>PVLA01001836.1:0-48863 GCA_004027455.1 Hydrochoerus hydrochaeris
CCACCGGCCGCCTAAGACAGGCACAGGACCAATTGCTGTCCTGCAGGCCCATGACGGGTAAGGCCTGGTTGGGTACATGTGAAGAGTCCTTGACCTAAGACAGGCGCTGTCCTCGCAGGGACTGCCACTCCCATAAATGATAAGGAAAGCAATGTAGGGAGTGGCCTAATAATCTCACACATCTCTTCCTCCTGCGGGCCTCCGGTCCTCCTGCGGGTGTCCGGGTGCCTCGGCTTGCATTTCCCGGGCTGACTCAATGTCAAGATTAAAATGTTAATTGATACCTATTGCCCTGAACCTGGGGCGATTCCTGCTTGGAGTTGAGGTCAATTAAAACCTATTGTTTGGGATTGTCCCTGCCTGGCCCTGGGCCTGGGGCGTTTTCTGCTTGGGGCTGGGGGTTGTTGCCAGGGTTGGCAAATATATATTCCAGCTTCTAAAAAATAAAGGCGGATTCAGATTCACTCACAGACTGGTGTGCAGTGTTTTCTGTCTCTCAATCGCCGACTCCCTGACCACCTTTGGGAAACCCTAGCCCTGCCGCAGCTGGACTCCGGCAGAAAGCAGGGGACTTTTGGTAGTTTGCTTTGGTTTGGTTTGCTTTGGTTAAGGCAAGCTTATCTCAGAATGCAAGGCTTCATCTTCACAGTCTTATCTCTATAACTTCTTCATGGATTGCATATGATGTACATTATATTCTGCCTTAATCCCTATTTAATAATAAAATGGTTTCTTTCCTCTAATGCCTTGTTGGAGAGATTTTTAGAGTTGAGAGATTTGGGCTTTTTAAATGGTATTTTCCAGCCAGGCGTGGTGGCTCACACCTGTAATCCCAGCACTTGGGAGGCTGAAGCAGGAGGATCGTGGTGAGTTCGAGACAAGCCCGAGCTATAAATTAAGCTCAAGGCCAGCTCGAACTGTATAGTGAGTCCCTGTCTCAAAAAGACAACAAAAAATACTTATATTTTCCCCACAATGGCACTCTGCCAATACGAACGACGCTGGCAGTTGTTTCTTGGAGAAGGAGCGAGTCTGTCCTGGCACGGTGTCCCGAGTTGCTGTGCTTCGTACTGGAGAGCAGCGTTGCTGAGCACACCTGGCCATGGCTGTCTTGTGCTGAACACTCTCCGACTTCTCCTCAGACTCCTGTCCAAGCAGGACCCCTGTGTCCCCCTCCATATCTTGACCTTCCTGTGGCTCTATCTAAAGCCTTAGAGACACCTCGAGGCTTCTGAGCCGCCTCGCCTGACCCCTCTTCACTGGGAAGCAGCTGCTTCTCACATCTAGAAATTAAAACTCAAAGCAACTTTCACTTCTCCTGTTCGCCACGCTTCTTCCCAGCACTGAGTAGATGCATTTCCAGCACAGCCTGTGGGCAAGAGTCTAGCAGAGCGTCTGCGTGCCGCTCGACACAGCGACACGGAGAGGGCCTTGCGTGACCTTTTCTGTATCCCGGCGGTTAGGAGCGAGGAAAGCTCCCATTTACAGGAGGTGACTCAGGGCTGCGGTGCCAGGAGGCAGGGTCACGGGGGGACCCTAGAGTCTGCCTTCCCGCATGTCCTCCAAGACTGACTGGACAGGCGCAGTGCCTGTGTCCTGCCGGCTTTCACAGCTCCCACGTTTGTCTCACAGTCTGCGTTTGTTCACATCTTCTCACCTTGCTCTCCGCTTGTGTGGATCAGTTTCCCCAGCTGACCTGGGTGGATCGCAGCAAGGATCTCGTCCTCAGGGTCCCTTGGCTTAGCCTCACTGGGTTCCCCTCCCACGCTCGAGTTATCTGTTGCCCGTGTCTCTGCTTTCAGTTTTTGGAAGCCTCCCTTCCCTTTGTCCTTCGAGGGACAAACCCCGTGCTACTGTGGGGTGCTGCCTTTCGTGCTAGTCCTCGGGTTTCATGCAGTTGCCCGTGTGCTTGTAATCAGCCCTTTATAAATAAGTCATCACTGGACCATCTCAAATGTGCTATCTGTTCCCGTTAGGATCTGACACTAATCCTGACTTCCGTGCCTGCCCCAGATTGCTGGGCCCTGAGCCCTGCCTGCCCTGCTTCCCAGCCACTCCAGAGAAAGCCAGCCTTGGGACGGCCTCCGCCACGCCCACAGACAGGAAGACAAAGCCTCTGGTTTCCAACCCCAGTCCACGGAGGAGGCCGGGGCTTTCCTGGCGGCCTAACAGAGAGTTGGTAACACAGTGCAAAAGTGCAGGGAAGTTAATTCTCCAGGGGGTAGATGATGACCAAAGTGATCTAGGAGACGGATGAGGACTGGAGAACAGTGCTTTCGCCACTGGCTGACTGTCCTAAGAGACAGGGACGGTACAGGCCCTTTGTGAAGAGCCCACAGGACCAGCTTGTCTTTGCTCCTGCAGCTGTGGCCAGGTCTGTAATGCACCGCCCCTCCTTGCGTGCTGCGCTTGGCTTTCCTTGACTTGCACATTCAATGCAGCATGACCCATGACTGGCCGGGTTCGCCTCAGCTTCTGTTTGTGCAAAAGGGAAGGAGCTTAAGGCCTTGATGCAAAAGAAGCAATTCAGTGGGGCATCGCTGGAAAGCCATTTCCTCCAGAGGAAGGGCCTCTTCAGCCAGGGACCAGAGCAAACTTCTTTGCTCACCTGTGTTCTGTTGGTGACCAGCCCCTCACACAGTGTGGGTTCCTGCCTGACCTCCTCCTGAGCACAGGCTTCGGGCTGTACGTTCTCAGGAAGAGTTCTCTTGTCTTTTCACTGGAACTGAGGCCCACACGGACGTTGCCAGATTTCCCTTCTGTGTGCGAGTGGGCTCTTGGGTCACTCACTGAGGGGCACGACCTTTGGAGGTGAGGGTTTGTGTGACTCCAGGCAGAGCTCCTGCCTGGGGCCTTGTCTCTTCCTTCCGCTGGTTGCAGGCAAAGTACCTGTGAATTTCAGGCTCCGGGGCAGAGAGCCAGTTCCAGCCCTGTCTCACCTCTCAGAATCTGTACTCACTTCTGAAGATTTCCCTTAGCTATTTTCCAAATCAACTATTTATTTAAAAAGGTATTTTAGGGTTATCATTCAATACCTTAGGTATTCTACACCAGGATAGGGGCCTCGAGACATTCTTATTGTTTTTATCACTGGAAAATTCTCTCTCTCTCTCTTTCTGTCTCTGTATCTCTGTATCTGTCTCTGTCTGTCTGTCTCTCTCCCTCTCTCAGATCATGATCCTCTGTCCCTCATACCCTATGATGTTTGTCTTTCAGAAGCTTCCAGACCAAGTCTCTGGAACTCAAAGTCTTGTGCCCCAGCTCAGGCCCCCAGTGCATGTCTATAGGAATTTATAAATGTACTGGAACTGTGTAATCTGGTTTGCAGAGGCCAGCACTCCAGCTGTACAGAGCTGGAAAGATTCCAGGAGAGGACATGGTCCCTCCCTGACACATGCAGAGTGGAAGACTGAGCCAACATGTTGCACAACAGCACCAGCCAGCCAAAACCTACTTCTCATGCACAGTTGTAGTGAGGGTTAATGAATGACTAAAAATCAGTTGCAAATAGCTGTCAATTTCCACTCTCAGGTAACCCATGAAGAGTTCTAGCCACTATGAGCAGAAAACATACAGTGCACAGTCACATGTGCCCCAGTGATGAGGTATGTTCTGAGAAACGTGCCACAAAGTGACTTTGTCACTGTGTGAGCAAAAGGAGCTGACTACTCACCAGGTGATATCATCTAAGGAAACCTCCTCCATTGTGTATGTGGTCCGTGATGAAAGGACTGCCTATCCGCTCAAAGGGGAACTCCAAATGAAGTCATTCATGAGACCCAGTGTGGCCCATTGTTTCAAAGCAATGTCCCTGAGCAAATGGAGGCTGAGGGAAGGCAGAGGGTCTCCCAGTTTCCTGGTGCCCCTATGTGCCGGTTTCTGAAGGTCATTCTGACTGTTTCTCTGGCCCAGTGGTCACCTGAGTGCATGTTCTTTTGTGGCCTGATCACCTGCAGTGTGGGATCTCCACTACCCCCCTGAGGGAAGACTGACTTTAAGGAGCTCTCAAGATGGCGCCAGCAGTTCTCTCATCTGGGCCTCCAAGGTAAGAGCACAGGGCCAGGTCTTGGCTCCTTGTCTGACAGCCTAAACTAAAACATGAACAGGCCCAGTGGACATTCCCAGGACACTAGGGAGCCTGCCTGTGGACCTCATATCCTTCCCCATACCACCAACCCCTCTGGCCTTTTACTTCTGGGTCCCCCAGAAAAATCTCTGCCACCCTCAACACCCAGAAGACCCCTTCTTACTCTTGAAGTTTATAATTCCCATTGCCTTTGCTCATCCTGTCACTTAATGACTTACACTCTGCATAGACCTGTCCCAGGGAGAGGTCTGGAAACGCAGGACTTCCAGTGTCTGTGCCTCGGGTTATATGAGGTGCCTGAGAAGGCACCCATGTGGGACATGGTGGAAAGAACACCCTCTAGGAGCCAGAGCAGATCCCAGCAGACTGGGCTTAAGTAGAGTTGGATTTCTTAGTAGAGCATGGAAAATAAAGGTTAAGAATCAGTCCCACTGGGCTGGGGATTTAGTTCAGTGGCATAAGCACCTGTCTGGCAAGAGTGAGTCCTGAGTTTGATCCCTGGTACCAAAAAAAAAAAAAAAAATCTGAGGAGTGTAGACTGGTGCAGCCACTGTGGAAATTCCTCAAAAAACTAAGATTGGAAGCCCCATTCGATCCAACTATTCTCCTTCTGGGTATTTTCCAAAAAAAATTGAAAATGTCATGTCACAGAAATATATGTGCACCCATGTTTATAGCAGCACAATTTATAAGAGCTAAATCTTGGAAATAACCAAAATGCCTATCAATAGCAGAATGGAAGAAAAAGATGTGGTATTTTCATACAATGGAATATTACTCAGCTATTAAAAAGTATAATTTTGAGGCTTTTATAAGTAAATGGAGGCAACAAGACTATACTCATAAGTGAAATAAATCAGACTGACATTTGTAAATATCATATTGTCTCTCTAGTATAAAAATAATAATAGTAAACTGAAAGAGTATTAAGATCCAAAATGTACAATAGATATTGTAATAATGGAACAGAAATAAAGTGCTCAAAAGGAAAGAACAACTTGTAGGTATACACATATAACTGTAGATATGTTTAAGTGTGCAAGATAGATAGCCATACTACTAACTCTCTGTTAGCTCGTCAAAAAGAATAGTCTGTACTGTCATTGTTTGATTGTCTGTCCATTTTTTATGCTTTGATTTGGTAACTTGAACAGCTACTTCTAAGATAACAATATGTACTATATTAACGAGTGTTGATTTCTTACTGTTGTTTTTTTGAAATTCTGTATTATTTTTACCCTTTTTTCTATTTTGCTTTTTAAAAATTTAAAAAAAAAAAAAAAAAGAATCAGCCCCACCTGCAGAGCTGTGTAATCTTGGGAAAGATACTCAGCCTTTCTGTCCCTGGTTTAAAAAATGTTTGAAGCTGGGCATGGTGGCATATGCCTAAAGGATCATTGCAAATTCGCGACCAGCCTGGGCTACAAAGTGAGCTCAAGGCCAGCCTGAACCGCACAGAAAGACCCTGTCTCAAAAAGACCAAAAAGAAAAAAAAGTTTGAAAGCCCGAATCTGTACTCTCTTGCTAGGTGAATTCTGACTCTTTTTTTTTTTTTTTGTTACCAGGGATCACACTCATGACCTCATGCTTGCCAGGCAGGCGCTTACACCAATGAGCTAAACCCCTGGCTTCTGACTCTATTTTTTAAATGAAAAACTAAAACAAAATTTTATAACAAAATAACAAGAGAAAAACTGTAGTATTACACTGTGTATCATTATCTTCAAAGTAGTTACTCCCAGTACAAGCTGGACCAAAAAGACTCTTACAAAGAAAAAACAACAGATAATAGCACAAAACTTTCTTTTCAAGAATTAAGTATAAGTATAAACATATCTTGTAAATGAAAGGAATTAGCATATATATTAAGATGTTTTTGAAACAACAGAATGTGTAATTTGGGGAAGCATTTGAACACCTCTCTGCTTCCGATTGACCTGTTTTAGTTTGTGCTTTATGTGTGGGTGTGTACATGTGTCTGTTTCTCATACAGGAGAAGCCACGCAGTACTTGAGCTTGTGCGTCTGACTTGTTTCATTTAACACTATGCTCTCAAGTTGGATCCATTTACCTACAAGTGCCTCCGGTTTATCTTTCTTTGTGGTAGCACAGTATTCCACCGTGTATAAACCCCACACTGTCCTTAGCCATTCATCTACCGGTGGACATGTGCACTGTTTCTAGCTGTCGTACACTGTGCTGCCGTATGCATCGGTGTGCACATATGCGGGTAAAATGAGGGTTTTAACTCCTTTGGGAAGATACCTAGAAGGGGGATAGCTGGGTGGAATGGAATTTCTCTTTTTGGTGTTTTGAAGATTCTCCACACTGACTTCCAACTTGGGTATGGTACATTCTGACTTCATCTCCGCTTTCTCATCTCTAGCAGAGCTGAGAACACCCAGCTGCCGGGCTGCCAGGCTGAAGGTCAAATGTGTCCAGACAGTCACATGCACGGGGCTTGATTTAGGTGAATGCTCAGTCCGGACACTTGTTCTTGCTGCTTCGGAGGGCAGCCTGCTGTCTGAGCCCAGCCCTGGGGCGGCAGTCACGTGACAAGCATAGGGTGGGAGTGGGGCCAAGGTTCCCACCCTTCTCGGCTCCTTCCCCAGGTCCCCTGCTGTGGTTGCTCTTGAAGGGCGAAGAGGAAAACCTTTTGCGAGGGACAGGGACAGTCGCCACAGGCCTCGAAGGGGCCCACTCCGGCTGCACAAGCCCAGGAGGCAGCCCTGCTCCCCACCAGCCTGCTAGCTGGGTGGCCTCTGGTTACTCCTCTGCTTCCTTCCCTGCAGCAGAGTTAAAAATTAAAACTCCCCATGCCCAGGGGTGTCTGTGAGCCGGTGTGAGTGGCGCTTGTGCCCATGACTGGCCTCCTCACATCCCTGCTGCTGACTATAACACGTGGGAGTCCCCAGCACAAGAAGAGACAGTACACACCTGCCTGTGGCTAGAATGATGCCACACACACACACCAGCACGCCCACACGGGGACAGGTGTGGCCACATCTGGAACCACTCCTCAGACACAGAATGGCCAGCTCCCCACCTCCGCCTGTCAGCGGGGGCGTCATTGCGTCTTTACCAATGATGACTCTGGCTGGCTTCCACCCTCTGCCTCTGGAAGAAACCAGTATGAACCAGAAACCAGATAGGAGTAGCCAGTCAGAGACTTGTTCTGCTTCTTGAGAGTGTGGGACCCTGCTTTCTGCGTCCATCCACAGGACCCTGGGCAGGTGTCCAGCCTGGCTGCAGAAAGTTAAATAGTCACAGACTATAACTACAGGAACTCCACCCCAATCCACTGACCTTGGATTTGGTGCCTTAGGCGCTTATGCTGTCATAAAAAAAAATCACCACACTGGGTGACTTAACAAGTAGCAAGTTAGTTCTCATGATTCTGGAGGCTGAAAGTCCAAGACGAAGGTGTCACCTGGCTTGGTGTCTCCAGTTCCCTTGGCCTCTCACTCTGTCCTTACACAGCCTTTGTGCAGTGCTTGTACCTGGTGTCTCTCTTCTCCTGTCCATTTAAGCCCCGTTCTTATAACCTCAAGTGACCACGTGGCCTCCTTAAGATCCTGTCTCTAAATGCAGGCACATTGCACGTCAGGACTCTACCAGGTGAATTTGGTTCAGGAGTGGAATTAAATTCATTCCATAGACTTGGATTTTATATTTTATTTTATTTACTTTATTCCTAAGCATGATAAAAGGGCACTTCAGGAGAGGAGAGGGAGGCTGCCTGGTACGCTGGAGTGGAGCTGACTGTCCCGGTGGAGATGGCGGCATTCGCGTGTAATGGCAGCTACTCGGGAAGCTACAGCTGAGGCCCACCTGGGCAACGTAGCAAAACCCTGTCTCAAAGTGAAAAGGTCTGGGGATGTAGCTCTGTGGTAAGGCGTTGTCTAGAATGTGCAAGGCCTGGATTTAATACCCAGCAAGAGAGGGAAGAGGGGGGTAAGAAAAGGTCACTGTCACTCAGGAGTCGTTCCTAAGGGAGCAGGTTGGGATGGGTGGGAAGAGGACCCCAGAAAGCGGTGAAAGCACCCCCTAACCATCTAAGCTCCTGCAGCTTGTTCTCTCCCAGTGTTGCCTCCCCAGGAAATGCATCTAATCCAAGATGCTTCACAAGACACCATTCTTCTCTGGGCCTCTGCAGACTCCATTCCTCTCATCATCCTGTCGGCAGCACGCAAAGTGTCTTCACCGACCACGCCATAGCTGCCTTCGTACCCTGACTCTAACGGTGCAGAGACTCAGGCCCAGAGGAGCAGCTCACTTGCTCAAGGCCACACTCAGCTTGGGGTAGCAGGTCGCCATCTGAACCACACAGTCTGGCACCCAATAATTTCAGGTCTGACAGTTCACCACAGCATTGTAACCAGCGGGCTGGCCAGTTGTGCCCCAACATTCTGCTCTGCCCGCTTCGTCGTCGGCAAAGTCTTCCGCTTTAATAAACAGAGTCCTGAAGCCAAAGATCATCCACCAGGTGGGGCTGTGTGGGCTGATGAGCTGCCTAGCCTGAGACTCCAGCCGGGGCACCAGGAGAGAGGCTGAGCTCCCTGAGCAGGGCGAGGCAGGCGGCCCCTGTGTCCTTTGCATGGCTTCCTCTCGTCCAAAGCTCAGAGCTGTCTCTTCTTGTAACCTGGAAGACTGGAAGGCAAACAGATAGGTTAAGGGGGAGACCCTGTACTATAGACATCTTTGCAAGCAGCCTTGAGCACAAAAGCAGGGCATGCAATAGGTGCTCCACCAAAGCCCGGCAAGTGGGCGGGTTGAGCTGGTGATGTGTGGTATACGTAAGAAAGTCAAATGCACCACAGCGGTGGTTACCAGGCATCATTAAACACAGGAGGGAGCAAGGCTGGGAATGTTGCTCAGAGGTGGATGGCTTCACTGGACACAGTGGCACATGCCTGTAGTGCCAGCTACTTGGGAAGCCAATGCAGGCGGCCTTGAATCCAGGAGCTTGAAGCCATCCTGGACATATAAGAGAGACTCGGTCTCAAAAACAAAACAAAATGAGGGACTTCTGGAAAGGTGGCAGAGTGATACGTGGCAGAGAAAGAGCCTCTCCGAGAGTTGGAATGTAGCAATGTGCCGTGGACCGGAAGGTGGAAAGCGGGTGCCCTGGACCTAGGAAGGATCTGAAGTGAGAATGGAAGCCCATGAGAAGAGCAGAGAGAGAAGCTTCAGTGAAGAAGGAGGAGGTGGCCAGTAGAGCCTGTTTCCTGAGTCACAACCCACCGCCTAGGAGGAGCAGTTCAAACCTGCTGTTGGCCCACTCGGGGCGGGGTGGGGGCAGCAAAGAAGATTTTCTCAGGTGAGGGCCCAAGGTTAAAGGACGCACATGTGCAAGACATCAGCAGCAACAGCAGGCAGCACGGAGCGGAGCAGGGAACAGCGTGCAAGAGTACAAGAGCTGCCTGCGGCTTTACTGTTCAATTCTTGTACAAGCTGTTGTCTCACAGTCACATTCTTAGTACCGTAACCAGTGCATGGTGTTTATCTGTGCTAAGTCATGGTTACATAAGTGTATCCCACTGTGCACCTGTTCTAGACAAGTGGGCTCATGCCCTCAGGTGTCCTTAGATGCCCTGAGCTTTGAAGCAGTCTGAGCGTTTCCCCATGTCCCACCTCCTATAACGGGGCACTAGTACCTCCATGCATTGTAGTTAATAAGAAAACCGTGTGCTTTTACAAAACCACTTGTGTCATTTGAACAATTTCATTCAACAAGCAACATCAATACTTGGTGCATAGCAGTAAGGCCTGGGCCATGTGTTGAGCAAGGGCTTCCACCTGGAGAACTAGGCCTACTATGGTCCCTGCTTCTGGTCAGATGCAATTCCTAGCAGCATCCCATATGCAGCAGTCAATATTTTTGGTCAGATGCAATTCCTAGCAGTCAACCATTGCAATACCTGGTCAAGGCATCTGCTGAGTCATTTCCCGGTGAGAGGAGGGCTTATGTCCTGAGCCATGATAGCCTACATGGTCAGCTCTTTGGTCATGCTTTCATATGTCGCATCACAGGTTGGCACCCCACAAGGGACAGTGCCCTACTTGTCACTCTGTCTAAGCTGGCAGTCTGAGTGTCAGCCCTCTAAAGAGGCCCAAACCGTCATGTACACAAGTAGGGCATCTCCATGCATCACAAGCAATCACACTGTCCACAACTCTGCCTGTTGGCTTGACCTGTCTGTGACATTTTCAAACCAATGTACTTCTGTACTGGGCTGGACAGCGACTGCTGTCCATGGCTGGTTGGACCATGGCTAGATCCATCAGTACATCTGAAGTCAGTGGGACGTCCTTCTTTCCCTTTTGTGTAGGGACTTGGGGTCATGGTCCTGCAGTCCTTCCTCCTGGATGGGTTCCTAAGCCATGTACCCATGTACTCATGGATCCCCAAATCATTGCCAGTTCAACAGCCAATGGGCTAGTCAAAAAGAAGTCCCTCCATTGGAGGTCCATTGAACCACATGTGAGAGTGGTAGCCTGTGCCACCCCGCTCCTGGGATGGGCAGTTTATGTCCATACCCAGCCCTCTATTGGGTATTTTGTCTGTATTTTTATTACATGTTGTCCTGTATCCCTCGCAGGCATGCAGAGCAGTGCATAGTGCTACTGTTTTCAATCAGGAAATGCCAGCTCTCGGCTCCCTTCCATGAGTGTGACCAAATCCCAGGGGGGCACTTTGGCTCCCTGGTTTTCCCTGTAGACCTCAGCCAAGCCCTTTGCCATCGGCTACACTGACGGTTAGCATAGAGGCAGGGTAGGGCCAACAACTCGTGGGGCTCACATCTGTGCAACAACCTTCTGTGAGTCCTGAGAAGCAGCCTCTGCTGCGTCTGTCCAGCCCCTTGCCATGCCCCTTTTGGTCATCTGATATAAAGGACACAGCAGGGTAGCTAGGTGCAGTACATCCACCAAAACCCTCGCAAGCCCACATATGCCTGTAACTGGTGTACTAGCATGGGTCCCAACTTACCTGATCATATAACACCCACGAATTTGGCAGACAAATCAGGTCCCTGGACATTGGCCTGTCCATGACCCACCCCATGCCAGCAAAGCTGCCTTCAGACTGGCACAGTGGCTTTCAAATCTGCAAGACAATCTGAGGTTAACAGAATAGCAATACAATGAAACAGTGGCACAGAGTGTGGCTTGGCCCAGGTGGCCAAGTCCTGGGCCACTAGACCAGGACACAAAGTTGGGCTATGCAAATAGCCTTTTGGCAATTCCACTGCCACCCTCCCGGGTGAAGGTAAATTGGTCCCGACTGCCAGCATCAGGATGAGATTTTGCAGTCATTCACCTATACGGTCAAAGCGTCTGCTAAGTCATCTCCTGGCCAGAGAAAGGCATATGTCCTGAACTATGATGGCCTATGTGGTCAGCTTTTGGACCATGGTTCCAGACATCTCATCACAAGGGCAGCACCCCACAAGGGAGTGGTCTAGCTTCCACATGGGCCCTGCTGAAGGGCTCTTCAGGGAGTGTCACCCCTGCTTCTTCCAATTTCAACACAGTCTGTCTCATCTCCGCATGGTCTCTAGGTAACCAGTACTGCTTCACACACACAAAACCCACGTGAACAGCATGAATGGTGTGGATGACCTCAGACTATGGTTTTCACCACACGAATTCACAACCAGAATTCCCTTGCTTGGTGTCTAGCTGAGCACCATTAACCGTGTCCACTCCTGGAATGTATTCAGCAACAGGAAACATAAACATCATACAGGTGTGGGGTCAAGCTCTCAGTGCCCAAAGTCAGCTGGGCCTTGTGGACCATGATGTAGTGACCTCCATACCATTCTCTGTGTGTGGTAGGTCCTATAAAACACTGTGGGTTGCCGTACAGTAGCCTTGACTTAACTCCAGTATCCTCTAATGCTAATCCTGCCGCACATTCTTTGGGAACCAGTAAATAGTCAATTCCTCCAGTCTCCTGGGATCCCCAAGATCTGGGTACCTCAGTCCACCTCCTAACGGGCTAAAAGGAGGCCAATGTCACTTCTTCCTGCTTCGCTGGAGCTGCTTTGGCCTTCTGGCCCTGGCCCACGGCCAGTATTTTTGCTCAGGGCATAACAGCCTCCACAGAGTCAGCAGCATGTCCGACTTATGCATGGTTAGGTCAGCGGTCAGCAGGGCCATCCAGATCTGGCACTGACTGACCTTCAGTGGCCCCCACAGCCTGTCCCCGGGGGGATGGTCCTGCTCTCCGAGGAGCCCCTTCTTTTTCTGCTTTACTGACGTAGCTTTTACGGCTCTCGCCTTCCTTAGCTCTTCACTTTACATTGCCCAGCCTGGCCAAGGCACCAACAGCATCGTGGATCGGACGATCTGGAAAGGGGGCTGGAAGAGCTGCCACTGACCCAAACGTGCCAGCCAGCCCACCAGCCAAGCTTGTGTCCTTCATGCGTGCCATCAGTAGTTCCTCATCTGGACTACGATACCGCAGCACGAACATCATTTGCACATGCTCATTTCACATAGCACAGTTACCACGTCTAGATAGTGACTTGCTCTGGCAGGCTACCTGGGTCCTCCCAAACCTGCGAGCTGTTACCATCAGCCAACTTATCACAGTCTGATTACCTGCTCCTGGGGCTGCCGTCTGTGCATCCTGCAGAACCTGTCTCATAGAGGGATTCCTGGATTCCTGGCCCTGCTGGCTATTTGGATGTCTGCTGTGGGCTGAACTGCACGTTATCAGCCTCATCATCCTTCGGCCATAGCAGCCCTGGGGACACTACTTCCTCTGCCTACCTTCTGCTTTGTTTTGCCAGCTTCCCCAGCTCCGTGACTGTAAAGGTCGTGTACCTCGTGTGCCAGGTAGAGATAGGCAGCCCTCCCAGTCCTCCGTGGGAGAGGGGTTCCTCTACCTCCACTTTTTTGATGTGTCTAGCATGCAAAATTAGGGATTTTCCTGGCGATGTTCTTGAACATGCAGACTTAGGCTTCTGGCGACACTTCGGAGAGGGCAGTGCTTTCCACGCCTCAACCCGAGAGCCACAGCAACCAACCGTTGCTGACGGTCCTCTGCTCTGCTGCAGAGGAGAGTAAAGAACAGCCAAGCTGCCTGCCCAGCGGCTTCACAGTGAGGTGAGGAATTCGTTCATCACTTCTAAGGCTCCAAACAGACTGTTTCTGAGTCCTCTGGGGCCTTCTAAACTTCCAAGAAGGTAGCTACAGGTAGCCATGGTGAGGCTGGGGGTCACTTATCGGCCCTTCCCCAGGGCTCTGCCTTGCCTTCAGGTGCTGTTTCTACTATTGCCTCGGGACCACTCACCTCCATGTCCTGCCTGCTACACCAGTTGTCAGCCTGCTCAGGGGACCCAAAGCAGATTGTCTTGGGTTCCAAGGTTGAAGAACGCACATGTACAAGACGTCAGCAACAACAGCAGGCAGCACAGAGCAGAGCAGAGCACAAGATGAAAGAGCTGCCCGTGTCTTTATTGTATAATTCTTACACAGGTTGTTATCTCGGTTTACATTCTGATGTAGCGCCATAACCAGCGCATGCATGTTTACCTGTGCTAAGTCATGGTTACATAGCTGTATTGCACTGTGCCTGGGGTCCTGTCCTCAGATGTCCTTATATGTCCCTGAACTTTGAAGCAGACTGAGTGGTTCCCCACACCTGAGGACGCATGGTGACTGCTGGCAACACCAGAAGCCTCCACAGAGAGACACGGCGGTGACTGGGGGTGAGTGCTGAGGGCTCGGACATCCTGTGGGAAGGGCGATTGACTGGGGTGTCATCTTGGAGCGGGGCCAACTGAGCAAAGAACTCTGAGCAACTGCTGGGTCCATCTAGATTTTGAAACCTCCTTGCATATGACTTGTGACTCGTCAAAGGGAAAATTGCCTTTGGAGTCTCCATACATTCTTTTTCAGCAAAATCGTAAAGTTCAAATTCTAACCTGAACCCTTTGCAACTGTGGCATCTAAGACTCACTCTTTTCTCCACATTTCTTCAACCAAAAATGGAAATAACAATGCCTAATTTCAGAGTGATATATTATGGGCAATATGCCTAGTACAGACACAGAAGAAAAATTACTATCTATCAGCTCCTCCCGTTTTATCCTAGCAACTTTCTTTCCCTCACTTCCAATCACTGACTTGTCTTCATGATGATATTGATCATGCAAAACATAATTCTCAACATGTTGAGTGTCTGATAGAGGGAGTTAGTGATCTCACAATGTCCGGAAATGAAGTTGCAAACCAAAGGAGAAAGTTGGGAGAGTTTCACTGGAAATGAGCAGAATAGCTCTCGGATTCCAGGAAGGGTCTCGAATGGGCAGCTGTGGAGGCTATTTTTCAGTGGTAATTTATACAGCAAAGTCACAATGTGGGCACAATGTAAGTCAGACTACGATTAACCTATAGGATTACAAATGTAGTTGCTTAGCTAATATTGATCCAACAGGGAGGCAAGTCAGTTAGCAGGTTACGTGGAAAGAGCAAAGGCATTGCTGGCAGGGGAGGGAGTATGGGTCCGGCTGCTCTGCTCCCCTACCTATGCATGGGATGCCCAGACGGGCCCCCTGGGCAGGTGGTGCTAATTACTGTCTAATCTCAAGCTGTGGTTCACCTCTAGGAAAGCTGCAGGCCTAGCTAGTGAGGCCTGGCTCTCTTCCGGTTCACCTCCAGCTGCAATTCTGATTCCTTTTCTTTTTTTGTGCTGAGTTCCTAAGTGGCCCAGTCCCTCTCTGGCAACATATTAATTTCTGTCTAACTTAGCTGTTCATACTAACTTCGCTTCATTGTGTTATTCCACAACCCTAGGCTTTCAACTTGAGACACAGCAGACCAGTCTGATTAGGAGTTTGGATGAGGGCTCCTCAACTTCCTTTCCTGATCACCCCCCAAACAAGTCTTTTTAGACATTATCAGAGTATGGCCTCCCACTACTATGAAATTTTGATTCCATGGAAACATTATCCTTTGAGCTATATATTATACACAAAGCACGGGAGCCTTCCAAGGGCCCATTTCATCCCCCTTAAAGAGCATCAGTCCCTTCGAGTACACAGCATAGACTGAGCATCCCCAGGACTGTGGTCATCTCCTGGCTGTGCCACACGTGAGCTGTATGGCGCCTGCCTTGCATGATGATAGGTGGGATGACACAAGTTCATATGTGTAGAGGACTTGAAACGTTGCCCAGTACACACACACAGTGCTGCACAATTATTTGCTGTGGTTTTCCCCAGAGCTCCCAGAGCCGGTAGCATAACATAGAAATATCTAAACCTGGAATTCAAGGTTGAATCGTAGCTGACTACTCCCTCCAACACCACTCCCATTACTCCCACAGAGCACTACTCGAGCCAAGTCTGCAGTCCTTACTGTCCATCTCCACCATGCCCACAGCCTTGGCTTTGTCCCTCGGTCAGCCCACCACCTGTACCGACTGTCTCAACCAGAGGAGAAACAGGATGTGCACCACCGAGGGCAGCACCACAAGACTGTGCCAACAGGGCAGGGCCAAAAGAGGCCTGGACCAGGCTGCACCAGGGTGAGATACCAGCGGTGGGTAATGGGGGCCCAGGAGGAGGGAGTTCCTGGGCAGACCCACAGCCTCCTTGACAGAGGTCTGAGCAGGCCAGAAGGCAGTGCCAAGGCTGCCAGAGCTCCTCCTGTCCCTCTGAATGTGCCCAGGATACAAGGACTCACCCCTTCCTGACTTGGTTCATTTCTGAGGGTCATTTGCTGAGAGCATCCTAGAGGGGTGAGAAACCCTCTCCCCCAGGACTGAAGAGCAGGCTTGCTTTCTGCTTGCTATAAAGAAGCACGTAGCCCAGGTTTGAGGTCCTCTCCTTCCGTGCGCCCACACACAGACACGAGGGCATGCAGGCATCACCCCAGCACTCAGGGGCATGGGAACTAACAGGCACCCACTGATACCCAGCTGGTGTGCTGGGCCTCTGTCCTATCTGCTGCAGCCTCTATCCAACAGACAAGGCTGGCTCGTTAGCTGCAGAGAGGAAGGGTGAAATCAAGCTCCCACGGTCAGGCGAGGCGGGAAGGGAGGACGGCCCAGCTGGGTAGAAGTGGTCAGAGGCGAGTGGGAAGTAAGAAGGAGCCATCACGCAAGACTGTGCTACAAGGCTGAGGATGAGGAGACATTGGAGGTTTTGTGCTGGCAGACGTGGGGTTTCAGAAGAGCTCGCTGGCTTCTAGGCGGAGAAGGGTCAAGGAAGAATGGCAAGAGGAAAGACAGTAAGGTGGCAAGGACTTACGTAGGCATGGGGAGCCCCCAGGCTCCCGGGGAGATGAAGTCCTTTCCCAGTGAAATCACCGATATGTAGTGGACAAGTGAGGGATGGGGGAAAAAGCAGAGTCTTGGCCAGACCACAACAAGGAGTGCACAGAGGAGCGGAAGGGTGAAGACAGAGCCAGGGCCAAGGCAGCAGGCCACAGCGGGCCCCGGAGAGTGCTCGGGTGGGAGGGCCAGCATTGAGGGAGGAAGTGCGCATCCCGAGTGTTTGCAGGAAAGGTGACCCACCAAGGCCAGGGGGAAACAAAGAAAGGAAACTGGCAGGGGGCTTCCTCCTCTAGGGACAGATGTCAGGCTGTGCATGTGTTCCTGGAGCTCAGGGTACACACTTGTCTCCCAGCATCTCACACTAATGCAGCTGACTCAGCAGGACCAAGGTGGAGCATGCAATGCCTCAGAGCACCCTGAGAAGCAGGGCTAAGGTTCCTTATCCTTGTCCCGGTGCCGACCAGGGAGTACTGCGGCACCTTCTCTGGGCAGGAAAGTGGAAGCTATAAGAGCTCCCCAAGTTTGCTTGAAAGTGCCCACTGTGCTGTACCATGCACAGGACCTGCACCTGGCCCTGCAGCCAAGGGGCAAGGGGCGAACAGCACATCCCCCACCTCTCCTGCTCCTTCCAGGTGCAGCCTGGACTCAAGTCTTCCAGGATTCAGTTCAGACTCTCCTGTGGTCAGCTGGTCTCCAATCTGGAGCTTGCAAGTTGGCTTGCATCTAGAAATAGTCTACCTCACAGGAAGCCAAATGCTATTGGCTAATTTTGCAATACAGATGCCCTCAGAAAGAGAAAGGGAAACACTTGTCACTGGTGGAGTCTGCGTGGGACAGGGTGGCTGAGAGGCACATCCTGAGGTTCTGTTCCTGCCTGCCCCAGGTAGGCACGGGGACTGCTGGGTATCTGTGGGCAGGGTGGGGTGGGCCCCAGGGCTGGAGTAGGTAGCCGTGTGGTTTTCGGTCTGTGCCCTCACTGCAGACTATGTTCCTGAGCATGCTACAGCCTAAATATATCCCAGAAGCACAGGTGTGGGATGTAGTGGGCATGGGCCGTGCCCTCCTGACACGACGGAACGTGATTAGGACTCTGCCCTAATGGAACCCCTAGTAGTTCCATTTTAGGGACACTTGGAAAAAAACTTGAGTTGACACTGACTGAAAAGAGCATGAGATAAACTTGCAGCTGGTGAATAATGAATTACTCGTTTTTTAAGATAGAAATAGTATTGATGTCTTATACAAGAGTCACTAGCTGGGGCTGGGGATCAGTGGCTTAAGTGCCTCCCTGGCAAGTGCAAGGTCGTGAGTTTGATCCTCAGTACCAAAAAAAAAAAAGAGTCACTAGTCTTTGGAGACCCACACCTAAAAGTTCATGGGTAAAATTAAATGATTTGATGGGGCCATGACTTTGGGGAATGCATGAAATACTGACCCTAATGGCTAATGGTTGAAACTGGGTGACACATACTATAAGATTCTCTCTACTTTTAAATGTTTGAAAATTTAATAATAAAGAGTATTTTGATAACATCTGCATTTTATTGTAAATATAAGTATGTTTAATATAAATATAAAATATGCCAAAGATTAAATGCAGAAAAGCTTTAAAAAAATCAGTGTATTGTATTTCATCCTAGGATGTTTTTGGTTTTTTTTTTTTTTTTTAAAAAAACCATCTGCAATTTTTTTTTTTTTTTTTTTGAGTCAGGATTTTGCTATGTAGTGCAGGCTGGCCTGGAACTCACTTTCTAGCTCAGGCTGGCCCTGTACTCAGACAATGGTTCTGCCTCAGCCTCCAGAGTGCTGGGATGACAAGCGTGCACTGCCATACCCAGCTCTATCTAAGATCTTTATAAAGAGCATGTTTTGCATTTACAATCAAAACTGTTTTAATTAATAAGCTGTTGGCACAAATTCATTGTTCAACTTTGATATATTCCTTTATAATTATTGTGAGGACACAAGGCTTGAAAAGCTGGTGCCATTGGAAAATGTAGCCTTTGGAAAGAAATTCCAAGAGCAAGACAGGCAGTCACTGGCTTTTCCTCTGGGCTGTGGCGATCACAGCCCGCATCTTATATCCCTGTTTTGTGAGTTTTGGGGAAAAGGCACTCTCACCCTTCCTCCTAAAAAGGTTTGGCTTAGCTTAGCTTTGCTTTGCTTTCTTTTTAAATACTTAACTTGTAACACTTGAGGCAGAAGGAAACTAATCCCAAAGCAAAGGAGAAGGCTGACCTGGTGAAAGGCCAGGAATCTCCCGGATCACCACCTTTTGCAAAGGCTGGGCGTCCAGAGAAGCAACAGGGCAGGAGAGGCTGCTGGGTGCTGAGCCCTGGGGACCACTGCAGGCCAGGCTAGGGGCAGTGGCTGGGACCGAGGGTCCCTGGAAGAGAGGAATGGCTCCAGGAGGCCAGAGTGGGTCCTCATCTTTCACCATTTTGCTCTGCTGTACCCTCAGGGCAGAAAATAGTCTCAGCTCAGCTTCAGCCTGAAACCTCGCAGCCCTGAGGCTGCCATGGCACTGACCCGGCCCCTGGGAAGGAGCACCTGGTCTCTGTCAGCTGCAGGACAGTCTCCATAAACTCTGCCCCCACCCTGTTCCTCAGTTGCCCCCACTCCACAGAGCGGGGACAGGAGTTGCTTCCCTCCGGAACAGAGTCTGGGCTTCACTCTTATGATTGTGCTCGGTACTACCCCTTGGGAAGTCTGCTTCCTCCTGTTACAAGGCACACTGTGAGTCCCGAAAGCTGGAAATGGGCACACATTGACTTCCATTAAGAATCAGGGCAAGGGATATAAAGTCCCAAGCACACTCCTGGTCCTCAAAAAACAATGCTATTATCATGGAGAAACTGAGGCTTAGACGGTTTGGGTAACTTCACAATCCTGGCTGCTTTCAAAGTAGGTTATGAGCCATTCAAAGTGTTAGCACCGATCCAGTTCAGAACCACCTTCTATCCCCAACCCAGCCCCTGTACCAGGAGGCACAGTCCTCCTCAGCCAGCGGCTGCAGCCTCAGAGAACCTCTTTCCCCAGATCAAGAGCCTGCGGTGGCTCCTCCTCAGCCCTGCATCTGTCTTAGTGTTCAGTGCCCACACCACTGCAGGACATGCCACCCAAGGAGGAGAACTTGGCTTCTCACAGCAGGTTGCAGTCACATGGAACAGTGGACACGGGGTGGCAAAGTCCAGATCTTGACTTCAGACTTTTCTGAGGACTTGTTCTGCTTCCCAAGGACCTGAGAGTTCTGCAAGCCCTTGAGTGACCCTTGTGTCACTCATGCTGCCTGGGGAAGCCAGCTTGCAGCTGAATCTTGGTGCTGATACACCTCTTGGGCAGGAGGGGGTATCACATTAGGCTGGTTGCCCTGCGGAGGAAATTTGTGTGGTCTCTGGCCACAGTGGATATTTCAACCACCTCATCTGCCTATTTGGCTAAAGTGCAACTATTTTGGATTGTGAATCTTGGTAGAGGGGGAGAAAACTCTGTATTCCATCTCCTGAAGTATCTTCAGTCTGCCATTACGCCTGTGTTTATTATAGAATGTAATACACTGAAAGGACGATATCAGAACAGCATTCAGGTTAAGAGCTTATTAAAATTAATCTCCACCTAACAATTCAGTCCAGTGGAAAGAAACTTGCTAGAACTTGCCAGAACCCTGGAGCCTCCCTCATGGCACTGCCTAACGATAACTGCTTTCCTGTGAGTAACCATAACCCTTACCTTCCCATATGACTCAGTCTAAATACGCATCTTGGAAAACATGGTTAGCTTTGCCTATTGCTGCTCTCTGCATACAAGGATCACACATGGGTCTGCTTCTTGGTCAGGCTTCTTTAGCTCAATCTTGAGCTTTTCCAATGTATCCGAATTGTAGGAGACGCACGGGCAGCATTGTCCAGGTTGGCCCTAGACCGAAAGTGTCCCACATGTGCATTGGCACCAACAGCACGATCTGGAGTCGTCTGCTAAGAAACTGCTAAGACGGGAAGAAACCTCAGCCTTCACAGCAAGGAGACACACCATGGTAAATCACGCTCACCAGACTAACAGTAGAGGACTGGATAGCACCACTGGTCACACCAGCTAGCCCTAACTTGACCTGGAGATCAGGGGGCCCACTCGTGTTGCTAAGTGGCTACACCCAGAGGAGAAACAGCCTCTCTGGTTTTGGTGGCAGGAGGTAGGTTAGCAGCCTGCAGCAAGGTGCAGAAGTTAGGCCTCTGCTCCCCACCAGAGACCAAGGGGTTTGCTACCTACATTTCAAAAAGAAATAATGGCCAGGTCCTAGAAAAAGACCTTCCTAGGTCGCAGAGCAGACCGAAGCCTGTCACATTCCCAGAGGATTTATCCACACTCTGGGAAAGGAGAAAGTCCTTACAGGTTTTCTAAATCAGATGTTCTAAGAAAAAAAGGAAATGAAGAACACCTCTTATTTTCAACAAAGAGAACTAAGCGCTGGTGCCTAATTTTTATTTACCCTTCACTACCATATGGTAAAGGTGCTAATTAATAAATTAATTGCTGGCTTAATTAATAATTAACAGGTCTATCTCTGCTCCATTAAAAAGTCCACTTTTAAAAAAATGAGAAAATGTTTCATTTCAAATTTCTACCATTTTCTTGGACAGAAATAATAAATATCATAAAGCACTTGAAAGAGGAAAAGGGAGGGGGGGGTGTCAAACCCCAGATAATGGCAGGTTTTGGAAGGAGGCAGCTCACTAACCCCAAGAGCCCGCACCCGCATCTGGTTTCCTCCTGTTCTTGTTGCTTTGTAGCCTGGGTGCCTGCGTTTGCCTCATATTAAACCTTGGAGGGGCTGATGCTGCGTGGCATTAGGTGAGCTGATTACTAAAGCACACATAGTACATGCTGTAAACATTTCCCTAATAGCCCCCTGGAGTGGAATTCAAGGTCACTCATTTGCCTGTAGCCTCAGCTCTCTCTGCATCTGTGTCATGAAGACAGCTGTCATCGTAGGTGGGAAAACCATCATAGCTTGTAAAACTTGGCTGCCCCAGCACCTAGGGTCTGGGCATGGCAGTGAGCTGAAAACTTTCCTCTCCAGTGCGAAGTAAACTCCAAACTCTTCAGGGCCAGAAATCAACAGATCCGGATCAGCTCTGTCTCCACCTGAACCTCATCTAACCACACACAGGCTGTCACCTTGCTTGCTGGGAAATCACATTTCCACGAGGTCCTCACCTCAGACCTCTTCCTCATGTCTGACTCTTGAGCTGTCTGAGCTGGCAAAGCCCTCGGAGAAGATAGGCTCATGCTTTCATTTCATGTATCAGGAAAGCAAGGCAGAGTTAGAGCAGGGTCTCTGGGACGTTAGTGCATGGAATGTGTGGCCCCGTGAGTGATGCGGCCTTCAAAGGCACTGTGACATAATGAAGGCAGGAAATGAGCTGACCTTTCAGCCTCTAGCCTGTTTTTCTCTAGAGAAAATTGTCTCTCTCTTTCTTTCTTTTTGTTTCATCACTGTAGATTCTGGGAGTCTAGCAGTGAGGTCACACAGTTGATGGCAAGAGGGCGAAGGCACCCTTGCCTCCCCATTTGCTGCTTAGCATTCCCTGAAGATCAGCTTGCTGAGTTTTGACCTGAGAAGGAAGAAACTCAAGCACTTCAGGTTACATCATGGCCCAGTTTCTTCTCAGAGGACCTGTGCCTGCTGTTTCTCAGTCCTGGTCCTAGAGAAGTGGCCTGTAGAGTTCTGCAAGTGTCCCCTCCCACAGCTGTGTGCAGAGATGCAGAGATGCTTGAAATCTCATCTGTAGTCCCTCTTTGGGCTCATTAACCAAATCTCTGAGCTTCTGCTCTTCATTTCTCACGAGGGCCTGTGGAGGCAGTTTGTGGAACTGTGCATGGAGCAGACCCTTGGCAGGTATATCGGCAGGCAGCCTCTGCTCATTCTGAACTGGGCCCTTCTGGGCTGGGGATGGAGTTCAGGGGGAGAACACTGCCTAGTGTGCAAATTCCTGGGCCTGATCTCTAGCACTGAAAAATATCCATGGTTAAACTGGGGCTTTCTGAGTGCAACTCCTGATTTTGGAACACTAATAGAACCAGAACGTCGCTGAAGCAGAAAGCAATTTTCAAGTTGAACTTGTTTTAAGAAAAAATAAACTGTACAAGACTCTTGGCACTAGACTGGGCCCCAAATTTAAACGTCACTGTTTTAAAAAAAGCAAATATAAAGAAGAACCAAGGAAAGTAAAAAAGAGGTGCTGCAATAAATTGGGAAACAGTAAGCAGAGTGTGAAACCAAAAGAAGGGAAAAGGGACATAAAAGAGATGTCAGACAGAAGGAGAAAATGGATTAGCCTCTTACAAGAGGAGGAAGTGTAGAAAAGGGAAGCTGGTTGGAAATAATGGGTAAGGATGCCACCTACCCCACCCATGGAAAACAGTTAAAAAATAAATGAGTAGGCATGAGAAAAGGAAGCGACCAGAGGAAGTAGACCAGGATGGTCAGTGGAGGACAGCGGGAGTTTTATGAAGTAGGTCACACGAAAGCCATCTCCACTTGAGTGTGGGACACACACTGGCCAAGCTCTGCTCCTAGGGTCAGCTCAGATTCTCCCACCTCAGCTCCAGACAGTAAACGCTGGACTTAACAAACCAGAGGGTGCAGGGAGCTAACAACAGCCTACTGGGGACTTGGATTCTTGCTGCCCTGCTGATTCAAGGTGCAGGGCTGGGAGTGTAGCTCAAGGGGAGCACCGAGCCCTGAGATGCAAGGTGAAGCCTCAGCATTATTGGTGTGCTCCCAGTGTGTGCTTCTTGCAACCCCTGTGGGTACAGAACCTAGCTAAGAAGATGCTTCAAGCATTTATCTTGTTGAATTCTTACAGTTGGTTCTCAGGAACAAAAAGAATGCATTGTCCAGGTCTAGCCACGTTCACATCTGCTTCCAGGAAGCCTCTCTCTAGGCTTTTACCTCCAGTCTTTCAGTAGCTCAGAGGACTCAGATGTAAAAGATCTACTAAATTTAGGCCCACACTTCCTGAAAGGGCTTCTCGCTAAAGCCATCAAGTTCAGTGGAAACTTGGTGAAGGGGAGGTCTTGCCATGATGTCAGGTTTCTGACACAGATGAGGCTCTTGAAGCTCTGGGACTATCCCCTGCTGAGGCCTGGCTGGAGCACAAAGACTAGAAATCTCTTTCAAGAGAAATAACACATGCATCACCCCTGATTCCCACAAGCTGGCATGGCTGTGTGAACCCTTGCCTAGAAGACAGAGCTGAAACTGCTCACAGAGGTGTTCAACAATCAGATAAGTCCAGTAGCATGGACGGGAAACTGGGTTGGTCACACTGATGCATGACTGTGGTTTGGGGGTGGCCCATGCTTCTCTCTCAGCTGATGCATCTCTTTTCTTGCTCTTCTAAGCCTTTCGTTGATTCACTCATTCATTCATGCAACACACCAGATACCAACAGAGCTCTCAGAGTTCAAGAGCTCTTGGCTCATGGCCATGAAGGACACTGTGTGCCCATTGAGCACCTGAATGGCTGTTCTCCCCTCTGCTTTATTTGACAGCCATTGTGTTCCTGCCCCTCCTTCTCTGGTCCTTCATCTTTGGTAGCCTGGCAGGAACAGGTAGGGTAGCCTGGCAGGAACAGAGGGGACTCAGCGTTAGTCCTGCTCCCTGCTTCTGGCTGTGTGCTAAGCAGGGTACTTAACATCACACGGTCAGGCCCTGCTGGGAGGTGACCGTTGATGTCCTTCCCACCCTCACTCTGGAGCGTAGTCCAGACTGGCTCTTAGGCTCATGGTAGGTGGGTGATCACCTTCCATGTGTGTAGTACTGTGGCATCCTGGAGAGGGACTCCTGGGACATTTTAGGGGTCCTTGCTAGGAATGCTGAGCCACCAAGGAGCCAGGAAGAGGGTGGCTAAATGTTGATCTGTCCTCACTGGAGATCCGGAGGCGGTCCCCTTCTTGCTTCTGCAGTGTTACCTGCAGTAGCACCCCAACTGTGAGAGGATACATTGGCCCACTTGTCCAATTCTGTCTTAATCAAAGTTGATCCACGTGAATTTTCCCCACTGAAATGAAAGCCTCTTCACGCCTGAGACAGGGGCTGAGTGATCTGGGGGAGAGGACAGCAGAGCCCTGTGCTGCATGTAGTATTTCAGACATCTTTGCTGCATGGGTGTCAAGCTCCCCAACTGGGGGCATCTGCGTCCCCCAACCCCTGCGTCATCATCATCATCATCATTATTATTATTATTAAAAATATTGGTGCAAATTAGAGAAGATGTCCCCAGATGTGCAGCATTCCTGAGCCAGGAGACCCAGTGTCAGCAGTAAATGTGGGACTCCCTTGGTGCTCAGCCAAGCAATCAGTCGCTTATTTCTAACTTTCCCTGCCTTCTCTACACTCTGTCCCAAAGTTTATCTTTTTCTTCTCTCAAATATCCCAGGAACCATTCAGCAGCAGTGAATTAAATATACAACTTTCCTTTCAGAATCTCAGAGAAGTCTAAATAGACCAGAAGGCACGTGGAATGTCTAACAGTCAGACCAGTTTACCAAAAGCTCTGTAAGGAGTGGTTAACTCTCCACCCCTCCAAAATAAGCGGAAAAGTAGGTGCCCCACTCCCAGG
The DNA here is from genome assembly GCA_004027455.1 of Hydrochoerus hydrochaeris. Taxonomy (NCBI): domain Eukaryota; kingdom Metazoa; phylum Chordata; class Mammalia; order Rodentia; family Hydrochaeridae; genus Hydrochoerus; species Hydrochoerus hydrochaeris. The sequence goes on from PVLA01001836.1 coordinate 25,001, forward strand.
GGAAAAATTACAATTTTTAAATACAAAATGTCCGGGATGGCCAGAGGAGAGTGAAACAAGAGAGTCTACAGGCAGCCCTGACAGTTCAAAGACCCAAAGGGCTTCCTCACCTAATGAAGGAAATGAAATTAACTTTTACTAACCCAGGGTCCCTCCTTGTAACCTCCAAGGCCTTCACTATTTCTGCTGTCACACAGCAGCATGCCTGGGAAGACAACGGTCTATGGCACGCTACAGGCACTAAGTAGTGATTGCTGTCTTCCCTTGAGACCTATGAAACCGAGATATGTAGAGCTCAAAATATAGCTACGCATCAGCCACTTCTACTGACCAAATTAAACATTATTGATTAAAGTCACAGCCTGAGGTTTGGATCCATAGAAAGGGTTCTTGCAACCTGTGGCAAAGAAACTGCACACCTTGCCTGGAGTTGAGAGGCCCCCTGCAAGGCCTGGGGTGGTCCAAGGGGGTCAGCCTCAGCCCACTTCATCGCCGAAGAGGCTGGGCAGGGAGAAGCAGTGCCTGGCTGGGTGGAGCCTCATCCACAGAGACTGAGTGAAACCGCCACAGACGGGCTGCGGAGAGCAGTGGAAACTCTCGGGTAAAGAAGCTGAGGTCTGCTTTCAGTTTTGATAAGGAAGGAGGTGAGAGTAAGTATGAAGTGGGCTTGAAGACTAAGTTTCCGAAGGGCCTGTATGTGGAAGGGCTGCCTCGTGAGCCACCTCTGGAATAAGTGTCCCAAATGTCCAGGTTGGGAATGGGTTTACGCCCAACCTGTCCAGCTCTTGCTCAGAAGGAAACAGGAGATACGAACAGTGGGCAGATCCAGAGTCGGCAATGCCCAGGTGAATTAACCCCAGGAGCCCCTCCCTCTGCCATCTCAGATCAGTTGTAGCTGCACAGTGGTGCTTTCTCTTCCCCTAGGGCTGTGGGACAGCCAGCGACCTCAGCTTGCTTGGGGCTGAGAGGTTTCCCATACACGGGATTCTCCATGCTGAAACCAGGAAAGTCCTTGGCAACTCAAAGCAACAGAGTCACCTGCAGTATGTGACTCTCCATTGGATCTCTCCTGAGGAAGAGCAGGCCTTGTTGGTCCCGAGAGGAAGGGAGGAGAAAAAGAGGTGTCAGGGGCTGGGGATTTAGCTCAGTGGTGTAAGCACCTGCCTTGCAAGCAGGCGGTCGTGAGTTTGATCCCTGGTACCGATAAAAAAAAAAAAAAGAGGTGTCAGTCTGTCAGGACCCTGGGAGAGTGTCTGAGACCTCTCTCTCCCAAAGAGAATCATGGAGGAGCAATGAGGGTGCAGGGGTAGCAAAGGTGGAAGTGAGGAACTACTCTGGGTAAGATTAGACTGAAGGAAGCCCCCTCCGCCACCACAATTCTCAATCCCACTGCTCACTTCCTGCCTGTGGTCCTACCACACACTGGTCAAGCTGGATACCTTTCAGAGAGACTTGCAGAGTCAGAAGAGGTCTTTCTTTTTCCAAAAAGCCTAGCTCTGAGTGCTGGCTGAGTCACTGACACTTGGCTTTGGTCAAGTCCTCTCAGGAACCTCTTTGAGCCTCTCAGGGACCTGACTGTCTCTTCTGCTCAAAGCATCAGTGAGGATTAACAAGATGGCGTGTGCGTGGGTAGAAAAGGTAGCAGCCACCCGAGCAGTATGGATGTCTTCCTCCTGCCTCTGCGTGGGGCTGGACAGAGTTCTGCACTTGTTCCTGTGAGGACTAACCCTGCCCCTTGTTTCCCCTTCTGATCCAGGCTTTCACCATGTCCACGTCCTACCCTGAATTCAACACACCACAGTTTGAGTATGACGAGTCTGCAGAAGCCTGTAAATTGGAGGACATCGTAGCGTTTGGGGCCGTCTTTCTGTCCATATTTTACTCCCTCGTCTTTGCCTTTGGTCTGGTGGGAAATCTTTTGGTGGTGTTCGCGCTCACCAAGAGCCGGAAGCCCAAGAGCATCACTGATATTTACCTCCTGAACCTGGCTCTGTGTGATCTGCTCTTTGTGGCCACGTTGCCCTTCTGGACTCACTATGTGATCAATGAAGAGGGCCTCCACAATGCAGTGTGCAAACTCACGACTGCCTTCTTCTTCATTGGCTTCTTTGGCGGCATATTCTTCATCACCATTGTTAGCATCGACAGGTACATGGCCATCGTCTTAGCAGTCAACTCCATGAAGAACCGCACTGTGCAGCATGGCGTCACCATCAGCCTTAGCGTCTGGGCGGCAGCCATCCTGGTGGCGGCACCCCAGTTCATGTTTACCAAGCATAAAGAAAAGGAGTGCCTAGGCGACTACCCCGAAATCCTTCAGGAAATCTGGCCTGTGCTCCGCAATGTGGAAGCAAATGTCCTTGGCTTTCTGCTGCCCCTGCTCATCATGAGTTTCTGCTACTTCAGAATCATCTGGACGCTGTTTTCTTGCAAGAACCAGAAGAAATCCAGAGCCATCAAACTCATCTTATTGGTGGTCATCGTGTTTTTCCTCTTCTGGACACCCTACAACGTGATGATTTTCCTGGAGACACTCAAGCTCTATGACTTCTTCCCCAGTTGTGATGTGAAGAGGAAGCTGAAGCTGGCCCTCAGTGTGACTGAGACCTTAGCGTTCGGCCACTGCTGCCTCAACCCCCTTATCTACGCGTTTGCTGGAGAGAAATTCAGAAGGTACCTTTCCCACCTGTACCGGAAGTGCAGGGCGGCCCTGTGCGGTCCTTCAGTCCATGTCAGCTTCTCCACTTCGGAGTCACAGAGGAGCAGACAGGGGAGCATCCTGAGCAGCACCTTCACTCACTACACGAGCGATGGGGAGACGTCCATCCTCCTCTGAAGGCCCCCCCCCGGCAGTCTCCGTGGGAGTGCGGAGCTCCTGAAGCTGATGCCAACTAGGGAGCATCGGTTCTTGTTGTTACTTCCTACATGGAAGAAATACGGACTCCATACTAACATGACAGTCTGGGTCTTCTCAAGAATTGTGCTTAAAACTTGAATGACAAGGGCTATACATGTCTCTTACTGGAAGCGAGGTCAGGAACTTTTTCTTCAAGATGACAAAAATTCGACCCGGACCAGCTTAGTTAGAAGGTGGTGAGTATTGCTCAGCTTGACGTGGCAGGGCGATGGCTGAGCTGTCAGAGTGAGTTGAAACCAGACTCTGAATCTAACGAGAGCTTCTTCTCGCTGATCTTCCCATCTGTGAGTAGTGACTGGTCTTCCAAGCTCACATAACACAGCTCTATCACCAGAGAGGGACGGAAACCTATTCCTCTCTTGTCCTGGGGTCCACATTCCCAGGGAAGGACTCTGACTGGTTAAGCTGGTCCCAGGGGCCCATCTTTGGACCAGAGGGTGTGAACCCACCAGCAGGACATAGCAAACAGAAGCTTCCACTCCAATCCCATGATTAGAAGGTGAGGGAGCCAGGTCTCCAAGAATTTGTAGAGGTGAACACTGTCCTGTCGGACAGCACAAGAGCCAGACGCCATCCTTGCCATGTCCCTGGGCCGGTACCTCCGCATCACTTGAACCAGTACCGCGGCTGACTCCCTCTTCATTAAAACTCTTTCTCCCACCTCGCAAGGGTTCCCTGCTGCTCGCTGCAGCAAGTCCAAACTCAAATGCTGGTTTCTGGGCCCTGCGCAATGTCATCTAACCTACAAATTCCAAAGGACACTGGGTCCTATCGCAGCACTCAAGGAACACCTAGGTCAACAAGCCTACCTGACCCAAACCTCCTACACTGTCCTCAGTATTCCTCCACCAGGAACTTCCGGCAAACTCCTGCCCATCTGAGAAAAATCCCCATTCCTCCTGCCGCTGCTAACATGGAAAGCCAGGAAACAGGGTCAGCCTTCTTCTCTCAGTAAACACGGAGGGTGGTCTAAAACTTCAAAGCTCAAAAAACAGCTGTAACTGTGCTGAAGAAAACACCTATGATCTAATCACACAGATATTTTCACTCCTGCAGTTACCAGCATATGTCTAGTGTTCCAACCTTAACAACATATGGTTTTATAATCTGCTTTTTTCAATATTGGATTACAAATAGCTCTCTTACATCATCATCATTTTAGAAGACTCTACCAGATTGCACACTCACTGAGACAGAATACTGCAGGCCTGGCCTTCCTAGCAGTGGGTATGTTTAATGTATAAGAATGAATCATGTTCCTTCAAGATCATTTACCATAATTTACTCACCATGACTCTGTTGATAAACACTTAACTTGTTTCCAATATTTAACAAATACACACTTTACATCACTTTCATCTGCGTTGTTTTCTCCTTGTTCAGTTATTTCCATTTAGATAAATTCCTTCTCATGGGGAATAATTGGGTCAAAGGGCACAGAAACCTTTTAGCTTTTGGTACATACATGTGAAATTAGTTTATCATAAAGCCTTTCTTGAGCACATATTGCATATAACATGTAAGCTCAGGTCCAGAACTATTCCAAAGGCCATGAGAGCATGTGTCTGCCCTCAATGATTTACCATTTAAGTGAAGAGAGAAAAGAATAAATATGAGATGTGATTGAAAAATATGGTGAATGTTAATTTTTTTGACAATTTAGTTTCTTGGTATCTTCCCAGAAGAAGTACCACAGTGATATGTGTGTACCCGTGTTGATAGCAGCACAATATATAATAGCTAGATCTTGCAAACAACTCAAATGCCCACCAACCGAGGAAGATTAAAACGATGTGGTCCTTTTATACAGTAGAGTACTACTTAGCCATAAAGAAGGTTAAATTACAGGCTTCTGTAGGTAAGTGGATGCAACTCAAGGCACACTCATAAGTGAAATAAATCAGACTCACATGTGTAAACATCATATTGTCTCCCAAGTGTGAGAAGCTAAAGGAGTAAACAACATAGTCATTGTGTGATCTTGAGCAATAGAAAATGTACAATAGATATTGCAAAGCAGGAAAAAAACTGTTCAAAAGGAATGAAAAACTGGGATAAGGAAAAGGAGAAAAGAAGGAAGGGAAAAGCAAAAAAAAATTATATATATATATATATATGATAGTTAAGCTAATCATACTACTAATTTCTCTTAGTTCATTGAAAAGAGAGGTTTATGCTAATATTGTTTGGACAGCTAAACGCCTATATCTTGTAGTCTGAGTAATCAATTTAAAGATAACAATATGCAATGCATTAACCATTGTTACTCTCCCATTATCTTGTTTTGAAATTTTGTTTTATTTTTTCTCTTTAAAATAAACTTTTAAACAATTTATTACAGGAAAGGCATATTGCCATAATCCTGTTCAAAACACTCTCCCTCACTTTAAAGATATCAATCCCATCATTCTTGCCATTTCTGAAGCAGTTCTGCAAATTCTCTTTTGTGAATGTCTTTAGTTGTGCTGTTGTGGCTGCTTTCATGTCCTAAATGGATTCAGAATGTTTACCTGTGTCTATCATAATAATCTTGACTTTGGGGAAGAGCCAGAAGTCATCTGGTACCAGATCTGAGGAAGGACACACTGTAATGGTTTTACAAGCCTGAGCTTCCACTGGATGACATTTACCATATTTTTGTTCACCACTCAAACACTCACAAAAGACTTCCAGAACCACCATCCAGGGTAGTAAGAATGACAGGGTAAGTGAGGGAGAGCGTAGAGAGGGGGATTCGTGGCAATGTGTCTTTTTCTATAACACTTTTTGAATGTGAACATTCACCATATATTTTGACCACACCACGTAAGTATGGTTTGCATTATACGCTAGCTCAGGCATGGTGACTCTGGCTTCCGCTTTTAGAGACGAGGGGTTTTACAGCAAAGAGTGTCATCCAGGCTGAGTAAGTTTCACGGTTCATGAGGTGGAAGAGAACAGAAGGCTTTTAGGATGTGAACAGTCATCGTGCAGATACTGAAAGACAAGATACTGAAAAAATCTTGTGGTTGGTAGCTACGGGCAGGGGAGGGAGGGGTAAGGCTGGAGAGGTGTTCACAGGCTGCTCCAAGATGACTTGATCCTGCTTCCAACTGTTGAGCTGAGACTCTGGATTAAAGTTTAGTCTGTTTTCAGAATCCCCAGGAGGTAGAAAATAATCATTTTGTCTTGAGAAATAAAGAAGGGAAACAAACACTTTCTTTTCCAGAAGGACATCAGGTGTGCCTCATGAGACTCCTCCATTCTCTCATTCATCTTATGAAACAGGAAAATCCCAGGCACCGAGGGTATCAGTGCCTAAATATAGGAAGCGCATTTGAAAAGCAGAGTTGACCCTCGGCAGACAACTGGGTCTGATCAACTCCTGCCTCTGAGCTCCAAGGCTCTCCCCAAAGCCCAGGAAAATGAGGGACTCCAGATGAGGGTACACGATGAGTCCAACATAGTCATTGTGTGATCTTGAGCAAGTTACTTAACATTGAGGCTCAGTTTCCTCATCAGAAAAATAGGGATAAATCGGTGCTACTTCCTGGGGATATGAGGGTGAGTAGACTACTTCCGCCATGCTCAAGATGGCCAAGCAAGCTCCAATAAATGGTGGTGCTTTCTTCCATCCTTTTTCTCATCCGCTTTTCCCAGAAGGAAATTCATACTACTTTGCCTTTACTCTTCTTAGTCCCCAAATCAGAGACTTCTCCACGGACAGGGATAATTGCACCCAAGCACAAAGTTTGCAGCTAAGGGAAAAGACAGCAAGGGCTGGAGTCTGACTCAAGAATCCACAGTGAATTACCCGAAAAGGCAGAAGTCTGATTTTTACTGTGCCACCTCCTTCCTTGCCTTGGTAAGAATACAGGCCACTTCGGCTTCTAGGCGCTGAAAGTGCAGGTGCATAGCAAGGAAACCCTGGAAAGAAGGACCCTAGGCAGATGACCAGCAGTTACACTTACGAGGACAAGTGTGACCTGTATGTGCAGCCTTTGGAATCTAATATCTAATATCGCACATCAGCGATGTTAGAGAGAACTTTGTTATCAACAGATGGAGAATCATCAGCGACACACATAGAATTCCCAAGGTCACTGCCACTGCAACCTTAGTTGGAAAGGACAAATGTCTGGGGCTTCCCAGTGCTTGGGCCAAGTGCCTTGTCCCTTCACATAATCTTACTCACTTCTGGCTTATTCTGTGTTCTTTCATGGCATTCTAAGGGACATTTTCTTTCCCAGGGACCAAGTCACCAGAAAGGTAGACAATCTATGCTTTAGAGGACCTGGGAAGAACTATCAGCCCTTGTAATCCATCACCCCTGGAGCACATGAGGGGTCTCCCCTCCCCACCCCGTGTGTGTGTGTGTGTGTGTGTGTATGGTATGTGTGTGTGTGTGGTATGTGTGTGTGTGTGTGTGGTATGTGTGTAGCCCTCAGTGTCCAGGGAAAGAGACACTTCTGGTGTTGTAGCCTCAGCAGGGCACGTGGCAACCCGACTGCAAACCCACCCTAAGGAGCACCAAGCCTACAGCTGATGCGCCATCCATCCCAACTCAGAAACCAGCTCTCCTCTCCAGGTGCGTCCCAGTCACCGGCCTAAGGCAACCACTGCGGTTTGAACTTGACTTGCGGTGCTGTTTGCTTAACTTGCTGCATTGACAGCATCGTTTTGGGCTACTCTGAAGAGCGCGCTGATCTGAGAGCAAGTGAGAAAAGTGTTTTGGCAAAGTTAGAAAGAGCTGATTTCTCTTCTGAAGAAGCTCCGCCCACAGGGACCCGAGTCATCTTCTGAAGCCTGGTGCTCAATGCCCACGGTTGAGCAGCAGGCAATGTTGCTCCAGGCCCGCCTGAGGTAGCCATAGCAACTGCAAAACAGGCACTGCAGGAAAACTACTCTTTTACATCACATTTCTTCATTTACTGAGAAAAAAGACTGTGCTCATTTTTCAAAATTAAGTAAGGTTGTTCAGCTTTCAGTGTGTTTGCTTTATATTCTCTACATCTTTTCCTGGTTATGAATTATACAATATTCTGCCTCTTGTATTTAACACTGATTTTGTTTTTGGCTGTATCTTTCTCTGCAGATAGAATTTTTTTTTTAAAGATTTGAGATCATAACACCCATAGAACTTTTTTTTTTTTTTTTTTGAGACAGGTCTCGTTATGCAGTTCAGGCGGCCTTGAGCTCACTTTGTAGCCCAGGCTGATCTTGAACTTGCAACAATCCTCCTGCCTCAGCCTCCCGAGTGCTGGGATTCCAGGTGCACACCACCATGCCCGGCTTTATATCTTGTTTTTAAAATTAGTATTAGGAGAAATACTTTCCTATATAGTAAACTCAAATGTGACTTTTTTTAAAGATGGGGCCTCACTGTGTTGCCCAGGCTGGCCCAGAACTTGTGGGCTCGAGAGCTCCTCCTACCTTAGTCTCCTAAGCATCTGGGACCATAAGGCCACTGTGCCTGACTTTCAAACATGATTTGAATGACTGCGTAAGAATCAATAATACATTTTATCTGGCCAAGGCCTGCTGGACATGGCTGCTACCCCTGCTTTTCCTTATTTGAACCAACACTGTGATGAATACAAATCTTCACACTTATCTTGATTGTACTCAAGGAATGACTGGATCACTGGGTCCAGGTACATGTGAGTCTCTTGCTCACTCCTGAAAACTGGCTTTTTAGAAGGGCAGCAGTGCATTACTGGTGCACTAAGAACCCCAGTCCCCAGCCTTAGCCCCTCCACCTTCCCAGTCCCTTTAGTCAGGTTAATGAAGACTTCTGTTACTCTGTAGCATAATAGCTACTGACTTCAAGAGACAGAAGCAGGAAACAAAAAGACTTCTGGCTTGAAAGGAAATAGTAAGGCTGCCCGTGCCCCCTCTGAAAAGAAAAGAGGGCGGGGGTTTTTACAAACCTGAGCAATGACATGGCAGGAGCTATTCTAAGAGAATGGAGAGGACTTAGTTAGTACCCGGGTTAGGGAGAGAAGGAGGGGCCTGTGAGCCATACAAATTGGGCCAGAGAAGGAAGTGATGATTCTTGCTCTGGGGACAAAGGACTGGCTCAGGCACATGGCAGGTGCAAAGCCCAAGTGCAGGTTGAATGTTTAAAATAAAGCACTTGCCAGACACATGTGAATCCTGGGCTCAATCTGAAAAAAAAAAAAAAAAGATAAAGATAAAAAAAATTGCTTCTAAAACAAAATATAAACAATCTTCAAAAAACTTAAAATAGTTGCTGGGATGCAGCCCAGTACACAGGCCATGGTTCAACCCCAGCGCCCTCTCTCCAAGACTCAGCACGGCAGGTGGCAGGAAGTAGCCGTGCCCACCACCCTCACGCTTGAGTCTGACCATCTCGGATGAATGTGCAGCCCGTTCCCTGGGAAATGAAAGCAAGCAAAGAGGCGCTCACAACTGCATTTAAATAGCTTGCAAATGCTCCCTGTGTTGTATTTCACCAATTACTTTTACTTTGTCTAGAAGCAAGTTACTGAAAAGGCAGTGACTTTATGGACACTGTACATCTTGGGCCTCCCTGGTGCTGTGTAGCTCCAGTCAGCCAGGGAAGCCCACTGATTCTGGTCTACGAACTCCTTGGCTCAGCAAGGAAGCCCGAGTTTGGGGTGGGAATATGCCTTGCCGCCAAGTCGAAAGCCTAATGAGGGCTGGTTTACTGGTAATGTAAACCACAGGTAATGTCGCTAAGCAAATAGAGCCAGAGGAGATGGTGCACAGCTGTGTGCAGACAGACACACGCTCACACAAGCTCACACACCGCAGCTTTCTCGACTCCCAGTCTTTGGATCTCGTAAGATGAAGAATTGCCTCCATCTCATCTAAAGCCAGACCTGTGCTTCAGGACCAGGTCTTCTCTAGGGTTAGGATTGGATCCCTGCCCTAGCACCCTCCTTCCGGCGTTCCGGAAGGTAGCTCTCTCTGTGTTCAGGCAGGGCTGGACACTCCCCACTTTTAGGAATCACCTCTTGACTCCACATCTCTCGGCTATTGTCCTCCATCTCTACATGAGGCATGGTCCCCAGTGCCCCTTCCCGTTCTCACACTGTCTGCTCCCCACTTCCCCAAGCTCTGGCCAGTGTCCAGCGCTTGCCTTGCTGGACTCAGCAGCAGAGTTGAAAGCCCAGGCTCTTTCCTTTCCCGGCAGCTGGTGAAGCTGTGCCCCACCTCAGGCCTGCAGCCCCCAGGGGGAAAGCTCTCCTTCCTAGGGAGCGCAGGACTCAGGCCCCGGTCAAAGCCTCGCCGCCCTCCCGGAGGTTCCTTCTCTGAGCCCCATTCCCAGAGCACCAAGGCCAGCTGGCTCTGTATTCACAGCCACTGCTCCTCCGCTGCCCCACTGTCCTCCATCAGCTCCTTCCCCTCAGTCCCGGACACTACACCTTCCCCGGCTCCCACTGTGCTGCCTAATCACAGCTCTGCCCTCCCCTGCTCTCCACAGCAGTCAGACCTTGCTTCTGCACTGGAAACCTGCCAGTGGCTCCCATCGCCTTTCCAAGGTGCCCAAACTCTGCTAGGATCTGCAAGGCCCTGCACGGGGCATTCCTTGCCTACTCTGTGGCCTCAGATCCCAGGACTTGCCTCCCACATTCTATTTAGCCACACTGGCCTCTTTGCTGTTCCTGAAACATGCTGATGTCTTTCTGCCACAGGCCACTTGCACTTGTACCTTCTTTTGCCTAAGGTCTGTACATCGCCTGCCCTGCTATGTCACCCAGTCTCTGCTCCCACATCTCCCCACAGAGGCCTTCACAGTCACCCCACCCATCCCCCCAGGAGGCCTTTATAGTCACCCCACCCAAAGGGGTCCCTTCAGATACAGAGGCCACCCGTCACTACCACACCCTTGACCCCTCCCTTCCTTGGCTTCGATTATTTTCTCACCCCATCTCTACCAAGAATTATGCTGTGTAGTCATCTTTACTTGTCCTCTGTGTGAGGCTACAGGACCTGACCCACAGGGCCTTGAAAGGGTGTTAAACACACAATAGAAATTTACGCCACCTTTGTGGAGTGGTGTGTGTGTGTGTGCCTGGGTTGCTTTTTGGTATCGTTTGCACCAAGAATTGTATTTATTATTGGTGTGTTTGATATTTTAAAATTATACTTAAGAGGTCATGACAAAGACAATAAAACCTGTTTTTCATCATATATATTTCCCCTGCTTTGTTATTTACCAATTTTCCCATCTCATAAAGCAGAACTCACAGTGATTTCCTCTTTTAAAATAGCTGAGTCAGGATTTAACCCAATGGCATAAGCACCAGCCTGGCAGGTGCGAGGTCATGAGTTTGATCCCTGGTACCAAAAAAAAAAAAAAAAAAAGCTGGGTTAAGCCGGGGTGGTGGCTCTTGCCTCTAGTCCCAGCACTTAGGAAGCTGAGGCAGAAAGATTGCTGCAAGTTTGAGGCCAGCTCAAGCTACACAATGAGTTCAAGCCCAGCCTAAACTACGTTTTGAGACCATATCTCAGAAATAACAACTAGTTTTAAGAAGCTGTATGTTGTAGTGCATGTAGATTCCTCCGTGGTTTTGGTAAGATTTTCGGCTTTCAGTCTTCTCCTATGACATTATTGCATTTCACCTTTTCCTATGCAATCGTGAGCATTTCAATGAAGGCTACCCAGAGGCTGCTACTATTTAAGCATGAATGGCAAGAAAATGACTCCCGGCTGCACCGTGTTTCCCACAGGTGTTGGTGCAAAGCGATCAAAGGCAGCAGAAACGACCTGGCATTCACTCGTCACCACGCAGGCACGGGCAGCTCCCATGCTACTGAAAGCAGCAAGCAGCCTCCGCCAACACCAGTCCTCGGAGAACTGATTGACCTGATCTGACCAGCTGGTAAAGACACCCTGGCATCCCACCCAGGAGGCTCGGACCAGGAAGGCAGCACCGACCCTTATGCCAGGAGGATTCCTGCAAACACTCAGTCTAAGGAAGATGTGGTCACAGGGATTAAGGACTGAGTGTCTCTGAAGCTGCTCCTCTGCCTTTACCGGAAGACTCTAGTGTCCCCAGCAGGCAGCCGCTCTGACGCCACAGTCCTCAGTGGACCTGTCGTACCCCACATCACTCTGCCACCTGCCCCTCCTCAGGACCCTGTCCCTGGCTGAGCCCAGACCTGGCAGTTGGCATCCTTGCTCTGAGACTGTTGGCCTTTGGAAGTTAATTAACTGCCTTGGGCAGTTATGAGAGTGAGAAAGGGAGACCTGCCTATCTATATACCCAGTGCTCAGGTGACAGCAACCTCCTGGAATGTAGCTGGCCTTTTCCAGCCCTGGGGCCCAGTGTGGAACCTTGTCCTTCGCTGGCGGCCTGCAGGTACAGTCAAGCCTCCCTAAGTTAGGGGGCCTCCCACGCCCTGCTGCTCCCCCTGCCCTACTTGTCTTTATTTCTTCCGGACACCTGTGGTATCAGCCGTGCCCTTGTCATTTTCCAAGGTGCTCTCTGTGTGTATGCGGACCCACCCCCACCAGGGCCCCCCAGGTCTCCCCTTCCTCCCACCGCAAAGGGAGCCCGTGTCCCCAGTACCCCTCCTTCCCCATGAAACAAGCGCAGTGATGTAACTCCAGCGCCAGGAGCCTGCACACCGGCAGCTCTCCTCTGCTCCATCTCCGGAAGCAGATGGGGGCAAGCATTTGGAGCCCGAGCCCTGCACAGGGAACTCCACCTGCTTCCCTTGCACACATGGCTGTCACCTCTGGAGACCTGGGCCTGAGGTCATCCAATCGTGTGTGAGTAGGATCCACTGCAAGAGCGCAGAGAAAGGTCACTGGACAGTTTCATCCATCCAGTGCTTAAACAAGCTGAGATCAGCAGGCCATGGCATCTCAGGGGCCACCTTTATGTATTCAGTCGATTTTTGACCCAAATGCTGCTATGCTGTGCATGGTTTTGGATGCAGGTTCATGAACGTAGTGTTCCTTGCCAGGACATGGAGGAGGGAGAGAGGGGAGTCGGGTGGTGGCAGTGTGCTCTGTGATTAACCCAAGTGGGGCCTTAGAAATAGGATTAGTGTGGTTAGTGACAAGTGTTGGGTAAATGTAGCCACTGCTGCTCAAACAGTGCAAAATTTTACTAAGTACTATAGTTTTATTGAGGTAAAATTAATTTTTTTTGAGACAGGGTCTTGCTATGCAGTTCAAGCTGATCTTGAACTGACTATCTAGCCCAGGCTGGCCTCAAACCTGTGACAATTCTCCTGCCTCAGCTGCCTGAGTGCTGGGATTAAAGGTATGCAACACCACACCTGGCAGAGGTAAAATTAATGTGCCCCCAAAAATAGTCAATTACATTTCCATGGATAAAATCCTGCCATTTGGCTGAGTTGTAAGTAGCCTGAAGTTGGTGTGGCTATAGTTTGTAATGCACTGATGTTTGTAACTATATCTAAATGTATCAAAAGGAGAGTGTAGACTGGATGTGATGGTGCATGCTGTGATCCCAGCACTCAGGAGCCTGAGGCAGGAGGATGGCTGTGAGTTCCAGTCCAGCCTGGGCCACATAGTGAGTCCAAGAACAAACTGAATTACAGTGGGCTACCTCGTCTCAAAACTGAAAGGAAAAAGAAATAAAGAAAGGAGATGCCCTTCTTTTGTATTTATGACCCATTTTTACAGGATGAATCATTTCTATGCATTATGTTCGTTTCTTAAATCCAAAACCACAATTTGCAACTTTTTCCTAGTAACGGAATCATGTCCGAGCCTGCGCTTCCTCGGCACCACAGATTGGACCAGAGTGGTATAAAGAAGACATGGGGTCGCCCTGCTCCCCGAGGCGGAGTCCAGGACTGAGGCGCTGGCATTCGGGCTGAGGAAGACCTTGCTGTGATTTCACGTGGCAGAAGACAGGCAAAGTGCAGGCCCTCAGATCCCTGCTCCCGAGGAAGGCCACCAGCTATTCAACAATGCCACCTTTTAAAGTGTGCATCAATTCACAGAACAGTGGGTTTGGTCATGATATTTTCATGCAGATTTTGATCGAATCCTCCCCCACTCTTCACCTACCTCTCCCCACGAGCCTTTCCTCTTCTCTAATGACTACATCTACTTTCCTATCAATTGGTAGTTCTGTTTTTAGCTTTTTAAAGAACCTCTGTACTGATTTCCATGGTGCCTGTACTAATTTGCATTCCCACCAACAGCATAAAAGTGTTCCTTTCCCCCTAATTCTCCCCCGCATGTATTTTTTTTTTTCTATCTTGGATAATAGCCATCCTGATTCGGGTAAGGTAGAATCTCAGTGTAGTTTTGATTTTCACTGAAAGGTATCTGTTTAATTCATCATTCATTGATTGAATGGTTTTTTCCAGTAGTGCTGAATTTTTTGAGTTCTTTATATATTCTGGACACCAATCCTCTGCCAAAAGAGTAGCTGCAAAGATTTCTGTAGGCCATTTCTTTACTTTGTCACTTGTTTCCTTTGCTGTGTCAAAGATTTTAACGGGTTATAACCCCATTTGTCAGTTCCTGCTGTTACTGCCTGTGCCTATACATCAAAGTGTTTCCCCTACGTTTTTCTTAAGTAGTGTCAGAGCTATAGGTCTTGCATTAAGTTTTTCCATATATTTTGAGCTGAGCCATGTCTATGAAAACCCCAGTGGTCCAAGGGCATGAAAGGCATCCAGAGAGAAACAGGAGTTCTCTGGTCCCAGCTCTTCCCTGATCCCTGTGACCCTCTAAGATTTTCTCAGCAGATATGTGTGGGAGTCAGCAGAACTGCGGTGTTTTGGACTCTCAAGGATGCAGGAGCCTCCAGAACATTCCACAGACAGATCTGCTGGGGAGCTTGGAGGCAGCATGGATGTCAGACAGGACCTGATCACATCTCAGGTCACAGATGTGGAAGATGTCATCGGAGACCATGGACTTGTCCCTACCTGCCTGCAAGAAGCCGCATTACTCTAGAAAGGTATGGGAAGGTTTCATCCTCACCCACTAATGACCACGGGCCCACAGGGACTGAGGCTGAATGCCACTGGTCCTCTTTGTACCCTAGGGCACCTGGTTCCCAATATCCAAGTGACAGTGCCTTCATTTTAACTTGTCTCAGACTTGGTTTCTCCATATGTAAAATGGTAACAAAGCAGCACAGTGTTGGAGATGAGGGTTCGTGTTCTCACTCCATCACAGGTTAGACTATAAAACTTGAAGCAATTCACTGAATCTCTCTGTACCTTGATTTTCTCCCTGTGAACATAACAATGGTAACTGTATTTTTCACCTTTCCATTGCTGGTTCACACACACACACAACTTAAAAAAAGGATGGTTTATTTCAGCTCACAGTTTCCTAAGGTTCAGTCCATGGTTGGCTGGCTCCAAGGCAGAGTCATCATGATGGGAGGGGCTGGTGGAGGAGAGCTCTTCACCATAGAACCTTCAAGAAGCAAAGTAAGAAAGACTCAAATAGGAAAGGACCAGGGACCAGGAACCAGATATACCCGCCAAGGTCATGGAAGTATCCCCATAACCCACTGCCTTCCTCTAGGCCCCGATCTAAGTTTCTATCACATCCCAATAATGTCATCAAACTAGGAACTCATTGATTAATTCGTTGATGAAGTTACAGCCCTTGTGGTCCAATCACCTTCTGAAAACCCCACCTCAGGACATATATGATTTTTGGGAACATCTTTGACATAGACTACAATAATGTTAGGGTGTCTGCTATTTCATGTCTTCCCAGAACCAGGCACTAAGATGGAGAGGGATTAAGTGGGTGAGAGGCATGTGGAGGGAAATATCTGCAAGGGAATGAGGGTGACTGGGGGATGGTCGGGGGGGGGTGAGGCTCAGACGTGATGCAGGCCTGTCCCTGGCACTGGAGAGGCAAGAGCAAAGTTGTGGCAAGGTCATTGGTATCCACAGAGCCAAAGAGATGCCTCCTGGGAGTCCACACCGTGATTCGTTCCCAAGAGAAAGGAACGCGGAGAACAGCCTTGATTCCTCTCCACAAACTCTAGGTCCAAGGTGACTCTTGTGAGTGTTGGAGGATTTGCTGAATTTCTAGGTCCACGGTGAGTTTGTGAGTTTGTGAGTGTTGGAGGATTTGCTGAATTTTGTTAGGCATGCTGGTAATAGAGCTCGAATTACTGAACATCGTCAGCGTTTTCAGCCTCTGGAACTCCTTGCCCTCTCCCCATTCTCTCATGCTTTCTACTTCAGTAGTGTTCTGTTGTTATTCTTTTTGTCCCTTATTCTTCCTTTAAATCCCTTCCCAGATCTGTGCTGCAGTCATAATCCCCTGTCCAGAAGGCTGAGCAAGGAGGGGAACACTGTAGAGAGGAGGTGAGAGGGGAACGGGAGGGTGCT
Organism: Hydrochoerus hydrochaeris; assembly: GCA_004027455.1. Taxonomy (NCBI): domain Eukaryota; kingdom Metazoa; phylum Chordata; class Mammalia; order Rodentia; family Hydrochaeridae; genus Hydrochoerus; species Hydrochoerus hydrochaeris. Next base: position 41,244 of record PVLA01001836.1, read on the forward strand.
TGGCTAAACAGAAGCACTAGCATGTCCCAGCCAGCATGGGTTCCTAGCCACATGGAAGCTGGGAATCAGACAGGGCCAGCTCTTCAGCCCCTGCTTCACTGCAGATGACTATCCCTGGGGTCCATTCTCTTCAGTTATCCATCAGCTCTCTTGCTTCTGGGACAAATTATCCAGCACCCACAATTTAGAGGAGGAAAGGCTTATTTGGCTCATAATTTCAGTGTATTCATCCTTGGTCAGCTGGCGCCAAGCCAGAAACAGCAGGGCAGAGGGGTGTGCAGTAACAGAGCTGCTTAGTTCATGGCAGTGGGAAGGAGGGTGAGGACATGGTGTTGCTGAGAAGGGGCCAGCAAACAGGTACAGCCTCCACGGCCACCCCTCCAAGGCTGCCCAGAAGTATGCTTTACTAATCCCTAGGGAGCTCCCAAGCCAATCAAGCTGACAAAGAGGACAATCCTTGTATAGACTACCAAGATATCACCACCTGGCTAACGGTTCTTTTGCTCAGTCCATACAAAAATCACAAATTGGCCAAGCATAGCTCTTTTAGCATGAAGAGGCCTGCAATATGAATGCTGATGCTCATCAGCTCTTAGTGTCAGCAGGCTCCCTCCCTGCTCAGAGCAAGCACCCACAGGCCTCATGGACTCTTCCAGCCACCAAAGAGGGCAGCTCCCTGACATTCTCCACTGCTCCCCACTGTTCTCTGGCTGCTGACACCTTCGGCATTACCAGACCCAACTAGCAGTTTTCAGTACCAGCAGCCTTTGACGTTACCAGCTCTTGGTGTACCCACTCAGTATGCTGTACTGGAGATAAAAACTGTGAAAAGGCAAAAATACGCCATATGAAAAATACTTTATAGGATTCATGCTGCAGCCTAGGCGGTTGGGGGCAGCCTATGGACCGACTCACTACAGGTGGGGAAAGTTGCTAACGTGGGTGACAAGGTAGGCTTGCACACCCAGCACCAGACTTCGTTTGGCCATGGGCAGAGAGGAGCTCCTTACAAACTGACCGAGGAGGACTTCGTAAGGACAGAGTCATTTGGAGGGATCCCGAGGCTGGGGGAGCAATGTCCCCCAGAGTGGCTGTGGGACACCTGAAGTGGCAGTGACCAGCTGGGAGGCAGCTGGAGCAGATGTGGAGCAAAACTCTGAAGTACCTTGTAGGGAGTACCAGGCCCTTTTTCCTGTGTCAGAAAGGAGCAGGACATAACCACAGCCTCCTGCCTCCTCTCACCGGCTTTGCAGCACAGTGAGTCCCATGCACGGGCCACACACCCAGCCCAGGAGACCTGGGCCTGGGCCTCCTCCGGAAGGAGGAAGACTGTGCCTGTCAGCACCCGGCTCCACTCATCAGCCCTCCTGCCAGAAGGAAGAATCAAGGGCAGCCTCCGGCACTCTCACTGCTGCCCTGGCATGGTGAAGATCTATTTTAATCCGCACTGCCTGGCAGTCACCAGTGTGGTGAAGTGACATTAATCTCCATTGTCAGGGGGAAGCTGAGAAGACCCATACTTCTCCTTTGGGGTTTGAGTTGCAAAACGCTTCCTTAATCTCTAGTATTGTAAGTCCAGTTTTTGTTTTCACAGCTATATACAAAATCCAAAGCTAGGAATTATCCTGAAATAAATCTCCAAGATCCAAGGAGGAGAAGACCAAGAAGGGCTACCTCTGTGCTTGATGGGACCGGAGTGAAGCCATGCACTCGTCAGTAGAGCTAACTTGCTCTCTATGTTTCTAATATAAGGGACCGGAGTGACCCAGGCCAGGAAATTGTGCATGCCTAAAGGTCTGTGCACTGTCCAGGGAAATTTCAGCATCCCAGCCCAACCCAATCAAAGAGAGGAATGGCTCTATACGTGTGTAGAGCGCTATGTTGGTGTGAAATAAGCCCGGGTGCCTGCAGCTCTCTGCACTCCTCGGGCTAATTAATATTCAACCACAGGGGACTCTGTAGTCTGTAAAGTCACTTACAGTGTCCTCAGGGTCACAGCGTGGTGGTGTCAGCTTCCTGTAGGAGGCTGATAAAGAGTTCCCAGGTGCACTCCAAGGTTGACCAGGCCAGGTGCACCACCCTTGCGGGTCCACTCCCTGAAGGTGTCTGTGTGACCAGTTCCCACTCCACTCAGGAGGACCCTCTGCCTGACCAGCCATGGTGCCCACTCAGGTGTTCGCTTCCTGCTCAGCAAGGGAGGCTGGAAGCGCAAGTCAAAGCGCTGAGGGAATATCAGATTTTCTCCAGGAGTTTCAGGTAGAGAACTGAAAGGAAAGAGCCAGTCTTCTGGAACTCGCTGATCTACCTGTCAGTTGGAACTGAATTTAATAAAATTACATTTCATTTTTTAAGAAGATCTGCAATTTGTGGACTGGGGTTGGATCCTTCAAAAGTTGTCTTTGCAGCTGCCTCGGGCAATGGATGACCGCCACGGTTAGACTACTCGTGCACGCTGCTGGGATATGAATGGTGACAGGGACACAGCCACATCCGTCCTCACAACCCAGCCCCAGTCACTCACTTTTCACCAGGACTCTTGTCCCTACCTCTGATGGCATGGCCGTGATGGCAGTGTGGCCGGATACAGGGCCCAGGCAGAAATCTAACAGTAGGTCCAGGTTACCAGACTCCAGTTTTGGAAGGTCAGCCTAATGTGCCTGGAAGACCCCAGATTTAGGGGTGACAGGTGGGGCTCCAGAGGTCACAGCATGGTAGAAGCCCCATTCATGACCCACCAGCTCGAGACGCTGGACAAATAGTCAGTGCTTTGATCCCAGCTTCTTCCTTCCTAAAATGAAAATAGAAACCGCTCCCCTCACTGTGCTGCATCAGCATGAAGGGAATGAATGTCCATGACGTTTTCAGACCTGGACCTGGCACATAGCACATCTGGTGACCACAGGTGTGGTGGTAGTTGTATGACACCTGTCCTACTTGTGGAAAGTGGCCCAGGTGGCGATTTGGACAGAGTACCATGTCGCTAGTCAGCCACACTCTTCCCACAAAGCTGTTACTAATCTGGAAATTTCCATTCCTTAAGATTCAAAACCAGACATTAGGAAGTGAAAGAAGTCTGTCTTCTCTCTTACTACATGGTGTTTTTAAATCCTGGCAGCCTTCCCTGGTTGGTGCTGCCTGGGCCTCTTCTGTTCAAGATGAGAATTATTGTTCTATCTATACCAAGAGAAAGAGAAAAAATTGTTTTGCAATGTTTCCTCTTTAGATTTTTTGGAAAAAATAAATTAAATGAATCATATTAGACTGAAAACTGACAGGGTATTTCACTAGATTAAGACTATGAAAGTTTATCTGACTTTGCCCCTAGTTTTGGGGGGGGTTGTTTGTTTTGTTTTATTTGTTTTTGAGACAGAGTTCCAGGTAGTTCAGGCTGGCCTTGAACTTGCTTGTGTAGTCCAAACTGGCCTTGAACCCGCAGCAATCCTCCTGCCTCAGCCTCCTGAGTGCTGGGATTACAGACATGTGCCACCTTGCCCAGCCTCTCCAACTGTTTATTTGAAAAAAATTTCAAAGCTAAGAAGTTAAGAACTACAACAAACATTATATAGCCTGTGTCTGCATTCTTCCACTTTAACCTTCTGCCACATTCACTTGATCTTTTATGATGGCAGAAAAAGACAGAGACTAGATCTTTTTCTTCAAACCATTTGAGAATAAGTGATAGACACCCTATTGTTCCTAACTGTATTATTTAATACATCCTAAAAATAAGAGCTGCCACACCTGAGAAATTTACCACTGATTCAACAACATCATTTAATACACAGTCCGAGTTTTCCTTTGTATTTTTTTGCGTGTGTGTGTGTGTGTATGTGTGTGTACGCACACGTGCACGCGTGGGGCACAGAGCCCGGGGCTCCCCGCGCACTGGACCCCCAGTGAGCTGCAGTCCCAGCTGCAGAGCTCTGCTGTGGGGGTGGCTGTTTGGTGGTTTGGATGCTTGATTTTTTTTTAAATCCAGGATCCAGTCAAGGCTCAGAACTGGACGTGGCATGGGTCAGCCTGATGGCCACAGCTGTGAGGTCATTCATTCTCACTCTGAGGCAGGAGACGGGCGGACGGTCTTTATAAAGGACCAGATAATTCCGTTTCTCTACAGCCTGACTCTGTCCCTGTGGTGTAAAAACAGCCACAGATGTGAGTGTGGGCCTGGCAGTGTGCCAGGAGGACTTAACTTATGGGTACAGGACCAGATTTGACCCATGGACTGTACTTGGTCAACCCTGATCAAACTCATCCCCCACTTTCCCATTTGTTACGATATCGACCCTCCAGATACTAACAACTGGCTTGCAGAATTCCCTGCATGCTTCAGTTTGTCTGTTTTCTCATGATCGGATCATGTTAAAGTCTGACACAAAGATCTAAAGCTGTGTGTTATGTACAGTCACACTGGATCATATCAGGTCAGTTTGCTCCATGAGTGAGGTTTGGTCTCATGGTTAAGGTGGTGTCTATCCAGCCGCTCATTGTAAAGACACTCAGCCCAGTGGTAAATAAAAAATAGCTGAAGTAACTAAAAAGTGAATCAATTGTCCATAACCTATCTGACCTGAGTTATTCTGCTAAGAGTGAAGAGCCAGTCATGGTGGCGCATACCTGTAATCCCAGCACTCCCAGAGGCTGAAACAGGAGGATTCCAAATTCAAGCCCAGCCTGGACCCTAAGGAAGAAAAAGAAAAAGGAAGGGAAAAGAAAAAATATCTAAATTTGTATAAACACACTTAGGATAGCTGATTGTGCTACAAATTCTATAAGTTCTTGGAACAAAACAGTTAACATTCATAGGATTGGATCAATTTTGCATGTTTGTGTCTGGTGATCTGAGGAACTCTTGAAGATCACTATGTAAAATAAAACCTTAGTTATGTTCCTACCACCTTATTGTGAAGGCCTGTATCACCATTGTTTGGGGCTCTTTGCTATTGTTATTTATTTGTCTTTTTCATTTCTTGTTTTACTAGTAATCTGTTTTGCTTGGTTTTGTTTCATTTCGTTTTTCCCTCTAATACAGAAAGGACAGGTATACATGTAGAGGCTTATACAGGCATAGAACTTCTCCTAAACAGTTTATGAGAATTGATTTATTAAAATGAACAGCTAATTTGAAGAAAAAGAGACATTAGGGTATCTTGCCAATTCTGTATCATCATACTGTGAAATCCAGCAATACTTTTATTCTTTGTTCAGAGTGGTTTTAGCCTGTTTTGTATTGTTTGATTTCAATGTGCATGAAACTATGGACAGCTATTTTGAAGAGAACAAGAGACATTACAGTAGTCACTGTTGATTTTCCTATTGCCTGGTTTGAAGGCCTGTAAATGCCTTCATTACTCTGTTCTGATCAGTTTTATACTACTTTGTTTTGTATGAATTCATTGTGTGTGATGACATAGACAACCATTTAGAAGAAACAAAAACATTATGGTAGCCACTGTAGATCTCCTGTTGTCTTGCTTTGAATTCTGTGTCACTTACATTGTTTTCTTCTGATCTTCTTTGTTCTGTTTTGTTATGTTTAGTTTTACCCTCTTTAAAAAAAAAAAAAAAACCTGGGCCCCTCACCCACCCACCCCAAGCCCAGAGCCCCCATGGGAGGGATGCCCAGGCCGGACAACAGCACAGTCAGCCTATGCCCCAGCCCGCAGCCAAGACCGTCATCCAGAAAACCTGCGGCATGCGTATCTCCAGCTGCCCAGCTGTGCTTCCACGAAACATGCTTTCCTGGGGCTTTATCTCCCCATCTCTGAGTGGAACTATTTTTTAAAATGTTCAATCAATCATTTATTAATAAATCAACAATATACATACACTGAACCTAGAAATTCAGACAATCAACACTATGTTAGTTATTATCAGCATGTAAAATAAGACCCAACTTGCAAAGCTGAATGCTGAGTAACATTTATTATGTATGCTGTGATTTATAATCTCAGTTGTTCTTACCAATTCTGGTTATTTTCACTATTTCACTGAAGATTCTTATTAATTATTATAAGTGGTATATTTTTACCTACATAACATAGCACCAAATATAAATAAGAACTTCTGAAAGAGCAGAGAAACTAAGGATTGGTGTTTCAGAGTATCTACATTTTAAATATTAAATCTTATCTGACTAAAAACAATATGTAATTTATCAACTAGTGATTTCTTACTGTTTGTCTTCTTTTCTTGAAATTCTGTAATATTTCTATCCTTTTTCTGGTTTTTCTCTTTAAATAAAAAAAAAATCTTATCTGAGTGGAACTATTGAGCCATGGATTTTTTTAAGCCCAGTGGGTCATCATGTATTCCCATCTGTCTTAGACTGTTTTCTATTGCTTTATAGCACAGGTTGCTGGATGTGGTAGCACACACCTGTAATCCTAGAACTTTGAGAGGCTGAGGCAGGAGGATCACCATGGATCTGAGGCTATCCTGGGCTATGCAGTGAATTCAAAACTGGTCTGAACTACAGAACAAGTCATTGCCTTAAAACAAAAAAAAAGTAAGAAAGAAAGAAAAAGAAAAAAGCATGGACTGGATAATTTCAAAAAAGCAAGGGCTAGGGATTTGGCTCAGTGGCATAAGTACCTCTCTGGCAAGTACAAGGTCCTAAGTTTGATTCCAGCACCAAAAAGAAACAAAGAAAAACAAGAAAAAAGAAAAGCTTTTCAGCACCATATGCCTCTGCCTGGCAAGCACAAGTTCATGAGTTCAATCTCCAGTACAAAAAAAAAAGGCAAAAAAGCAGAGGCTTACATCGTTCCTGTGTCCAGAGGCTGAGGAGTCCCAAAGTGGGGTGCCAGCGTCCGGCAGGGCCTTCTTGCTGCACCGTGACATAGCCCAGGGCATTGTGAGGGGCAGCGTGGCTCTCCCTGCTCACAAAACCACTCACGCCATCCTGGAGCTCCGCATGACCCATCTCCCAGTGCTCACAACATAGAACCACATAGATTTAGAGAGAAACTTTTCAGCACAAGAACTTTGAGGGTAAATGTTCGAACCATTATACCATCATTAGTCTTTTTTAATGCTCAAACTCACCCAGATTTGACCATGGGCTCCTCTGCAAGCTGACTCCTGTATCCCTCCAGGTTCCTAATCATATCTGTGTTTTGGCCCAAAGAACGTTTCAACTGACCTTTTTAAAACCAAGATATAGAAGGGGTCCTTTTTCTCAAGGAGCCCTGTTGTTTTAGTAAGGAAAGGAATTTCAAAACCAATATCTGGGGGCCGGGGATTTAGCTCAGCACATAAGCACCCGCTTGGCAAGCACAAGGTCAATCCCCAGTACCAAAAAACAAAAAAACAAACCAATATCTGAGTACTGAATGTCCTTTGTGTTACTGGATATCATTATTTCTAGGCTTTCAGTGAACAGAATTAGGGCTTGTTTTCTCTCTCTGTCTCTGTCATCTCTCTGCCTCTCTCTCTCTCTCACACATCTTTTTTTTAACTCAGAAGTCCATGCTTAAACTGATTTCAATCAAAAAACAGAATAAAATCCCATTCCATGTTTATATCCCTGTTCTCTCATAGCGAAAATTAAAATGCTGAGCAAAATACAAAACTCACTTTCTTGAAGGCAGAATCTGGGAGCGGGGAGAGAATGTTCCG
>PVLA01001836.1:48963-117707 GCA_004027455.1 Hydrochoerus hydrochaeris
ACTTAAGGCATAAAGCTGAGCTCTGAGTCAGCTCTGACCTTAACGCTTAGGAAAGGAGAAATGGAGCGTGACATGCTCTATTGAGGGACATAACTCAGGGGTAGAGCTCTTGCCAAGCAGGACCAAGGCCTGGAGTTCAACCCCCAGCACTGAAAATAATAGGAAAGAAGGAAGGAAGGAAGGAAGGAAGGAAGGAAGGAAGGAAGGAAGGAAGGAAGGAAGGAAGGAAGGAAGGAAGGGAGGGAGGGAGGAAGGAAAGAAGGAAAGAAGAAAAGAAGGAAGGAAGGAAGGAAGGAAGGAAGGAAGGAAGGAAGGAAGGAAGGAAGGAAGGAAGGAAGGAAAGGGTTGGACCTTGGGGCGCTGGGAAAACAGGCAGCCAGCTCACTGCATCTTGCTAGTTTGGCTATATGCCATATAGCAAATAAGGGAGATTTTCTTCTGCCATCTCTTTGAGGGCAAATATTTTTATCTCTGTTTTGCTCTCTTCTGATCAATGGTATTGCTCTACTCAATATTCTGTTCTTGTACTTTCGGTATTTCCTTCGATATTGCTCTACCTGATTGAAGGAACAACTGTTATGAAGAAAACCAGATGTACTATTGTGCCTATTGCTGTTGTCCAGGTGGCCTGCTGTGAGGTTCTGTGCCCCTGTCACTGCACTGCCTAGTTGGCTATGTCCTGTCTTGTTCTGCTGTATTTTATTACCTTCAAAATAAAATAAATAAATAAAATAAACAAGAAAAAAATTTTAAAAAGTAAATAACAACAACAAGACAGATCAGCAAGTTACTGAGCAACCTGAAACATGATATAATAAATGGATAATGGACTTAAAAAGCAAAAGGAGAAAAAGCAGGTGCTCTAAAGGATATAACTGCATGTATATTTAAGGCTGTAGGAATGATGATTATGTGGCTGTTTTTGTTGGATCAGAGAACGGAGCTGTTTGCAGCCTCACTGTTTGAATGTCCATTCTGTATGCTTTGATTTTGTAACTTGAACAACTACATTCAGGAAGACAATATGTAATGGATCAACTAGTGATTTCTTACTGTTCATTTTTTAAAAATTCTGTATTGCTTCTACCTTTTTTTCTGTTTTATTTGTCCCCTCTTTAAATAAAATTTTTTAAAAAACAACAGAAGAAGGAAGGAAAGACATCCATACCATACAGTGCACTAATGGGATACTGTCTATACCTCAAGCCCAGGGAAGGAAAACTTCTACCCTGGTGCCAGGTAGAAGTGGGAAACAGCACTGTTTGAGACAGGGAAACAGCAAAGGATCCGGTCAGATCGAACTGAGAACCCTCTGTGCAGGCATCTCTGGGCTTAGATTCAGTTTATAAGGTTTAGATATCATTTTCCAACCTAGCAAGAGACTCCCCCGAAAGAATAGAAACAGTCGGTTTCCGATGTGCTGAAAAGCAGTCTGACGTCGTGCTGGAGCAGTGAAGGCCAAGGCCAGGGCTCCAGAGGCAAAAAGGCCTCATTGGTTTGGTGGGATTTTCCTGCCCAGAAATAAGATAAAGCAGGGTGGTGGAGAACCAGTACCAGTGAGCCTCTATTTATACCCTCTAAAGAGCGTCTTCATTCTGTTTGTGCAGATAACTATAGAAAAGGTAAAATTTGTCATTTTGGGGACTAAAAACCACTAGGCAAGGAGTCCCCGCAGGGAGCCACTTGGCCCTCCTGGGTCCCTACCAAGGTTTCCTGCTTCCGCCTTACAACAGCGGCTGCTTTCCGCTTTCACTCCACAGTGAATCCTTTCACTCAGTCCTCTTGTGAATCTGCCTTGTAATTTTTTCTGGGCTGAGAGAAGACCCCACTGGCCTGATGGTATCATTTCCTTTTCCAATCTACAGCCATGAGCCGTTTTGCCATATGAATTAAAGTTTCCAAACTTACTCTTTTCAGCAGTCACAAAAAGCTCAGCTAAGAATGGAACATGGACCTGGCAGGGTACGGCCCCAGTCCAGATAAAGGTCAGTTCAGATCTCTGGATTCTAAAAGAAAACAATGTTCACTGATTTCCAGGAAAATGGAAACGAAAATAAAGAAGGAAAGAATACATAGAATAAAAAAAACACCAGGAGTAAAGTCGATCAGGAAAAATAAAACCAACAGAAGAATCAATCCTGAAGAAATTCAGATCCCAGAAATATCAAAGAAAAGATAGTACATATTTAACAGGTTTTAAGAAGAGAAGCCTGAAAAATACAAGTTAGAAGAAAACAGTTTTAGCCAGGTGTGGGGGCACATGACTATAATCCTAGCACTTGGGAGGCTGAGACAGGAGGATCACAGCAAGTTCAAGGCTAGTATGGGCTACAAACTGAGCTCAAGGCCAGTCTGAACTGTATAGCAAAACCCTGTCTCAGAAAGCAAAAAAAGAAAAGAAAGAAAAAGTGGGAAAAAAGGAAATGGAACTCCTAGAAATAAAAATTATAATAAAACTAAAAATGCATATGAGATTTAATAGTAGAATAAAAACATTTAAACAGAGAATTAGAAACTGAGAAGGCAGAATTTAAGAAAAATCAAGGGCATAGACACAGGGTCAGTGCCAGGAGGTCACAAGAAACGAGTCTGTTTGTTATCTTATTCATTGTCTTAACAAACACTCATTGGACACATGTGGGAAACATCAGAGATGCAAGATACGCACTTGCTCCTGTCATCAGCTGGTTGGTGAGTTATGTAGAGAGGCAGAGAGGAGACAGAAATAAGTGCAGTGAACTCTTAACCCGGCCTTGGAGCTGGGCAGGCCGTCCTAGTCTGCGCAGGGGACGGGAAGAATTGACCTGGAAAGAGAAATTAGCTTAGGTGAAGCTATGGTGGGTGAGTGTTCCGAGCAAAAGAGAAAGTACGTAGAAAGTTCTGGAGGAAAGAAAAAAGAAATAAGAAGAAAAGTCAAAAAGGCCAGTGTGCCTCAAGCAGAAGGGGGGTGGGTCAGGAGCGAGGGACCCTGATGCAGGCGTGGGAGAAAAGACCGGGCCCGTAGCCAGTCCTTGGAAGGAGCTGCGAGTCACCGCGAGCCATCTGGGCCTATGGAAGCGTAGCAGATGTTAAGGGAGATTTTAAAAGGTGACTCTGGCTGCAGTAGGAAGAGATGGGGAACAGGGAGAAGCAGCATTTCGGGGGCACCGCAGGGCGGAGCTTGTGGTTATTTCTCCAGCAGTCCTTCTTCTCCTACATCCTCTAACAGCAATCATGGAGCTGGAAAATTTGACTCCATCCAGCTTCTAAAATAGATTCTGATGGACGTAAAGAAAATGAGATGATCTCCTGGTCCAAAAACACTGGTCCAATAACAAGTCTTAAAAAAAAAAAGCCAACTCCTCAGCCTGTCGCATTCCCTACTGTGGGTGGCATCGAGGATAACCAGGGCTTTGCTTGGAATACTGGGACACTCTCCGGCAAGAATAGTGCCAATCCATGAACGGTGGGGCCTCTTGGTTCCACAAGGGCTGCCAGGCTAAGGAGGAGGTGGTACATTCAGAGAAAAGAAGAGAGAGGATCTGTCCGAGAAACGCAACAAGAGCCCCTGTCACACCTCACCTGAAAGCCACGCACCTCTGGTCTTTATGTACGCTGAGGGGAGTCAGATTGTGGGTTGCTGCTGAGAGTGTTCTACCACTTTTCAAGCTCATCCTGAGGTACCTGCATGATGCCTGGGTGATATTGCTACTTTCTAAGTCTCCAAGTCAGTGTTTTCCTCTCAGGTGTGAACGCTTTCTGTACAAAACTACATGCAATAAGACCAGCTACCGGGAATGTGGCAAATATTTTTCCCAATTGTTTTCCCTTTTGTTTTGTTTAGGATAGACATTGGCTTCCAAATGCTTTTAATTTACAGTTAGATAAATCCACCAACTGCCTCCTTTGTAGATTATTTAATGTCAGAAAGTCAGACAGACCTTGCCCTACCCCGAGCTGTCCAGAGCTTAGATGGACCCCAGGGGCCCGGCGTATTCCTTGGCTCTGACTACAGAGCTTGGTCGTGGGTCAGCACTTGTTCCACGATGGCCCAGGAAGTCAGTCCCAGGGCACTGGTGGAGTCAGGACTCTCTCTCTTCCTCTCTCTCTCTCTCTCTCTCTCCCTCTCCCCACATGGTCTCCTCTGCTGGTCGATGGAAAAGTACATGTACTTATTGCTGTCTTGCTACCATCAGGGAAGATCTGCTAGAAAATGAGATGAGCACAAGGAAAAGCAGAACTAAGAGATGATGAAAGAGAAGTGGTCCCGAGACTGCCCTAACCTGGACTCTAACTTTTGGCCTTTTCATTACATAAGCCAGGAAAATTCCGTTCTTAATTTATTTCATTGTTATTTGTGTATTCATCACTTGCAGCCCAACGAGTTGGGCAATGAAAGGCACAAAACATCCCCTCACCCTCAGGTGGCACTGTAGAGACTGGGGCCTCCCGGCCGTCTTTCTCAGAGGTCCCCACCCAGGGGCCTTTCCTTGCTGGTGCACGCTCGTCTCTAGCTCGGCAGTGGCTTTCTGATCATCTCTAGGGACACTTACTGGGTGAGGTGAGGTAAGAAGGCCAGGATGATAGAGAGGACCACAATGCCAACTCTGAGAGAACCTTGTGGATCTTGAGTGATCAAAATATACCTTGAGCGTGTAAGACTTATTGCAATAAAAGACACAGTGCTATTAATCACTTTCAAAATACTCCCCCACACACTCTCCAAACACACTTGTCCCATCATTGTTGCTATTTTCTGAGGCACTTCTAGAAGTTCTCTCCAGCACTTCACAAGCTACAAAGCTACAGTGAATGCTGCTCCCAAGGGCCATCCGGCGGCAAGGCAGGCTCACAGCATCACAGTGTGCCCTTGTCCATGGTATTCACTGGTTCTGGCACTAGGTGACTTCTAGCTCTTCCCCAAGTCAAAAGGACCATGAAAGGGAAACATTTTTAATCAATTCAGGCCAATAAGGCAGCCTCAACACCTCAATTAAAGATTCTCATGATAGAGGGCTTCTAGAACATTTCACAAATATCCACTTTAATAACGAAATACTGCCTTTAGGGAATGAATCAGCAAATCACCGATCTGAGCATTGATATATTTGTGCTGGCTCAGAGAGGAAAGATAAAAAGTACAAACAGCTCTAAATCGATGTGGCTGCGGTGAAGCAAGATTGACCCAAGTCCCTCAGCTCTGTGCCTTCTGCTCTGCTTTCCTGTATATATGTAGTTGTACAAAAGCACAAAGGAGGCCTAAGCCATGTCAAATCTTTCTAGAGGATGGTGAGGTTGCCAGAGCGTAACAGAAGTAGAATCAGTGAATTCACATGCCTAGCGCACTTTGTGTTAAAACTCAGTAGGAAAAATGTTCATAAAACCACTCAGGCAATGAAAGTGTTAAAGTCCCCTGTAAGTATTTTACATGCACCTATCTTTCCCCTGGATTAAAAAAAGATGGAAAAGGGGAGAGTGCTAGTTTCTATTAGATGACACTTTAAAATCAGAGTCTTTTGTTAAGTCTATGTCTGCAATGTATCCAGTGCCTCTATACTAATGGAAAATTTAAGTTCTTGTTGGAAACAACTTGTCTCTCTGAATGTTCAAAGTTCATACATGTAAAAGTCAAAGGCCATAGTAATGCCCTTTACATATTTGCAGTGACTTCATAGAAATGGTTGCATTTTGGGAATGGCTGGCCAATGTCCATGGCATGGGAGGGACAGTGTGCAGAGGGCGAGTCCACACTGGGTAGCCATCTGGCTACAGTGCATTTTAGCTACCAGGAACTGAGGAAAAGTCCGAATGCCCAAATTTTTTAGAAGCAGAGAATGATCTCTATAGAAATACACTTTCAAAAAATAAAATTAAATTAAAAATAAGCACACTTTCACTAGCTTTTAGAAAGAACTATCTTCCAGAAGTGACCTTTGTGAAAGGCCCCTCTTGGAGCTGGCCGTGCTCCTGAACTTGGTCACGGGCATGGTGAAGAGGGCCTTTCGCTCGCGTCTCCACCTTAGAAGGTAATTTGAGTTTCTCATCAAGGGCGTAAACATGCCCTTTCGGTAAAGTGTGTGAGCTTCTCTGCATGAGGTTCACATGGGTTGCACAGCATTTGACCTTTACAGATGTCCTGAGGTGACAACGTGGGATCAAAAGTAGAGGTGGTGCGTGGACACACAAAAAGACCACCCGACTTGGAACTGCTGCATCTCCTCTGGGCAGCGCGCAGCAGGGAGAAGCCGAAGGAAGCGCGCACAGAGGAGGCCGTTTGCGCGGTGCCGTGGGGTCACCTTAGTAACACAGCGAGGGAAGGGTGCGCCTTCTTGCTAACAGCCTCAGGTACAGAGATCCGCACTCTCAGAAAAGCTCTCCGCAGCGTACTCTGCTGCTTTCCGTCTAGCGTTAAACTGAGCGTTAAGGGAATGCGGTTTTCCAGATGAACCCTGCTGCTACTTCTGGCTGGAGATCTGTTGCCACTTTTATCGTCAGTGAAATTTTTGTCCTCAACAAAGGCAGGGTTACAATGGTCTTTCTAAACGGACCAAGCTGGTGCAGAGTGGTCTTAATCAAAAACACCCTTGTAGCTCTGGGGTTTGCAATCGGTGAGTATCTGTGCTGTGCAGAAAAGCCAGGTGTGCTGCTTGGTTTTACAAAGCAGCATGTCGTCTATGTACCTACAGGGCCTGAGGACACTTCCAGCTGAGCTGCTGATGACTGCAGGTGACTGTGTTCTTTGCTTCTTGTGTTTTTTTGCTTCTCGTGTTTACTGTAATGCACATATTAACTTTTTTAGAAAAACAAAGATTATTTTTAAAACTCAAAAAAATTAGCTCTCTAATCCATCAGTCATCACTGATACAGGCTGTGTGTGTGTGTGGTACTAGAGCTGAAGCCAGGGCCTTCTCCCTGAGCTACATATCTACCCTTTTTATTTTTTTGACACAAGGCCTTGCAAGTCAGTAAATTGCCCAGGCTGGGCTCAAACTTGAGATCCTCCTGCCTCAGCCTCCCGGAGTGCTGGGATTATAGGTCTGTGCCACTCTTCTTTCCCAGATGGAACCTTGAACAACAGCTCAAATCCTTGCACATAGGAGTCTTTGCACTCAGATTGAAGAGCATCCTGCCAGCTCATCACACTGATGGGGTGGAGGGAGCAGCTCCCGGGGGTGCCTCCATCAGGGCGTGTTCTCACCTCTCAGCTGAAGGTGACACCCATGGCTGCCTGGGACTCAGTAAGTCTGCAGCCCTTGGCAGGAAATAGGACCACTCCCTCTGGCAGCCTGTTTTCAAAGAAATGCAAACCCAGACACTTGAAGAGCTGTCTCTGCCCAGCAGCATCACCGAGGGGTCCCAGGGGTGCCGTGGAGGGGGCAGCTTTTCCATTTAGCTTTGCTCACATTCTCTAGCATGAGTCCTGTGTCCCTCAGCCATCTGTTGCCTGCCTGTCAAGAGACTGTGACTGTTACTGCCCCTGCCTGGGGAGAGGACAGCGGGAAACAGTGACTTGCCCTCCTCCCTGGGGACCCTATTTATTTGTTATCTTCTCCACAGAGTGAGCTCTGAGCCTCCTCCCAGGCCTAGACCAGCGGCCCTGCCCCATCCCCCTCACCGATGGGGGGCGCATTTATTTTGCATAATCATTCATCTGAATCCCACGTAATTTGCCAGAACCAGCAAAAGACTGGTTTTATGAATTTCCCCATTCCTGGGAGAATGGGCTCAGATCTGGTCCATCAGAGTCAGCAGAGCAGAAGGAAAGCAGAGCTCTGGATTCTGGAGCTGACCCCAGAGCTACATTGCAAAGGCTTTGTCAGAGCGGGGAAGAAATAAAGGCAGAACCCAAGCCCAGAGTGGCAGCCCCCGTGCCGAGTGGCCTTCACCTCTCTGCTGGGTTTGGGGCCCCAGGGCTGGAAACTGATTTCTGTGCACTGCAGCCCTGAAGGAGGCTAACAGAGAGACCTGCCCATTAGCTCAAGGTGAGCACAGGAGCAAAGGGCACCTTAGCTTCCAGACTAACAATCACACCTGCCAGGGGAACATTTTGGAGAAGCTGCAGATTAGGCCAAGTAGGAACAGAGTTGAAAATGTAAGAAAACAGGGCAGGATGCAGGAAGGGGAACTGTCCCTCCTCTCCCTGCTCCCAGTGGCCTGTGAAGGGAGCTGGGGAAGGAGCTGCCTCAGACCCACTGAGCCAAGGCTCTTCCCAAAGTGGGAGGACACTGAAGGCTGCAACCTGCCAGGGTCAGACCAGGTACAGAGGGAGGCGGGCACTTCCGGGGGAGGGGGGAACCGTGAAGGAGGCCGTCAAGGGAAGGAAAGAGAGGTGGTCTCCGCCACCCACCCACCGTCAGGATGACCCGTGCAGGGCTGGGCAGTGAGGATTGGGAGAGCATGGGGCAGGAGCACGATGCCCACTCTGTGGTTTCTGCCATCTCTGGAATTCCAGAGTCATAAATGATGCAAATTCTTTTTCATCTTTTATTTTTTTGCACTGGGGATTGAACTTGGCTGTCTTCATATTGAGCTACAACCCCAGCCCCTTTTTATTTTGAGACATCTTCCTAAATCACTAAGTTGCCCAGACCGGACTGGAACTTGAAATCCTCCTGCCTCAGCCTCCTGGTGTGCTGGAATTACAGCAAGCGCCACCATGCCCCATCAGGTGGAAACTCTTGGTCTCCCACGGGTTTGCTCTCCTGGCAGAGACAGAAATGAGGCCAGATCCACGCACTGTGCCGCGCCCTGCTCAGGCCTGCACTCCTACACAGCCCAGCTGCTATACCTGCCTCAGCAGCTTAGACAGGCGAGTGAGTGTCATGTGGCCGCCTCTGGAGAATACGTTAAGAGCACATCTGCCAAGGGCCGAGGGTGCGCAGCTGAGACACACATATTCTTAGGGCCTCACTTCCCCCATGGGGGTGTGGGAAGCTGGTGGCGATTATGAATTTGGGGAGTCCTGCTCTGGTGGAATGTGGGTTGATCCTGGGCCACTACAGGGAAGCTGTCCAGGGGCACTGTGGTCTCTCGGGAGCCTCTGGCTCTGGAAGGGGCAGCTCGTCTCTGGCTGTGGTGCCTCCACTGGGCACCTGCACATGTTAGTTTGGCTCCCTCTCTAGCTCCCCATAACTGGTCACCAACTCAGAGAAACCCCGGCAAACAGCGTCAGCCACCAGCTCTCTGTGTCACCGTCTCTCCTTTGGTTCTCCATCACTGAACTAACTTCACCGCTATGTTCTGCACCCTTGTCTTCGCGTCCTTGACAATGGAACCACCCATAACCGCTCAATCTGAGCCGGCCCTCTTGCCACGGCTCAGGGAAGCACGGAGAGGCAGTGCTGTCCTGCTGCCCTGAGCTGTTTGTGTTTCCCCGGCTGCTGTTGCCAGCGAGCAGTTTAGTGTTGCATCTGAACAAGGGAGGGGAGTGAGCCCTGTGTTACGTGGAGCAAAGCAGCCCAGTTAGGAGGACGATCTAGAGGACCGGAGAGTACAGGACATGGGGGGCGGGGGTCAGACACTCCTGGGCCTCACAGGCCTCTCCAACTTTGAAATGCACTCTTCAGAGTCCAGTGGAAACCTTTGCAGCTGCTTGGCAGAGACGGGGCATGGCCTGGTTAGTCCAAAGATAGTTCACATGAGTGAGAAATGATCTCATGCCCTACAATCGTTCGTTTAAAATGTACAGTTCAGGGCTGAGGAGGTAGCTCCACGGTGGAGCACTTGCCCAGCATGTGCAAGACCTTGGCTTTCAGCCTCACACTGCAAAAACAGAAGGAAATAAAGTTAATTCAATGACTAGTATTCTCAACTTGTATCACCACAGTCAACTTTCAAACACGTTCATCACTTTAGAAATAAGCACTCTGCCTTTTAGCCGTTACCCCAATTTCACATCACTCCCTTCCCCAACCACTTCGAGTATCTACTGATCTACTTCCTGTTTGCACTTCCTTGTCTGACCTGGACATTTCCTACAAATGAAGTAATGCCATATGTGGTCTTCTGGGACCACTTTCTGTCATTTAGCATATGTCTTCAAGATGTACCCATGTTATAGTATGTATCTGTACTTCGTCGCCTTTTTTGGCCAGGTGTCCACATCCGTTGTCTCCAAATATTCCTGTCTACACTGTGATCGCCCGCTCATCTGTGAGGGGCCTCCAGGCTGCTGTGATAGTGCTGCTCTGAGCCTTCATGTGCCAATCTCTGAGTGGACATGCATTTGTTCTAGGGATCATGTACCTGAGCGGAATTTCTGGGTTAGCCGGTACCTACTCCATGATCAGCCTTTGTGAAAAGGCTGGACCGCTTTCCGGAGCGGCCGTAACATTTTACACTGCTGCCAGCAGCATGCGAGGAGTCTTTCTTCAAGACCTTGCTCACCCTTGTTATCTAACATTTTATTCACTGCGCTTTGGGCACGAAGTGTTATCTCACTGTGGTTTTGATTTGTGTTTCCCTGATGACTGCTGACAAGGGCACCCTGTCATATATTTTGTGGCCGTATATTCTCTCATTCTCTGGTTTGCCCTTTTGGTTTCCTGACAGTGACCTTCTAAGTTTTTAAGTTAGATAAAATTCAATTTATCTATTTTTTTTCTTTTGTGGCTCGTGCTTTCGACGTCATTAAAGAGCACACTGCTGGGCTGGGGATGCAGCTCAGCCGCCCAGCACCGGCCTGGCAAGCGGGAGGTCCTGAATTTGATTTTGGGTTCCAAAAAAATAAAATAACATAAAAACAAAGAACACGTTGCTAAACCAAGGTGGTGAAGATGCACACCTATATTTTCTTAAGTTTGTAGTTTGGGATCTAACATTTACATCTTTGGCCACCTTCGATTCAATCTTTCTACATAGCATGAGATAAAATGTGAGATACGCCGTCTGGCACGCAGTGATGCAGCCCTGGGTTATGGGCAGCTAAGTTCAGCAGAAATATCACAGGCAGTCGGGCCGAGTTAGATGCTCAGAGAAGTCAGTGCTGAGGAGGAGAACAGTCACAACCCCGGCTGGACCTACATTCTTCGAGGGCCAGGCCTCAGGATACAGGAGATAACTCTACCTGCGTACTTGCCCAAGGCGTGGCCTCCAACAGACGTGCCCCGGCCACTAACGCCATCTCATCCTCCGCCCCGCCCTGTCTGCCTACAGCACGTCTGCCTAACTTAGCTGTGTGTAACACCTCGAACTTCCATGTAAAGTTTAGAATTAGCGTGTCACTTTATACAAAGACGGGCTACTGATAGGGACTGTATTGAACCTAAAGATCAACTGGAGAAGTACAGCTAACTAAAAATAACCTTCTCATCTGCACTAGTTTAGATCTGCTTTAACCCCTTCCAACACTATTTTGTAAGTTTTGGAGTAAAAATGATATACTTCCTTTATTAGCTTTATTCCCAAATGCTTGATTTTTATTAATGCTTTATTAGAAACAAAATCGTTTTCTCAGTGTCATTTTT
Source organism: Hydrochoerus hydrochaeris (assembly GCA_004027455.1). NCBI lineage: Eukaryota > Metazoa > Chordata > Mammalia > Rodentia > Hydrochaeridae > Hydrochoerus > Hydrochoerus hydrochaeris. The sequence continues at coordinate 60,408 of PVLA01001836.1, forward strand.
AGGGAGTTCATTGCCAAGTGTATAGAAACAGGATTGATTTTTCTATCTGTACACACATCCTGCAACCTTGCCAAGCTCATTGCCCATTCCCGTCCCCCAAGTGAGTCTTTTAGGATTTCCCACACACTGCAGATCACTCATCTGATTAGAAGCTCTGCTTCTCCCTCTCCGATGTGAATGCTTCTTACTTCATTGTCACGTCTTTACTTAATTCATGTGTCAGCAAATTTTTCTGATGATGTTGAAACTTCCAAATCACAGTGAGCATGGAGCAGGAGCCCAGGTAAGGAAAGACTCCAGCTGGGCTCCAGGTGGCTGCCGAAGAAAGGCCACCAAGGAGCTCGAGATGTTCCTCTTCAGTTCTTCTCTCCTTCATTTCTTCTGTCTTCCTGGCCATCATGGTGTCTTTTCCTTTAGCCCTGTCCAACCTCAAAGCCAGCGCTCACCTGACAATCCTCTTCTGGTAAAACCCTTAGCAAGCATTTCCGCATGAAGGAAGCAGAAGCCTGTGCATCCTGTCTGTGAAGGACAGACTGTGGGAGAGGCCTGGAAGAGGAAGGCCTGTCTTTATGACAGGGGGAAGTATCTACTGCTGGACTCAGACTGCTGCAACCCTCAGCAGCCAGCTAAAGATAACCCAAGCATGAGCCCTGCCCAAACTGGGGGTCCTCAGCGCTGTGTCTCAGCTCTGGTCATGCTGGGAGTCCTCAGTGCTCTGTGTCACGGGATGACTCAAGCTTCTCAGTGTGCAGGAGGCAGAAGCCTGGAGTTCTCCTCAGCAGGGCTGGGTGCCTTCACCGACACAGGGAAGCACTCCTTCAACTTTGCCTCCTCATCTGTCTCCCACTTCCCTTACCCTGCTGCCAACCCTGGTTCTAATACCAGCCTTGGGGCTGAGAGCAAGCTGCTGTTCTCTCTGGGCCTCAGTTTACTCCTGTGAGCAAGAGAAGTGGGGAGATAGATCTGTGTTCTTCAGTAACTAGTCTATGAACCTAGAGTCACCTTTAATTTTCAGATTCACAAAACCTTTCCCAAATGCCCACATTCTCAAATCCATACACCAATAGCCACACTATGAGACCTTCATATGACATAAGACGACGGAATGTGCTGGGCCCTCCACACCCCACCCCCTCGAGGAGAAACCCCAGGTCCTGAGCACAGCCTGCAGGGGCCGCCTGGCTGCCGCTGCCTCTCTGCTTCCTGCCCCTGCAGAAGTGACTGGGCCATGGTGGATTACGCCTCTCACAGTTGGGAGTTGCAAAGACTCCACAGGGACTTTGTGGCCACTCAGTGGTCAGGTCAAACTATAGACTGGTGGCCATGAAGGCCCAGTGGAGGGACAGGATGGACGCTAGTCAGAGGGGAAGAACACACAGAGTGGCAGCAGGGAGTAAGCAGATAGTAAGTCCTGTGGCTCCCGAAACATGAGAAACTCTGGTCACTGAGCCAGACAGGCCGTCCTGGCTCCCAGCTTCCCAGCCTGGTTCCAGCGTGAGGCCTGAGCCGCCCTTGGGTTCTGAACTGTGACCCTACACACACCACAGCCAAAGAAGCTCAGGCTAAGGCAAAGGGGGAGGACACTGTTCAATAAATACAACTGACCTCTGTACCTGGAGGGGGCTGAGGGACTCCTGCCTCACCCTGGAAAAAGATCCCAGAAGAATTAAAGCAATGTTCAGAAGCCACTTGTATGTGTTTTTGTCTTAACTTGTGGACTAAAAACTTGATGAACAGGTGCAAAAAATAAATCCTCTTTCGCAACCTAGAACTCATTGTTCGGTATGAGTTTTGACACACAAAAGAAGGAACATTACTGCCAGGCACAGTGGCACAGGTCCATGACACCGAACTCCAAGGCTCAGTCAAGAGGAATTAAGGCTGGACCGTATAGTGAGACTCTATCCCAGAAAACAAAGCAAAAACAAAAAATTGTACTAACCTAATACAAACTAAAGAGACGATGTTAATGGGCAAATTTTATTGTGAGATTAAAGTTAATACAAAGCAGAGGATATGGGCAAACTATATATTTGGAATTCCAGTGTTTATGTTGTGGTACACTAAAATACTTTTTATCTTTGCTTAAAGGCTTCTGTTTGAACATGGGGCTGGAGTTGAAGATATGTCTTACTGTGTTGGATCATGTTTATTTAAATGTAGCAACAGAGTAAACTTTCCATAGGTTTTAATAAAAGAAAAACTTTTTTAAATAAAGCAAGGGGGCTGGGGGTTTTAGCTCAGCGGCACAAGAGCCTGCCTGGCAAGCACAAGGTCATGAGTTCTAGGCCCCAGTAACAAAAAATTAAAAATTAAAAAAATAGATAAATAAAGCAATGTTCAGGAAAGAGAATTAAAAGAATACATATTCTTACCTTGCCCCACTCCCTGAAAAGTTAGTCTTCTCTTCCCTGTTTCTCTCCTCTTTCCTCCTCACCACCCCCCTTCTGCTGGAGGTTTTGCTGGCGGCTGCAAAGGGAGCAGCAGAGGGGTTAGGAGCCAGGGAGGTGCCAAGTGCATCGCTGAATGGAAAGGCTGGCTGCACACGCGGCCTCGGGGAAGCTGGTGACACTCAGGCTGCCCACAAACAGAAGTGGCTGCAAATAATCCTGAGAAGCTGGATCAGAAGTAAGGCACAGGCGCAGACGTAAGTGTGCGCATAGCCAGGCAAACACAGTTGTGTGTAGGGCCCACACATATTTGCACACATGCACACAAGTCCTGCCACCCAGGAGGGGGAGACATGGCTTGGAGCCTTTGGAGAATTTTCCAGGATTTCTACCTTCAGGGAGAAGCAAGCTCTCTGTGCTTGAAAAGGGCCAGAATCAACGATGACACAGAAACTATTGGCAACCAGCACTCTAGTTTCCAAATATCATCCACCGCTGTGGGAGTCCTTGGAGAGAGAGTGAATTCCAAGGCTGCAGCAAGGAATTCACAAGATGACCCTAGAGCATCATCTTGTGCCAGAAAGTAAAGAACTTGTCCAAAGAATGCTGAGGACGAGCCTAAAGGAAATGAGCCAATTTGGAGGGTGGGCCCGATGGTCAAGTCTGGAATGATTCAATAGCAAAATAAGTACGATAATAGATTTAACCCAGCAAATGAAATAGGACCAAATACTAGTTAGTTACACATAGAAAAATGATGTGTTACTATGGAGAGATTGGCAGACACCAATGGGGCAGTGATGAACATTAATGGCACCAGTGGGGGTGGGGGCAGGTCCAGGTGGCACAGGTGCCAGGAGACAACGCCCGTGCTGGGCTCCTCTGAGCTCTGTCCTGAGAAACATCCCAGAGCCAGACCTGCACCCCGAAGCCTTTCGGGTCAGAAGACAGGGAAGCCCTGGTACTGCTGCCAGCTGAGGGAGACTAGACAGACTTAGCAATTAAGCACAAAGTGAGAGTCTGGACCAGACAGAAGAGAAACTGCCGGAACGGGAGAATCTCAACATAGATCGGGGTGCTGCTTTCTGGTGTTTCTTGACTTGGAGGCCTGCGCACCAGCCACTCAGCAGGCTGCCTTTCTGTGGGGAACACGCATGCCAGAGGCACCCTGCTGTGAATGTGCACTTACATATTTTAAACTTTATATGACACAAATTGGTTCCCCCAAGAAATAGATTCTGTCATTTTGTCCTTCAGCCTCACTGCCAGCTTTCTTCAACTGAACAAACTCTGATTTCCTAGAATTTCTTTCTTGCAACTCTGCCTAGCCCTCTGTTCCCGGGCTACAAACAGAATATATTCCTGGTTCCCCTTCTGCTCCTAGAAGTTGCCCACTGAACACTGCATAGACACAGCCTCTGCCTCTGAATGCCACATCTTCATTTGCAAGCCTGCAGATCCTGTGGTTTTCTGTTCAGGTTAAAGAGCCAGTGAATGGTTTTGAGCAAAGAAGACATGATAAAATTTGTTTTTTGGAAGACTTAGCTTAGTTCCCTTGAGACTATATATTAGAGGCAATGGAAAAGCAGAGTTCAGCTGGAAGACTGAACAGTCACCCTGGTTTGCCCAGGCCTCAGACCCCTGGGGAGGCACAGCAGCACAAAAGCTGGGAAAGCACCAGGTGAATGAACGGGCATGGGCTGCTTACTCAGATGAGGAGACTTTTTCAGACGCAAAGTGACTGGTCACAGCCCAGGCTAGGTGGGGAGGCCAGACTCTGGATGTATAATGAATAGGTTATGAGATCCATGATGCATGGGATGTGTAGTACAAAAAGAGAAATGCCTGTGTTCGTAGATTGACGCTAGGAGCCTTGGAGGGTGGGGGCTGTGGGAGGAGTAATTTTGGAAGAGAGTGTAGGCAGATGGGAGCTCAGCACTGGACTGGCTAAGCGTGAGGTGTCTCTTACAAACACAAGGCGGGCGTTAAGTAGGTAATTCAGTGCTCAGGTCTTAAGAGCAGAGGAGAGGTGTCTCTATAAAGAAATTCAGGAAGTGCAGGGAAGGAAGTTAGGAGGGCCCCAGAGATCCTGGTATCAGGAGGGCAGGCAGCCGAGGGACAGAGAGAAAGGGGTGGCTGGGGCAGGAAGAGCCGGGCCGAGCAGGGCAGCGTTGCAGGCAGGAGTGATTCTCTGGCCTAGCGGCAAGGCCTGAGCAGCCTTTGGATTTGGTTCTGAGGAGAAGATGCTGACTGTAATGGCTAGTGGGGAAGGTTTGTGTCCTGTGAAGCTGTGTCCTTAGGAAGGGGAGAGGGGACGGGATCTGAGGCACAGGGAAGGAGCTGCCCCTAAAAGCCAGCACTTGCTTAATTCTAAGCAAAGGAGTCAGAGCATCTCTGTACCGGGTCAGGGGTGTGGGAGACAATAGGAACCCAAAACTGCTGCATCTCCTAATTCTCCAGGAAGTGGGAATTGAGGTGGCTGCAGGTGTCACTGAAGGTCTGAGAGAGAGGTAAAGCGAAGCTGTTGTTAGGGGAAGAGGCGTGCAGGGAGCAGCAGGCTCGCTGCTGAGGCTTGAATGGTCCGGCACTTTGAGAGACATCAATCAGCACTTTCACACTTTCGGTTCCCTGAATTCTTCCCGAGGGCTTTATTTTGTCTGTGCCTTCATCTTGGTCTTTCTCAATTTTGCTGTTGACTTTGCAGAAATGTGTGGTGGTTGACCCCACTACTACCCGAAGGGCAAGGCTGCTCGGTCCCGGGGCCGACTGCAGATGGAGGAGCCCAGTGGGAAAGGACCCACTGTGCGCATGCATGCCTGCTGCAGGGGGCTGAGAATGAGCACGCGATCATCAGCATTTCCGGCTCAAGATAACGCACGACAGCAGCAGCAAGAGCTGTCACGAGCAAAGGAAAGAATATCAGAATGTCACCAGCAGGTCAGGGCCGAGAGGACAAAGGCAGCTTCCAAAGTTCTAGAAATCTGGGCCCAGCTCAGTCCACAGCACAGTGGTGGCAGCTGAACTGCACCAGCAAGTGTGGGGACCACCCAGGTGACTTCCCTTGAAAGAAGACCAGTTATCTCCATTTTGGACAGACTTGGCCCTGTCTCCATGTACTGATATGTACAGAGCTGGCTGGGACATTTCTTTGTCCCTTCAGTTGGCTTTAAGCAATGTAAATTGGGCTAGCTGCGGAGCTGATGCGTAATCTTTGAAGCAAGGTGAGAGGTCAGTGTTACCCCAGAAGTCCTACTCCGTGACTCCCAGAAAAATATGGTTGAGCTGAGTAGGAAGGAGAGCCGTGCCCCATGCTGTCAAACGGGACCGAGCCTCGAGAAAGAGGCTGTGACTTCCCAGGGCAGAGAAGACTGCACATCAGAGCTGAAGCACCGACCCCTAAATATTAGCTACTACCTCAGTTGTGTGACGCAGATTGCTTGCTCTGCACTTCTTGCCCTCTGCTTATCGCAGAGGTGATCTCAGACCTCCTACTTAGCCCAGCTCACGGTAGTCACGCACTTCCCACCACTCTCCTGTCACTCATCCCCAAGGCAATCCCCCTCATGGAGAATTAATGAAACCCAGGTCGGGGCCTGGGATGAGACACTTGGCTGGACTTAGGACCCCCCCCTTGGCTCCCCATAACTATATGTCTTTATTTTTGCCGTGGGTTGCACTGGAAGTGGTAGGTTGGAATTAACTCACTAGAATTCCAATAACTTCTCTGTGGGATTACAAATGTAAACCTTCTGGACCAAGGCAAGATCTGGGGAAGGAGTCTCTATGGACAAGCAGAAACCCCAAAACAACACCCAGCGTTCAGAGGCAGATTCATTTACATCGATGGGCACTGATTGGGATCATTCCCAGACCTTCAGGCCCTGATCCCCGGTGGGATAAGCAAGCAGGAAGTACAGAGGCAGGATGGCTTGTCAACTGGGGCTTGGTTCATACACTGGGCATCACAGTGACCAGCTGTTTCTAAGAGACATGAGCAATGAGAACTGGAACTGGGACTATTGCCTGGGCCACTAAGACACAGAAGTCTACTGGTGGGGGGACCATTTTCTGTGATAGAATAAATAAAAGCACCTTTTATAGTAGTTATGATGTAGTCCAACAAAGTAAGACAAGAAACAAGGACTGACAGGGCAGGGACTGGGGGTGCCTCCTCAGGAGACAATGGAGGGCATGTCTGGGGTAAAGGGGCAGTTTTAATAACCCCTAATTGTGCACTTTACCTTCTGCCTCTGTCACTTCCACCACCAGCTCTGTGTAAGCAACTCTTCGCTCGGACCTTCCAAATTCTCGACACCGTGACCTTCCACACTTTCTTCTCCCATAGGGCTAGAAATGGAGGGGAAATGTGCATGCTTAGCTCCTTTCTAAAGTTTTACATCAAACCTCCTTTTCCATTTTATCAGAAGTATCTAAAGGGCTGGGGATACAGCTCAGCAGTACAGCCCCTGCCTGGCAAGCGCGAGGTTGTGAGTTTGATCCCTGGTACCAAGAAAAAGAAAAAAAAATGGTATCTAAAGCCTCACATCTGCACTATCACCAAGGCCCTAGATTTAATCTCCAGTACCACAAAATTAAAAAAAATTAAGCAGGGCATAGTAGCACACACCTGAAATTCCAGTTACCCAGCAGGCTGAGGCAGGAGGGTCACAAGCTCAAGATCAGCCTGAAAAACTCAGAAAGAGATGAGACCCTACCTCAAAATAAAATAAAAAGGGCTGAAGATGGAGCTCAGAGGTAGATGCTTGCCTGGCAGGGCTGAGCTCAAACCCCAATACAGCAAAAAAATAAATAAATTTAAATTTAACCACTTACAACATGTTTCATTGTTCATCTTTGATCCTCACATGTCTGCAAAAGTTCTCTTTATTTTAAATTATTTTCCACTTAACCAAGTCCTTTCAACTATGTTATCTTTTCAGAGACATTCATGAATGATTCACTTCCTGAGTCCTCATATGTCCCGAATATCTTCTGGTGACTTACACAACAGATAAAATATGAAATGGGCCGGGTCTGTAATTCCAGCCCTTAGGAGGCTGAGGCAGGAGGACTGCAATGAGTTTGAGGCCAGTCTGAAATGCATAGTGAGACCCCATCTCAGAAAGAAAGAAAGAAAGAAAGAAAGAAAGAAAGAAAGAAAGAAAGAAAGAAAGAAAGAAAGAAAGAAAGAGAGAAAGAAAGAAAGGAAGGGAGGGAAAGAGGGAGGGAAAGAAGAAGGAAGGAAGGAAAGGAGAGAGAGAGGGAGGGAGAGAAGAAGGAAGGAAGGAAGGAAGGAAGGAAGGAAGGAAGGAAGGAAGGAAAACAGAAATGCATCTAATTCCCAGCACCACACTCAGTTCCTGCAGCCTCTAAGACAATATCAGCTGACATGTATTACCAAACTGGGAGACGGTATTGCATCCCTGGCTGCTGAGCAGAATTCACACAGGAGTTTTACCTGCAGCTGTAGGTTAATGGCATTAAGAAAGTGAGACTTCACCCCACCATGGTCTTTAGGGGTTGGGCAAAGGGTGAGATCAGCTGTCAGGCCTACTGTGGGGGTGATGAGTTTAGTGCCCTTATAGAGTAGACAGAAGCAGCAGAGCTCTCTCCCCACCTGTAGCACACAATGAAGAGGTCTTGTGAGGCCTCGGGGTGGCCACCTGCATTAGGGCACTGCATCTGCCAGCACCCTGACCTGGGACTTCTGGCCCCCCGAGCTGTGAGGCATAAATGTGTGCTGCTTTAGTGCACAGTCTAAAGAGCTTTGCAATGACAGACCATCCTGGGAGTTGGTGAGGACAGTCATTGTGCAATCAGTGGTGACATCTTACCTTCCACTCAAATGCGGTTCGACCATGCTAGGTGAAACCAGCAGAATGCACCTACCCGACCCACTATATCGCTTCACAAATGAGCACCACGCCTTTGTGCTAGCGGCTGGTCATGGTTTGGATCTATGATTTATACAAGAAATGAAAGGGAAGAAGCCAGACAAAGTGAGACACACCTGCAAACCTAGCACTCTGGGAGGCCGAGGCAAGTTCAAGTGCAGCCTGGGCAAGCTGGTGATTTAGTGAGAACTTGTCTCAAAATAAAACAGTAAAAGAGGGGAGGATGGAGCTCAGTGAGCAGGGTCTAGGTTCAGTCCTTAGTAATGCAAAAATGATGGTGATGATGTAGGAGGAAAGAAAATGTTTTCATTCTATACTCTGGGATAGATCTGTAACAAAGACAAATTGATAAGAAAAAAAAGTTTATTAACACACACACACACACACACACACACACACATTACCATCCTTGGGACAAAACCCAAAGAGGTGGCTTAGAGCTCTGGCAATATTGATAAAGAACAATAAATGTAGTGGCACATGCCTGTGATCCCAGCACTCAGGAGGCTGAGGCAGTAAGGACTGCTGCAAGTTCAAGGCCAGCCTGGACTACAAAGCGAGTTTAAGGCCACCCTGAACTGCATAGTGAGGCCCTGTCTCAAAAAAGACGAAAACTAATTAATAAATTAATTAACAATAAATGTAGAGAAGAGACAAAACTGGTGATCTGGGGTTTCCACCTACCAAGGGTGGGCACACCTCACCGGCGTCCTCTGCCGCCCTCTGCAGGCCGACTTTGGTATGGCACTGTTTTCACTCCTCTGTAACGGCGGAAATCTTGTGTTCTCCACTGACTTAGCTCAAAGCAATCCTTGTGCTAGAGAGGCACATCTAGAGCGGCACAGTCTGCTGCCCTTTGGTAATTACTGCGGCAATACAGACTCCTATGTGGTGTCTTTTTTCCATCTTATTCTAATTCAATTAGCATGCATGGGAGGGAGCGAGGGAGTCTGTGAACTTCTGCCAGGAAGTAACACTGATGTAACAGAAAGTTAAAGCTCCAGCATCAGGCTGGGCTTAGAGCTACACACCTGTAATCCCAGCACTCTGGGAGGCTGAGGCAGGAGGATCCAAGGTTCAGGTCCAGTCTGGGCAGTTTAGCAATTTAGTGAGAACTTGCCTCAAAATAGAAAATAAAAAAGGGCTGGACCTGTGGCCAGGGACAACGGCCCTGTGTGGCAGGAAGCTGCGGGTGGAAGCTCTGTCACCTTGGTCAGGACAGGGCCCACCCGTGGCGTGGGGTCTCCAGCCACCCACCAGTGCACTCTATGAAAAGGAGAGCCGGTTTTGGCTGCTCTGGCCCTGGCTGTGGCCTCATCTTCCCAGCCTTCTCTGTCCTCCCTGTTTATCCCACAGGTCAGGAATGACGCTGGGAGCAGGTAGCAAGGACCAAAGGATAGGGAGGAGACACAGTGAGGATGCCCTGATAATGACACGCTACTGCTGATGGGACTCAAATCTGCCCCATATTCTCAGGTTGGAAGCCTCACTCTTTGATGGGTCGGTGTTGAGAGTTGGGGCTTGTGGGAGGTGTTTGGGTCCCAGGGACAGAACCCTCCTGAACGCCGCCAGGCAACTTGGTACAGAGAGTAGCTGGCAAGGGACTTTGGCTCCCTCTTTCTCTTCCCCTTGCATTTCCCCCCTGTTTACGATCCAGCCAGGTGCAGTCCCCCATCTTGGACTTCTGGCCTACAGAGCGCTGAGCTGGAACAGAGCTCTGTTCTTCGAGAATGTGCCGTCTTCAGTATGCTTCTGTACAAACAGGAAATGGATTAAGACCCCCACTGACCCCTGAGCTTCCCAGCTGAGCCAACGCATCCATCCACATCCTGACCCCACAAGTCTGCCTCCCCGGCCTGCAGGTCACCCACGCAGGGTGACCTTATGGGTAGAAATGTGTGCAGTCAGACAGAGCTGGGCCCTCAAAGGAGCTGGTGCAGAGGACAGGAGCCACTGCAACGGTGGAAGACACAGGCACCTCCACTGAGGGCCTCAGGACAAAAGATGAAATGAATGCATCCATATACTTTGCCTCAGGGTAACAACAGTGATCAATATTCTAAATAGATATCAATCACCTTGGGAAAGCCAGAAAGAGCCACTGACCCACCCCCTTCAGGAAGAACCCCTGTTCTGTTTCATGCATACTTGCTACAGGACTTGCTTCCCCATTTGATCCCCATTTAAGCAATTTTATCTGAGCAATTATGCTCACGATACTATCAGTTAACCATAGTTTTGTCCCACCTCATGCCATCTTGTGGTTTCCTATTTTTCCCCACCTTGGAACCTCATGATTTTGCTCTATAAAAATGCCTAGAAAAGGCAGGGTCTGTGGCAGCCCACTCAGGACCCCTTCTGTCTCTCTCTCTCAGACAGAAGCTTTCTTTCCACATAACACAGACTCTGCTCTTAACTTCTGTTGTTCCTGGAGTTCATTCTTTAATTTTAGAGAACACAAACTAGTACCAGACATCTAGCAGATTGGGAGTTTCTTTCCCTTATATCATCCTGACCCTTCGTTATGGTTTGTGTCTGAATGTCCTCCCAAAGCCCCATGCAGTCATGGGGGTGGGCAACACTTTTCAGAGGCAGCTGAATCTAGTTTGCAATTAATTCACAGTCCAGTGCTGGGATTATGAGTGTGAGAGCTACACCTGCTCTAGGGCAGCTAGCCTGCATACAATATAAGAGAGAGAAAGAGTCTTTCTCTCACTTCTCTTGTTGCTTTTGCTGTCTTCCAACACTATGAACTGTTGCCCTTTGCTATGCCACCCGGCCTTGGAGCCAGGTGATTATGGACTGAAACCTCTACAAACTGTGAGCTAAATAAATGCTTCTTCCTTTAACTTTGGGTGTCAGGTATTTTGTCCCAACAATGAGAGAAAAGTAACTAAAACATCCCTCCAGGGTCAAAGGTCAGGGGACAGGCAGAGACACAGGTAAGGATCAGAAAAGAGGCTTCGTGCCTGCCACTCCCCAGAGCCTGGCACGGGCTCAAGGCTGGCTGGCTCTTGGGGGTAGGTGTGCAGTTTCTTTGAGAAGTCCCACCGGCTACATGCCCTCAGTTGCTGCCCGGGTACTGCTCACACAGCCTGCTCCTGCATGCTATTCAGTCCCTGGCTGAGATCTCTTTCATGAGTCCCACTGACTCCCCGGGCCTCCCTGATGTCCAAGTCCTCTTCAGAGGTCTGTCTCCATCTAAAACCCCCAGGCCCAGGAGTCTCTGTGCAAACCTCCCAGCTCACCAGCAGCACTGCGAGGCTCTCTTCTAGGTCCATCCACCCTAGGAGAACAATTCTGCTGAGGTGTGCACTGTAGAAGAGGGGACAAATGCTGGACCTGCTGCCTGGAGACCTTCACAGAGCAGGGCATGCCGGGAACAGGAAGAGAAGCTGAGGGATGACACAAGGGCCACGTATTTTCTTGCCTCTGTCTATAAATGTTATGAGCAGGTGGAAGGGGGAAAGGGACCGAGATGTCCCTAGCAGACGGTGAGATTCTGAGGTGAGTATAATTTCCAGGAAGTCCTGTACTTTCTGGGGACACCAAGGAGAGGAGGAGTGCTGTGAGACTGAGCTGAGGACACTGGCGGGGGCCAGTGAGTCACACTGCCCACCGCAGGGAACCCCAGGTGAGTAGGGAGCCCTGTGGGGGGCAAGCAGATGGGCAGTGCGAGGATGGCATTTTGAGAGGCCTCTGGGACTCTACAGCTGGGGGGCAGGCAGAGAGGCCCCAAAGCCAACCTGGAGGAAGGGCTGGGGTGCTGGTGTAATGGTGTGAGAGGACAAGGCCAGGAGGCCAGGCAAGGCCTCTGGCTCTAGTGAAGGGAGTTGTTGATACACAGTGTATTTGGAGATAAGGCTCCTCGGGAGGGGAGCGGCTCTGAGAGCCTCAGGAACTTATCACAGCTGCAGGTTTAAATCACACCCATTACTGTCTGCAGCCTGCATCTGCCCCCGGTTCCCTCTCTGCATTCCCTGCTCCGATCGAAGAGCCCGCCAGAGTCAGCCCGTCAGTACTCACTAATGAGCTGTGTCTCTCCATCGCTGCATAACAAGACGCCCAGCTGTAAGCACCTTAAAATAAGGCATTTCTTCTGCCCCTAAATCTGCAAACAGTGTCAGGCTTACCGTGGTGTCAACTGCGACAGCTCCGCTTTAGGCTGGCCTGGTTCTTGGCCGCCAAGCCGATTCTGGCATATCAGAGGGGTGTTGATGCCACATTATAAAAGCACAAAGGACCGTGTTCAGGAAATACATCTGTCTAATTGCACATCATCCACACAGGAGTGATCAAACACTGCCACTCTGTGGCGGACCCAGCATTTGAACTCAAGTCCCACTCACAGCACTTTGCTCAGGGAGGAAGGGGTGTCTGTCACATTCTGGAAAACTCCTCTCCCACCTGGAGAAGATAAAGCTGTGCAGTCTGGAGCCCTGAGAGCACTGAGTCTGGAGCCCTGAGAGCACTGACAGTGACGGAGGTAATCTGCACACTGTGTTGTCTGCTTCTTAAACAAAAACGTGCACTCCGTGAAGAGGTTTCGGACATACATATATTTGTATAAAATGTAACAGGCACATTTATTGTCTCCATTGCTTAGCCCAGGGAACTGCACGTGGTAGCTGTGCAAAGAATTCCTGCAGTACAAAATAAAGGGACCGCTGGCTTAGTCCTGCACGATGGAGTGGTGCTGCCCCCTGCTGGGCATTGGCGGGCACTGCCAGCCACTTCAAGCTCATCTGTCCCTCTACCGGTGCAACCTTGCACTCCTGCCGGGCTCAGCCCTCCACGACCTGTTGTGTTCTTTCTGCTTTGGGCTCTGCCTGAACCCCACTCTGTGCACCTCTGGACCCTGTCATGCTCTCTTGTTCTCAAAGGAGCTTCCCCGCTCAACATCTTCCGTCACTCTTGCCCTGTTTCCTCCCCGCCTCTGGCTGCTACTTCTCTGCTGCAGTTCTCTAATGCTTCTCTGCAGAGGCCCCTGGGACATCGTCCCCCGCCCGACCTCAGTTCCCATCTAGAAACATCCCAGTCTTCTCCCAGAGTTCCGAGTCAACTTGTGTGGCCCCCAAAGACTACTGTGCCTGGGGGGCCCTAGGAGCTACTGCTGTCTTGTCCAAAGTCAGCCTGTCCTCTCCTGCTCAGGGGACAGCACCCCATCTTCTCACCCCCAAAGCAGACCACTGAGGCCATCCTTAGGTCCTGCTGGCCACACCCCACTCACCCAACAGAGATGAACGCCTGTCCTGTGACCTGCAGTGCTGGGGGAACAGTAGGGAAACCCCCTGAGCTCAGGGCCTCCCAGCTCCACACCCTTGCATCCACCCTGTGCGTAGCCTGATTTGCCACCCTCTGGTCTGCACTGACACTGCTCTGTCTAAGCGCCATCCCTCTCTGTTCCTGCCCACGAGGCCACTGCTCTGACCAGATGGCTTCGTGTTCTCAGTTCTGGAGGCTGAGATCTAAGCCCAAGCGGTAACAGGGGCTGTTTCTCAGGAGGCTTCTCTCCCTGCCTTGCAGATGGCTGTTCTCTTGTTGTGATGTCATGGGGCTTCCCTCTGAGCACTCACCTCCCTGCCAAATCCTCTCTTATGAGGACACCAGTCCTGTCCGCTTACAAGCCATCCTCCCAACCTGGTTTGACCTGGTTACCTCTAAAAGCCTGTCTCCAAATGTGGCCCTATTCCAAGGTACTGGGCCTTCAGCACACAGATTTGGAAGGATACAATTTAGTCTACAATACCCACCATCCATCCATCAAGGAGTTGATTTGGGAGCCCCAAGTCACAGTCTCACACTGAAACACCTTGAGTGCCTTGGAGACATCTCCCTTGCCCAGAGCTCCAATACCATAATGGTACCTCTGTCCTCATTGGGTCAGTTAAGACTGCAGTGTGAGCTCCTGGGGGCAGGCTCTGCGTGGACAAGCTGGTGTGTCCTCAAAATTACCCAGCCCAGGGCCCAGCCCAGTGGTATCAACAAGGGTCAGTGTTAGTACAGGGTATATCCAGATGTCACATGTGATCACAGGGGGCCTTTGGAAGTGACTGAGTTACAGGGACTCAGAGTTGACACCGTTAGGAGTGTGGTATGAAAATGTGGGTCCCTGTGGGAGTGGCCCAGAAGATTCTGTCTCCTTCCCTGCTCCTCCTTGGACTCTGCTTCCTGGTCACCATACAGTGAGCTGCTTTCCTTCTCTGAGCCCCCTGCCTTGGAGCCAGCCAACTAGGGACTGAAATGTGAGCCAAAATAAACCTCTCCTCTCATCCCTTAGGTTGTGGGTGTAAAGGAGCTTGTCACAGCAATGAGAAATGTAACTAAGACAGCAAACGAGGAATGGAAGGGCTGGAAAGGTCAGACGCGGGGCTCCTGGCCCCAGAAGACATGGCCTATGCTGCCAGCTGCTCAAGTTCCTAGCAGCAAGTGCTCTGGCCCCAACACTGGGTCCTGCAGACTGGCAACAGTACTCTGACCCCATGGAGACAGGGCAGCCCCCTCTTAGCTTTCTACTTCCCTTCCCAACCCCGCAGAGTTTGTACAGCTTCGAGATTACCATGTCCTTAGATCAGTGCAAGTGTGCCTCCCTCCAATCACCTCTCTCATCACAAAGTATCCAAGGGGCTGGGGGGCACCAGCCGCTCTGATCCAAGGGCAAGGAAACTTGAGCTCTAGTCCTTGCTACAACTGTCATTGCTATGTCACTCTAACATATCAACATAGCTTCTCTGAGCCTCAGTTTCCCAGCCTTTAAAGTGAATACACAAAGACCTTCCTCACAGGAAGACCACCTGAGATCAGATATAGATATCAGGAGCTCAGAGAATTGGGCCTGGGTGTTAATTAAAAAGGAATAGAGCCAGGTGTAGGGGCACACACCTGTCATCCCAGCACTTGTGTGGCAGAAGCAGGAGGATTGCCACAAGTTCAAGGCCAACCTGGACTACATAGTGAGACCCTGACTCAAAAAAACAAAAATTTTTTTGTGTGTGTACTGGGGATCAAACTCATGACCTCACGTTTGCCAAGCAGGCACTTACGCCGCTGAGCTAAACCCCCAGCAAAAAAACATTTAAAAAAGAATTAAACACTGGCAGATCTGGGGAAAGTGTTTAAAGGTAAATTATTACATCGTATTAGCACTGTTTCTTTCCCTTGAGTTGTTGACCATAGCTAAATTATGTTTTATTACTTGATCTCAGTTTTTACAACTGTAACTAAATACTTTAGCCTTTTTGCTCTTGTGGCTTTTGGCATGTTCTGCCATCGTGCCCCTCTGCCATGAGCCACTCTGCTTTACAGCCAGCTGATTATGGACTGAAACCTCCATGAACTGTGAGCTAAATAAACGTTTCCTCCTTTAGTTCTGGGTGTCAGTTATTTTGTCTCAACAGTAAGAAAAGTAACTAAGACAGAATTTGGTACCAGAGAAGTGAGGTTGTTGCTGTGACTGTACCTGACCATGTGGTCCAAGACCCTTTGCAAATGGGTTGTGAGAAGAGTCTAGAAAAGTTCAGAGATGTCACCTGAAAGAGTAGAGCTGAAATGCCCTAGGCTGTTCTGTAAGGGAGATTCTGGTCAGAGCTCAGGAGACCTGATAGAAATCTTGGCTGGTAAAGTTTCTGCTGAGAAGAAAGCCACAGGGCTGGGGATATAGCTCACAGCACAGTGCCTGCCTGACAAGAGGGAGGTCCTAAGTTCAATTCCTGGCACCAAAAAAAAAAAAAAAAAAGTTCAAGTGAAGAAAGCTACAGAGCACCATGTTCCTGAATGACAGTGGCTGAGAGAATTTGTTCTTCAGAATTGGATTCAGAGTGCTCAGTATCCCAGGCACTCACCCTTTACAGCAAAGAGAGAGGGAAGCCTGGCCACTGCTTCAACTGGCAGCAGTCTTTGGCATCATCTATATGGCACTGGTTTTAAGTGAAGAATTATGGGGTCAGGGAGGCCTCTACCCAGATTTCAGAAGGCCAAGAGAGTCAGGCAGTGCGCCCTGACCGGGCAGTGTGTGAAACTGTGGTGGTAAAGCCAGAGGCCCAGTGGAGACCCCAGATTTTTTATGTATTTTATTTATTTATTTATTTTTGTCTTTTTGAGGCGGGGTCTCACTCTGCAGTTCAGGCTGGCCTTGAACTCACTTTATAGCCCAGGCTGGTCTTGAACTCACAACCATCCTCCTGCCTCAGCCTGCTGAGTGCTGGGATTACAGGTGTGAGCCACCATGCCCGGCTGAGACCCCAGAAATGTAAAGAAGCAGGAATGTGGATCGTCTGGGGAAAACTGCAAGGAGGGAGCAGAGCCAGTCCAAGAGAGAAGCCATAGGGGTGACCAGCAGTGCAAAAGGGCCGGAGCCACCCAAACGCTTCATAGTTCACATCTTGCCACAGATTGCCGGAGATGCTGACCAGGAAACTACAAAACTTCAAGTTTGCCCTGCCGGATTTTGGGCTTGCTTTGGTCCCATTCCTTTAGATCCCCATTTGTAACTTTTGAAATGGAAATGTCTCCCTTGTGTCATTGAATGTTGGAAGTGTTTAACTTTCATTTGTACAGGGGCTCACAGCTAAAAGTTTGCCTTAAATCTTAGAGGGGACTTGAGACTTGGACTTTTCAGCAATGCTGAAACTGTTAAGATTTTGGCGATGCTTAGAGACAGACTAAATGGCTTTTGTTTAAAGGAACAGGGCCAGGAGCAGAAAAATCAATTAAAGTGACATATCGCAGTAACCTAATAAAGGATCAGATCACATGACCATCTGACCCAGTGACCCACGTCAACACTGTTTCATGATGGAAACCCTCCGTGAGCTGGGAACAAGAAGAGGGCACAGAGGTGAAGTAAAGGCCAGGTGTGAGGGCCCCTGCTCACCTCATAAGGACTGGGCTTTTAAAAACCTGAAAACCTCTGAAATCACTAACAAGGCAAAGATACACACAGTCTCCACTTCTGTGCTGCACAGTGAGCACAGGAAGTCAAGCCCAGAGCAGTTAGGTAAAAAAAAGGAAGTAAAAGGCCTCTAAATCATAGACATAAAATGATCCTGGTTTGCAGAGAAACTATGATTCCTGAAAGGTGTGCCTGGGCTGTGGGAGTAGCTTGGGCTGTGGAGTGCTTGCCCAACACGCATGAGGCCCTTGATTCAACTCCCAGGACCACCAAAAGAAAGGTGTGCCTCAGTTTAAGGGAAATGTCTTCTTTGCTGTAAGTGTTTTCTGTCATATTAGTCTAGCCGTTAATCTATATGTATGATAAATAACTTCATGAGGACTTAGAGGGCCAGCAATATAGCTCAGTGGCACAAGTGCCTGCCTGGCAAGCGCAAGGTCCTGAGTTCAATTCCTGGTACCAAAAAGGGTGGGGGGGATTATACATAAATAAATCGGGGGCTGGGGATTTAGCTCAGTGATGTAAGTACCTGCCTGGCAAGCACAAGGTGGAGAGTTTGATCCCCGGTACCAAAATAAAGAAATAAATAGATAAATAAATAAATAAATCTGATGCTGGTAAAAAAAAAAAAAAAAGTAGAGGTAGAGGCGAAGGGGGAAAAAGAATGGAAACTGTTACGAACATGTACTCCCACAATGAATGCAATCATTATGTACTTCAAACATGCACTAGTAAAAATAAAAATTTTTGCTGGGGATATAGCTCAGCAGCATAAGTGCCTGCCTGGCAAGTACGAGGTCCTAAGTTTGAGCCTCCGTACAATAAATAAATAAAATAAAATAAAAAATTTTAAAAACCAAAAAGATGTGATTCTTACATCCAGGAAGTCCTAAAGAGTCTATTTTTAAAAAACTGTTATAAACTAATAAATGATTCAATAAAGTTATAGTATGTAAAATCAACATACGACAGTCAGATGCCAATTACTATGGATCAGTTACAAATAAAAATAAGCTTTTAAAAATCAGTTGTGTGTCCCACACTAACCCTGAACTGTGTGAAAAGGAAATTAGGAACTTGTGCTCCCACTGCTCAGTGACACTCCTTCCCCTGGGTCACGCTCTGTCTTGGTTACTTTTCTCTCATTGAGACAAAATACCTGACACCCAAAATGAAGGAAGGGAAGGTTTATTTAGCTCACTGCTTGTGGAGGTTTTAGTCCATAATCAGCTGGCTCCAAAGCAGGGTGGCAGAGGGCAGAGGGCAGCAATTCAAGGCAGCAGCCAGAGCCAAAAGGAGAGAGAAAGCCTCTTCTCCTCCTTCATATTGTGTGCAGGCCACCCCCCTTCAGGGCCCGTGCAGCACTCACAAAATCTCCCTGCCCTCCTTCGCGTGGGATGAGGATATTTACAAAGGACCCTACCACCTGCTGAATCTCTTAGTCAGATTTCTAAACTTCTCAAGTTGACACAATCTATCAACCATAACACTCCCCAGCTCTCTATTCCTGGGATTTCCCAGTTATATGGCTTGCATTCAAATGCCCGTTTCAAAACTTGCTCTTGCAAGATTACAAAGGAATACAGTAAGGTACAGAGGGCTGAAAGACTCTCGGAGATCAATAAGTAGTCACAACCAACTGTTAATTCCACCCCCCGCCTGACACAGGACCAAAGTCTCTCACAAAACATCCTGTGCTGCCCCTCTGGCAGGACCCGGCTAGCCGCTGTGGCAGGAGGGTGGGTACACTACCTTTCATCTGCCCTTCCCAGAGGGAGCCCAGACTGAAACCCCTCCTGATATCAAGAGGCCATGCAGACCGGGCCCCGTATGCCTGGTACAGGCCTAGCGTGGCCTGGCCAAGCTGCCCACTGCCACTGTGTCTGCCTGTCAGCCAGAGAGGAGCCAGAACTGACAGCCAGAGCCATGGGGGACACTCAGCTAGGACCAAAGGGTCACACAGGCTCCGGGGCCTTGGAGGGGCTGAGGTCCAGGGAAACGTAAACTGATTCATTTGTGGAACTCACCAAACACTGTTTCAAATACATATCACGCACCTGTATCTGCATTTACAGCTACATCTAAATCTATATCTACCTCTAGATACCTAATACACATATACACAAATATGCATGCATGTATGTATACATGTATATATGTATATATGTATGTTAAGGAGCTAAGAAATTTGCCAGGGTCACACAAACAGTAAATTTCTAACCCATAGAATTCAAACCCAGGCAGCCTGGCTCCTGATCACTCCCGGATCTGTCGCCAGTCACGAATTCTGGGTTTCTCCTTAAGTACTGGGCGGCTCAGCCGTGAAGCAGCACCCAACCCCAGCCTGCCAGACCTCCCGCTAAAGGAAGAGCCAGCAGACAAGGTGGGAGCCTGCAGCAAGAAAGACCGTGACTGACAGCCGGAAAGCCCGGGAGGGGGGGACACTGGCTGGAGTGGGCAGTCCTGTCAATGTCGAGACCCCAGGGTACAGGACCCATACAGAACTTCTCGAAGGTTCTTGCAAGATGTAGATGACATAAAGGTGACCAGATCACCAGAAGTCTGCCATCCAGACTCCTCACATTACCCATCCCCATCTCCTAGACCCTAGATGCACAGTGCACTTTTATTTTTGCTTTCATCCTCTTTTGTCTTTTTTACCCCTCATCTTTCTTGGTTTTTGTTTGTTTGTTTTTAGTTTGAGTTTTGTTTTTGTTTTTTAGAGACAGGGTCTCACCACATAGTCCAGGCTGGCCTTAAACTCATAGCACTTCTCCTGCCTCAGCCTCCGGGCCCTGGGATTACGAGCATGGACTCCCACACTCAGCAACTCCTCACTTTTGAAACAAACATTTGGCACCTATTTTGGCTTGTCTCATCCAGTTCTTTGTCAAGACAAGAAGGACCTGTTTGGCAAGCCATTTTTTTTTTATAGAAAAAAAGCAAAACAGAAAAAGGGTAGAAATAATACAGAATTTCAAAAAAAACCACTAAGAAATCAATAGTTGATAAATTATATATTGTTATCTTGGAAGTAGTCACAAAATCAAAGCTTAAAAAGTGGACAGACAAACAATGACAGTACAGACTATTCTGTTTGATAAACTGTATTCTGTTTGATCAACAAAAACTTAATAGTATGGTTATCTACCTTGAACACTTAAACATACAATTACATCATTTAGAGCACTTTCTTTCCCTTTCATTAATACAATATCTATTGCACATTTTAGATCTTATTACTCTTTCAGTTTTTTAATTATTATTTTTCATTCTAGAGAGATGATACGATATTTACAAATGTGAGTCTGATTTATTTCTCGTATGAGTATAGTCTCAAATTGTCTCCATTTACCTATAAAGGCCTCAAGATCATCCTTTTCATAACTGAGTGATATTCCATTGTATAACCACACCACATCTTTTCATCCACTCTGCAGTAGTTGACAGGCATCTTTGTTGTTTCCAAGATTTAGCTATTACAAATTGCGCTGCTATGAACATAGGTACACATATGGCTGTGATGTGACCTTTTCAGTTTTTCTGGGAAAATACGCAGGAGGGGAAGAGCTGGATTGGACGGAACTTCCACTCCTAGTTTTATGAGGAATCTTTATACCGATTTCCATATGGCTGCACCAGTCTGCACTCCCACCGGCAGTGGAGAGGGGTTCCTCTTTCCCCATGGCCCTGGCGAGCCATTTTTAAAGCAACTACCCCACAGCAGTTTCCCTCCCCCCTGTAGCTCTCCCCCAACAGCTCTCTCTTGCCTTTTCACAAAGATCAGTTCATCAGTTCAACCTCAGCGCACTGCTTTATTCCCAGCCTTATTGCTCACAAGGCCCAAGGCGGTAGATGCACAGATCTCTCTACCTTGAGGACAGGAGAAAGGGATGCCAGGTCTGACACAGACACAGCCCGTGCATTCTCCTAGATGCCCCAGCTTGGCCTGATACCCATGAATGAAACCTGAGCCATTTCTGGCAAGTGTCTGCATCAGAGCACGATGGAACTTAAACTCCACCAAGCAGAAGCAGCCAATGAATTTAGATAACAAGACACTTCACAACAGGTGACAGCACAAATAAAGTGACCGACTACGGCCATTCAGAGGAGTTGTTTTTTGGGGTTTTTTTGGTTTTTGTTTTTTTTGGCTTTCCCATCTGTGTTGATCCTATAAAATCTTGTCCTTGTAGTTCATTTCTGTTTTGGAGTTGCCTGATTTGCCAACTGTCCTTTATGCAAATAAACTCTTTAAACATTCATTCTATTTTGTTTGGTTTTGGTCTTGGTTTTGTGTTGTTGTTGTTGTTTGTCCTTTTGAGACAGGGTCTTACCATGCAGTTCAGGCTGGCCTTGAAATCACTTTATTGCCCATGCTGGCCTCGAACTCAAGGCAACCCTCTTGCCTCAGCCTCCCGAGTGCTGGGATTACAGGCGTGTGCCACCACACCTGGCCATCCTATGCTTTAACATCACCAAAGAATCCTGTTTTCTGCCTCAGCAGCTTCGTAGCGAACACCTTGATGATGTGATACAGTTAGAGCCACCAGCCACTCCTGGTTTTCTTACAACTTTCCCAGCTTTGAAACTGAAAGTCCCTCGTTCTGGGGAACTCTTGAGAGACAGACAGAGAGCTGGGTCAGAAGTCATAATTTGCCAGAAGCCTAGAGATTTGGCTTGGAACTTTCTTTCAGCAAAGACAAAAAGGGAAGCACCATACATAAAAATTTTGGTGTCTGCAATAGCATTATCTGGTAGAAACTTCTACAGTGATGGAAATCTGTATTGTCCAATGTAGTGGCTCCTAGCCACACCTCTACAGAATACCTAAAATGTGATAGTAGATCAGAGGAACCAGATATTTCATTTTACCTCAATATATTTAAATTTAAATAGCTCCAACTGGTTACTGGCAATGGCACTGGACAGCACAACTGTATTAGATAAAAATAAAGAAGCTGCTTAGAAAGAAACTCTTTCGTAATATCCAGGCCTGAATTTCTCCCAAGACTTATCACACTTGAGGTGAATATAATAATGCATTTGCCTGGGCACTTGTCCTTTCTTATACACACAAAAGCAAGAGCTTCTACAGCAATGCCACGCGTTAAACAGCCTCAATGCCCTGTCCACAGGTTCATGCTCTGAGTTCTCAGAGCTGTTCTAGAAGGTGGGTACTGTCATTATCTGCAGGGAGAAGGCCCCTCCTGGCCCCAGAGGAACCTGCTCCCTCCCTGGCCTCAAAGGAGGGCACATTTCCCATTCTTCTTAGGGGAGCTGGTGCTCAGGGAGCTGTCCAGGGCAGGAAAGAAGAGGCAAGAGGGGAGAGGAGAGGGGCTCCGGAGGCCCCCCTCAAGGGTGACAGCGCCTGACTCCATGGAAAAAGTGAGTGATGTCCAGCATCAGCCTCTGGCACCAGAGGACATCTGGGTTGTCAGAAGGAAGACTGTCTGCCAGGACACAGGGTGTCCCTGTACCCTCTTAGACATGGAACTTGGACCCAGCCCAGACCAAAGCCCCTTCTGTGACTGCTGTGGGGGTCCCCTAACTTCTCTCCACGCTGACCAGAGAACCTAAATCTCCAAAGCCCACCAGGTCCCTAGGGCTCTTCTGAACAGTAAAAGAGGAGGCGAATGTGATCCTCCCACCTCAACACCACCCTCGTCTGTGACTGGGCAGCTGATGACTCCAGGGTCAGAAATATCCCCACAGTCAGCTCCCACACGCCACCTTCCCCTCCCTGCCATTCCCAGAGAGTCTGGGCCCTGAGTCACAGGAAAAGTGGACATTCCCAGAAGTGGACAAGGACCTAGACAACAGCATGGAAATGACAGGGCCTTCCTGAGGAGCTAGGGGTGGCCATTCGGAAGTTCTCCAAACCTCCTTCTCTCAGGAATGGAGAGAGGGGAATGAGGGAGGAGTAGAGCCAGGCCTCACTCTCATAGGTGTCCTAGCTGGGGACGGAGAGGCTGGCCCCACCCCGGGGACCTCCAGCCCCCCAGCACGGTGATGTGCAAATCGAATCTACACTCAGAAACCAGCCCAGCCTTGAGAATAGGGGGCTCACGGGATTAGGGGTCAGGGCCACACAAGGGCATGTCACTCGCCCCTCTTTATTCATTCCCCCAGAATAGCCCTGTCACCCCTGTCCCATGCCACAGCTGAGTCACGGACTCCAATCCGATGGATGAATGAAGTTCTACTCTCCTTCCCAGCCCCCCCCCCAGCCTCAGGATGCCTGACGCCTCAGGATGGAAGAGAGACTTCCACAAGCCCTAAAAATAACAGAACCACTTAATACTCTGAACATAGCTGCCCGGCCACCCCCGCACCACTCCCCCACCCGGCAAGATAAAGGCAGCTGCCGCGCTGGCGGAGCACCGACCCGGAGCCAGGGCAGTGAGAAGGCGCCTGACCAACCCCAAACGAGAACGTCTAGCGGGACGACAGACCCAGCTGCACCTGCTACAGACTCCAGCACCCCATCGGGCCAGCGGGACCCTTGGTGAGCAACCTGCCCCTGACCTCCCGTGGCATGGCGACTCTCAAGCCTGGGCCCTCTGCACCCCCCAGGACGGGAAAAGCAGGTGGCCCAGAGGGAGGAGGAGGAGGGACACATGGCTGAGGGGGAGGGGAGGCTGGAGTCCCTAAAGAAGGTTTGAGAGTTTCTGTCAACCCACAGGAGTTCTTGGAGTGGTGGCCACAGGCCTAGGCCAGCCAAAAGTGTCAACTTTTACCAGTCAGGGTAACCCAGAAGGTTTTCAGGGGGTGCTGGACATTCAGATTTTAAGATCCAGGTGAGAAGCACCTCAGACTTCAGGACTTCCTCCCGGGGGGCCCAGGGACTAGAGGGACAGAAGAGAGCCAGGAGTGGGGGTTGGAGACAGCAGTGGACTGGAGAGAACCCTATTACAGGACCCCTGCTCAGCTGCTGCAGGCAAGAGTCTTGGCATGTTCTGTCCAGAGATCATTCCCCAGAGCTGCTCTGAGGCCAGCTCCCTGCTTATGGTGACCTAGAACTGGGGTGGACAACTCTGCCTCTCGCCCCTGTAGGGAAGCCCTCAGGCCAGATCCGAGTCCCTGAGAGGTGAAGACAGTGGGAGTGGCCAGGCTAAGGAGAAGCCCCAGACCAAGGCAGGCATCCTGAGGGTTCACGATCTGGTTCAGTCTGGTTCCAATTCTGAATTCGGCCCTCACCCCAGCTCTGCCCCAGGTCTCAGGCCAGGTGAGGGTGGAGGAGGAGGGCCGGAATCAGAAAATCCACTGTAGGCTCTGCTTTCACCTTGCTGGGTCACCTTGGGTAGGCGGCTCCTCAGTTTCCCTTTCTGTGACCTCCAAATGTCCTTGGTCTGCTTCTCTGGATTCTGTGATTCTAACAGCCTGAGACCCTCACAGGGTTTCTGGAGATTCCTGGGAGCAGGGGTGAAGTGGAGTTGGTGGCCTGAACATGATGTCTGCTCAGGCCACCATCAGAGCTCAGGAATTAAGGGAAGCGCCCCAGCTGTCCAGGAGACTCACCTACAGGTTTCAACACTCACACTCTTCTGGCTCTGAGGTCCACAGCAGAAAAGCCAGGTCATCCCCAGGTCAGTTTCCTCTCTCTTTCTTCTGATAAAACCCTGTTTCCCACAGGCTGCCAGTATCCCTGAACTTACTCACCACCACCGCCCCTCTGGCCAGGGGAAGGCTCCAGGCTCCAGTGCCTGGCTGGCCTGCAGGGCAGGAGTCTGGGGCTACACAGGAAGCAGGAGACCAGGCCCTCCAGCAGTCAAGGGTAGTGAAGGAGATGACATGGGACATGGCCGCAGGGTATCCACTGGCTGAGCCTGACCCTCCCTCTGAGCACAGGGCTGCTATTCTGGGGCCAGGATCTCAGCTATATTTAGCCCCAAGAGTGGTGAGGAGCTGTGGGTCAGGGGCAGCAGGAGGAGTACATGCTTTTCATTCCTTCCCTGCCGGGCTCTGGAGACTGTTGCAACACCTGTCACAAGACAGATAAGACACAGATGAGACAGAAGCCAAAGAAGGGCTTGAAGGCAGAGCCGGGGTGAAGCCCACCTTATGGAAGCTGACTGGCATGGAGAGGGGAAAGAGAAGCTGGGAGCCAGCTCTGGGCTGCAGGACAAGGCTCAGCCTGAGGTCCTGCACCCAAAAACAAAGCTGTGCTCGCCCGCACACCAATGAGGTGGGCTCTGCATGGGCAAAGGCCAGGGCCACCTCAGCAGAGAGGATCCTGACCTCAGTCTTTCCCCTAGGAGGTGCCTTCATCTTCTTCCAGGCACACCTGCTGCAGAAATGGGGTACCATGGCCAACATAAAAGCTTCACATCCCCAGCCCTCTCATTTCTTGGGAGCCAGGAGTCCCTAAACAGGGTCTAGAGACTTCAGGCCAGCATTACCTGTCTCATTCACCAAGATCTGATTCTGGGTCCAGTTCCCTCATATTTACTCATAAAAGTTAGAGTTAAAAGACCTTTAAGTTCCACCTAGCTCAGACCCTCTAAGTCCTGGCTACAGCACAGAAAACCTGGACCTGGCATTGAGAATTTGGCTCTCCCTAACCATGGGATACTTGTTGAGCAATTTCCCCTCTGTGATCCTTGATTGCTTCTGCTATCAAATAGGCTACTGATCCCTGCCACACCTGCCTGAGCCTGAAAAAGTCCAGAGTGAGTTGAGGGCAGGGAAGTAAAGCTTTGGCCGGTTCTGGCCAAACTGTCAAGTGCGCCCTCTGTTCCTCTACTGAGGAATTGCATCCCCACGCAAAATCGATGCTCAACAGTTTAGGGACCCTCCATTCCAAAACTGAGACCCCAAATAGGATTTCCACAGGCCACTCACCTGGGGATTGGATTTTTTACTAGGGAAAGTGATCTTGGCAAAGAAAGGCAAAGATAAGGCATGTCTTGTTTTCCCCTGGAAACCACGCATTCCTTGCAGGGCTGAAGGACACAATCTCAAAGTTAGTGCTCCCCCACCCCACCCCTACTCCCTAGCAATCAAGGTGAGGCTGGGAAGTAGGAACTCATCCTGATGGGTGGGTCCAAATGTCCCAAGTTCAAGACCTGCATCGACTAGTCATGCAGGTGGCAAAGTGAGCCCCAGACCAGGCTGACAGAGAAGGGGGTTCTCTAATAAATGTCACCCAAAATTCATCAACCCCTGAGCTTTGCTCCCTGCCATTTGTCCCAGCAACTGGCTCCACCCCACCTGAGGACCTCAATACCATCCTCATCTCTGCCCCTTTTCCTCAGAACGATGGCCGAAACCCAGATGCAAGTGGCTCCCACATCAACCATCCCAATGGCAACTGCAAAGGACTCGTCCCTCCCTCCACCTTCGGCCCTGGAGGATCTGCCAGCACTGCCACCCAAGGAATCTTTTTCCAAGTTCCACCAGCAGCGGCAAGCTAGTGAGCTCCGCCGCCTCTACAGGCACATCCACCCAGAGCTCCGAAAGAACCTGGCCGAGGCTGTGGCCGAGGACCTGGCTGAGGTGCTGGGCTCTGAGGAGCCCACAGAGGGTGACGTCCAGTGCATGCGCTGGATCTTTGAAAATTGGCGGCTGGACACCATTGGTGACCGTGAGCAGCCAGCTGCCAAGGAGCCTGTGCCAGGCGGCAATGTCCAGGCCACCTCCCGCAAGTTCGAGGAAGGCTCTTTTGCCAACAGTGTAGGCCCCCAGCTGGCAGGAACCCAGCCAGCTGGAGGCGACGTGCGTGCTGCCTGCTGGCTGTTTGAGACAAAGCCGCTGGATGAGCTGACAGGCCGGACAGAGGTAACTGAGGCCCCAGCAAGGGAGCCTGCAGCCAGTGGAGACGTGCGAGGAACCAGGATGCTCTTCGAGACTCGGCCACTGGACCGCTTGGGCTCCCGCCCCTCCACGCAGGAGCAGAGCCCGCTGGAACTGCGCTCAGAGATCCAGGAGCTGAAAGGTGATGTGAAGAAGACGGTGAAGCTGTTCCAAACTGAGCCTCTGTGCGCCATCCAGGACCCAGAAGGAGCCATCCACGAGGTCAAGGCTGCCTGCAGGGAAGAGATTCAAAGCAATGCAGTGAGGTCTGGGCGCTGGCTCTTTGAGACCCGCCCTCTGGATGCATTCAACCAGGACCCCAGTCAGGTGAGGGTGATCCGTGGGATATCCTTGGAGGAGGGGTCCCGGCCTGATGTCAGCGCCACACGTTGGATCTTCGAGACACAGCCCCTGGACGCCATTCGGGAGATTATGGTAGATGAGAAGGATTTCCAGCCATCCCCAGACCTTGTCCCTCCTGGACCGGACGTTCAACAGCAGCGGCATCTATTTGAGACCCGAGCCCTGAGCACTTTGAAAGGAGAGGAGGAGGAGGAGGAGGCCACATCTAAGACTCTGCCCAAGGAGGAGGTGGTCCCTGGCAATGTGCGATCTACTCTGTGGCTGTTTGAGACCAAACCGCTAGACACTCTTGGAGACCAAGTCCAAGTGGGTCACTTGCAGCGTGTGGGTCATCAGGAAGGTGGAGGGCTCACGTGTGATGGCTCGTTAGCACTGCCCACCTCTCAGGGTGCTCTCCAGCGGGATGGGGTGAAGGGAGATGTGAAGACCTTCAAGAATCTTTTTGAGACCCTTCCCCTGGACAGTATCAGACAGGGCGAGGCTTCAGCCCATGAGAGTGTGAGCGCAGCAGGAATCACTGATTGTGCTGGGCAGTCCCAGGGGGCAGGATCCCCAGTGTATGCCATGCAGGACAGCAAAGGCCAGCTCCACGCCCTGACCTCCGTCAGCAGAGAGCAGGTCATGGGAGGTGATGTGCAGGGCTACAGGTGGATGTTTGAGACTCAGCCCCTAGACCGGCTGGGTCGAAGCCCCAGTACCATCGATGTGGTACAGGGCATCACTAGGCAGGAAGTGGTGGCTGGAGATGTTGGTACCGCTCGATGGCTCTTTGAGACCCAGCCCTTAGAGATGATCCACCAGCGGGAGCAGCAGGAACGACAAGAAGAGGAGGGAAAGAGTCAAGAAGGCCTCCAGCCTGAGGTACCCCCAAAGGGCGATGTGCAAACCATCCGGTGGTTGTTTGAGACATGTCCAATGAGCGAGCTGGCAGAAAAGCAAGGCTCAGAGGTTACGGATCCCACAGTCAAGGCCCAGGCACGGTCCTGCACCTGGATGTTCAAGCCCCAGCCTCTGGACCCAGCGGAGGACTCCAGGGAGAAGCACTTGCAAGTCAGCCAGGTACAGGCTGGGGAAAGACAGACTGATGGACATGTCTTTGAGACTGAGCCTCTGCAGGCTTTGGCCCATCCCTGTGGAAGAGGACCACCTGTGCGATACAGCAGCCGTGTGGAGATTCCTTCAGGGCAGGTGTCTCGGCAGAAGGAAGTTTTCCAGGCCCTGGAGGCCGGCAAGAGAGAAGAGCAAGAGCAGGGCTCCAGGATAACCCCCGGGCCCATCCCCACTGGCTCTGTGCACAAGTTCACCTGGCTCTTTGAGAACTGCCCCATGGGCTCTCTGGCAGGTGAAAGCATCCGAGGAGGTGACCTGCAGGAAGAACAGCCCGGGAAGCTCTCTAGCAATGAGGTGCCAGAGAAGCAGGAGACTGCAGTCGAGGGGACACTTCAGACTCTGCATGCCACACCTGGGATCCTGCATCACGGAGGCATACTCATGGAGGTCCGAGGGCCCGGGGAGCTCTGCCTTGCCAAGTATGTGCTCCCAGGGCCAGGGAAGGGGCGTCCCTATGTACGGAAGGAGGAGCTGGTGTTTGGCGAGCTTCCCAGGATTGTCCGCCAAGTGCTGCGCCGGCCGGATGTAGACCAGCAGGGCCTGCTAGTTCAGGAGGACCCAACTGGCCACCTCTGGCTCCACCCACTGAAGCTGCCAGCTCCAAGCAACAATGGGAGTATTGAAGACTTGGATCCTGAGCTCCAGCAGCTACTGGCTTGTAGCCTCGGGACCTCCATGTCAAGGACTGGGCTGGTGATGCAGGAGACAGAACAAGGTCTAGTCGCCCTGACTGCCTACTCCCTACAGCCCCGGCTAACCAGCAGGGTCCCAGAAAGGGGCAGTGTGCAGCTGGTGGCCAGCTGCATAGACAAAGGAGACCTGAGTGGCCTGCACAGTCTGCGCTGGGAGCCACCAGCTGACCCAAGTCCAGGACCAGCCACTGAGGGGACCCAGAGGCTTCGCCCAACTGAGAGCATCATCCATGTTCCCCCACTGGATCCCAGTTTGGGGGTGGGGAATCTGAGAGGCCCAGGGGCCACCTCCTGCCCACCTCAGGCCATTGCAAAGGCAGTCCCTCTGGTTGGACAGGGTGCAGCCTCGGCCCCATTGCAGGACACAAAAAGGCAAGATAACAGCGGTCACATTGGGCAGAAAGGAACAGCAGCCTTGGGAAAGTCAGAAGGAGCCATGGCTAACCCTGCAGAGTCCAGGGCTCCAGACCTCCAGGCAGCCTTGCAGAATCTGCGGGTGGCAACCGCTGAAGCCCAAAGCCTGCACCAGCACGTTCTGAGCAAGCACAAGCAGGGCTCTGCCTCTGTAGCCACAGCCGCGTCTGTCCGGGATGCTCTACAAGCGCCAGCCCCTGCCACGGCAGCTACCCAGAGCAACAGCAGGCCTGTGGCTGGAGGGGATTCCAGGATCCCAGCAGCCCCCCGAAAGGTCAGTTGGGAAGAGAAAGCACTAGACAAAGGGCTGCTTGGGGGGCGGGTGACAATTCAGGATGGCATCTACACTGCTCACCCGGTGAGGACCTCTGAGCCACCTGGGGGGGCTCAGCCCTCTAGGAAGGACCCCCAGACAAGGGGCAGGGAAACTGTCCACTCAGCCCAGGCTCCCAGCCCACTCCCAGGAGGCCCAGCTAAGAGTCCTGCATCAGGGCTAGAGGAGCCTGGGGGCTGCACACAGAGGGTCTGGGGGCCTCTGGAAAAGATGATGGCCCAAGACTGCCCAGGGGGCCTCCAAGCTGCAGAGAGCACCCTGAAGACTTCCCCTTTGGCCCACCACACACTGCCATCTGGGGCCCAGGCTGCAGGTGCCAACCTGCACTCCCATAATGCCTCTGTTCCTCCTCCTCCTCCTGCTCTCCCAGCTGCTGTGACAGGACCTGACCTCCCAGCCCAAGGCCACCATGATGAGGACTCCATCCAGCAGGCCTCCAAGCCTCGACAGGAGCCCATTCTTCATACCCTTCACAGCAACCCTGCTGGCCAGAGAAACCCTCTGGGATCACAGACAAAGACCCCAAAACAAGAACCCACTATGCCTCCAAGGAAGAAGCCTCCAGTGCCCCCCAAACCTGCACACCTAAGCCAGCTCCACCCTCCTCAGAGACCACCCAAACCCTTAGCAGTTCTGTCTCCCAGCTTCTCCTCAGAGGTGGGACAAAAAGAAACCAAGCCAGGTAAGACACCAGCAGACAGCCCTTGGCCAGCCAAGGTTCCTACTGTTGGAGGCCAGGGCTGCCTGCCTCTGGTGGGGTGGGCCAGTGGCCAGAGCCACCCCAAACCCCAACACAACCTCAGCACAGTGGCCCCCAAGCCCACCAAGGTTCAAACTCCTGGCAGCAGTGCCCAGAGCCCTGAGTCCACCAAGCTCAGCACTCTCAACAGCAACTCCACCTCACCACAGTGGGGCTCCAGCCCACCAGGAGAAAAGCCCATCGGATTTTCTGAGAAGGGGGTTCCCAAGAGCCCCCAGATTCTTCAGGGAAGCCAGCAAGAGCTCCAGGACCTCCTGAGCCAGGTACAAGCCCTGGAGAATGAGGCTGCAAGCAGTGTGGATGTGCAGGCCCTGCAGAGGTTCTCTGAGATTGTGCCCCAGGTAGAAGAGGTTACCCCTCCATCTCCTGCTACCCCCCATAAACCCAAGGCTTCAATGGAGCAGGCTTTTGGGGAGCTGACACGGGTCAGTACAGAGGTTGCCCAGCTGAAGGAACAGACTCTAGCCAGGCTCTTGGGCATTGAAGAGGCTGTGCACAAAGCCCTCAGCTCCATGTCCAGCCTCCAGCCCGAGGCCAACACCAGAAGCCATTCCCAGGAACCCCAGAAGGGTCATAGTACCCACAAGGTCACTGTTTCAGCCTGCAGTAGAGCCAGACCCACTTGCTCAGGCCAGGAGATCAAAGAGCCAATGGTTGTCAAGAGCCAAGCCAAGATTGGGTGCCATACTGAAGACCAAGGTCAAGCCACGATCAGAAATCACACAGAGGTCAGGGGTCAGGCAGCCCCAACTCTTCTTCCCACTCAGAAGCAGGAGACATCAAGGGAATATCCAGGTGTCCCTCAAGTCCTGCTTTCCAGCAGAGAATCACCCTCTTCCCCAACTTTCATTTCTATCCAGTCAGGCACAAGGAAACTTCCAGAAGTTTCCAGCACTAAGTTCAGCCCTGAAGTCTCAGGGGACAGCACACACCTAGATCAGAATGTGAGCCAGGCCCTGCTCCACCAGGAAAGTGTTCAGAAGAAAGCCAGGGAAAAGGAGGTGGTCACCAAGGGCCCTGGGCAGCCCGAGCCTGCACCTGCCTCAGCCAGGCCTCTGCCCACACAGTGGCAAAAGAACTCCCTGGAGCTGCAGACAAGACAAGGTGGTTCCCAGTGCTGTGGAGCTGTGAGAACTGTGACGGAGCAGTACGAGGAGGTGGACCAGTTCGGAAACACAGTCCTCAGTTCCTGCACCACAGTCACCGAGCAGGCAGAGCCACCCAAGGGCCTAGACCCTGATCTTGGGTTCCACACCTCCCCTTTGCTGAGGCCTTTCCTCCACAGGCCTGCTGGGCTCAGCAGTGACCTAGCAGAAGCTGAGATGGCATGGATGTCCTACAGCCACTCCTAGCCAGCTGCCCAGTGAGTTTCTCATGGGGGTGCCTGCCTGAGGACCCTAGGACCCACTAAGAGGTGGGCGCCTCCCTCCTTGCACATGCAAGGCAAGGACCAAGAAGAAAGGGTATCTTCTGAGGACTGCTGAGGGCTCTCTCTGCCCAGCTCTTGCAAAAGGGGCAAGAAAGACCAAGAAGCAGCCCACTGAGGAGTTCTAGCTCAGTGCAGAGATTATTCCCTGCTGCTTGTAGAAGATACAATATGTAAAGACACACATGCTGCTCACACAAGCCTGGCACACACCTGCACATCCCCATAGAGCAGCCTCCCTCCAGCCTCTGTCTGTATTTCTTATATAAAAGAGCCTGACTGTTGTCAATCATCCTCTCCTTCAGCCTTGCCGAAGAGCAGGGCCACTGGCCACAGCACTGGTCTGCTCAGTGTTAGTCTGTTCAGGATCAGTCCATGTCCCACTGCATTGCACCAAAATGGTGTCACTGAATAAACACGAGTTTGATCTCTACTCTGTGAGTGTCTGACTGTGTGTACATCTGTTCCAGAGTCTGTGTTCACACTATGGAAAAAACAGCCACAGCCACCAGGTGCCAAGTTTTCCTGGCAACAGCAGGGTTGTAAGGCTCTGAAAAGCCACCCCTCTGGCCATAAGGCCTTGGCACTTCTTAGTTACACACACACACACACACACACGCACACGCACACACACACACATTGCTGCCCCTTCTACTTCTGGCCTTCCCTCCTGGATCTTCTTGGACATCGTGGTGACCTTATGAGCCTGCTCCAAAGCACAGCAGCCCCACGGGGCCCAGCAAGGTGGGAGGACCTCATAGCTGGACAGTCAGCACACCTTGCATGACTGGGCCTCAGTGGGCTCAGGTTCTAAAAACTGGATGATTCAGTGAACAGATTCTTTCTCTCTCTCTCTTCCCCTCCCTTCTCCCATCTTCTTTATCTTTTCTTTCCTCTCTTTTTTTAGTAGTAGGGGCCCTCTTCCAGAGCTATATCCCCAGCCTTTTTTTTTTTTTGACACAAAGTCTGATTAAATTGTCAAGGTAGGGTTTAAACTTGTATTCTCATGCCTCTCTGGGCCTCCCAGAGTTCTGGGATTACAGGTGTATGACACCACAGTAGGCCTTTTGTTTTGTTTTGTTTTTTTGTTTTAGGTATATCACTATGTAATCCAGGCTGGTCTGAAACTCACTGTATAGCCTGGGCTACTCATGATCCATCTGCCTCAGCTGTCAGATGGCTGGCATTACAGACATGTACTACCACACCCAACTTCATTCTGTCTTTCTAAAAGCACCAAGCACCTTCTGAAAGCCAGGCCTGTCTACAGGTCCAAGGATCCTGTTCTCAGGAAAGAGAGATTTTAGAATGAGGAGATGGAGAGATGAGAAAAGTCGGATCAGGAGTAGAGCAATGAACCTGCCTTGGCAGCCTTCCACTCTGGGAAGGAGCCCTAACATGCAGCAGTGGGACAGTGGCAAGGGATTTCTTGAAGAGGGTGCCACAGCAGACCCTCCCTAAGGATGAAACATTTCCTCTGAAATCTGAATACAAGTATCTGGCTAGTGAAAGTTTGGGGCAGGTGTCAGACAGAGAAAACAGAACTTGTTCAGGCCCAGAGATGGAGTAAGTTTAATTCCTGGGTCTCCTGGAGACTCTTCCAGAGAAAGGAACATTAGCAGTTGGGTTACCCTCATGAGTTTCTGTAGGGGTTTGCACATACTTCACTCCATTAGAACAGACAGGCAGGCTCCGGCCCTGAGACCCTAGCCCAGGACCTGGCCAGCACACTCATCCACACTGGCCTCTCAGTGCCAGCGCAGCTGATACGAGTGGGTTCCCCTTGGGCAACAGCAGTGCCACACCTGCTGCTCCTCTGGGAGGCGGTGGTGGACAGGAAACAACCAAAATGCCAAACCTCCCTGACTACACCTTGTATCCCCATGGTGCTGCGTCCCTGACCCAAAGACTCCCTCGCAGCTGTCACCGAATCTCAGTTCCTTGCAGGGCCCAGCAGCTTAAAATACCTTGTTCTCCTCAGTGTTCTTTTTTGTCAAATGGGCACGACTACAGCCCCTATAACTGTGCCGACTAAGTGAATTAGTAAGTATTTAAACTCGGGCATCTGGAGTTCAAAGACATTCCCTTTTAGTTGTGCCCTAATTCGTGTTTAGGGTATCTCCGTTCTCACCTGCAGGGGGGGTGCCTGTCTTGCTCATCTTAGTATTCCTAGTGTTTACCAGGGCCGCCTCGACACACATTCAAAAAAATGAATGCCGACGTGGAGGAAATGAATGAGTGCTTCTATCGACTCATCCCATGATGCTTATCAGCACCTTGTGCCAGGTTCCCTTCGGGTGCTAAAAATAGAGATGAGCAAGGCAGAATTTATCCTTGACCTCATGGAACTTAAACATCGAAGACAACACGTCAGCCGATCAGATAAAATTTCCGGGGAGGAATACTGCGAGTCCAAAACGTGGGTCCACGATGGGAGAGTTGACAGTTACTCCAGCTTGAGAGGTCGGAGACGGCGGCTTTGCGGCAGTGACCCGGATGGCCCGGGAGCCGGGTCTGTCGGCTGAAGGTGGTGGCTCAGCAGGAAAAGTAGGGAGAGGCAGGTGTGTGGGTACAGGAGGAGGGCAGTGGCTGCCGCCGCCCGGGGCTCACCCAAGCTCCTGCACACCTGCCGCCACACCTGCCGCCGCACCTGCGGCCCGGGCCGAGGCCACGCCCCTCCGCGCCCGAGTGGGCGGGGCTGAGCTGCGGCGCGGCAGGAGGCGGGACATGCGGCGCCCAGCCCCGCCCCTGGAGCCCGCGGGGCCAGTTTACTGCAGTCTCCAAGGTGACTGTGCTGTCGCCCGGCCGCCGGGTTCTGAGCGTTCCGCGGGCGGCGGCGGTTGCCGGGAAACACTCTGCGGGCACGCTGCCAGGGTCTGGCTCCGCGCTCAGACGCCGGGACGCGCCGTCCTGGCCTCCCTGGCCGGGAGCCTCTCTCCTGGATCCCAGACGGATACGGGCCCACTCCTCGCCCTCGTCAGGGCTCCGCCCGGGACCGACCTGCTGGGCAGGCCCTCCTCCCACTCGGTGTACTATCATTGCCTCTGCGTGTGCAACTCATCCATCATGTCCCCATCGTTTCTGCCATCACTGCCTTAGCCCCCGCATGTAGTCCTCTCACTTTTGCCGTCTGTCCCTCTAAGTGGTCCTACACTAATCCTCCAGCCAGAATTCTTACCCAGAGTGTGCAGCTCGAGGTCCTCCTGCACAGCATTCCTCTAGGCTTCTAGTTTACTCAGCCTGAAGCCTAAACTCCCAGTGGCTTAGCTGTCAACACTTTCTGCCCAACTCTCCTCCTCACCTGTGGGCCAGGAACTAGACAAGACGGACGTAGCAGGGATCAGCAGGGATCGCAGTGTTGTTGAGCCTGGACCTCAGCTGGAACGCATGCGGCCTCTCTGTGTGCCCTGGGCCTCCTTGCTGCAAGGCCATCTCAGGGCAGCCGGACTTCCTGTACTGTGGCTCCAGACTCCGAAGAGGTGTCTCACCTCAAGGTAGAAGGTGCATGCCTCTTGCGAGAAGCCATTAAGAATCACATGGATTCATCCTGTTGGCTAT
Source organism: Hydrochoerus hydrochaeris (assembly GCA_004027455.1). Classification (NCBI taxonomy): domain Eukaryota; kingdom Metazoa; phylum Chordata; class Mammalia; order Rodentia; family Hydrochaeridae; genus Hydrochoerus; species Hydrochoerus hydrochaeris. Next base: position 96,034 of record PVLA01001836.1, read on the forward strand.
AAGTAAGGCGCAGTCTTGTCCAGATTAAAATGAAACGGCATTAGATACCACCTTCTGGGGCAAAATGGGGGAAAGAGATCATACAGCTGTTTTGGGAAAGGACCGTCTGCAGACAAACCATTGCTATTGCAATGTCATCCCCATGAAGAAGTGTCATGCTTAATTTGTATTTTTAAAAGTTTTTAATTTTTGGTGTTTTTTTGCTTTTTGCTTTTTGTTTGTTTGTTTGAGACAGGGTCCCACTAGGTAGCCCAGGCCACCTCCTGCTTCAGCCTCACCAGTGCTGAGATTATAGGCATGTGACACCACACCCAGCTCAATTAATGTTTTAGAGAAAATATTGTAATTAAAGGTTTGTCTTTCAAGGAGTCATTTGAATGGAGCTCTTCTCTCAGCAAGTGTGTTTCCTGCCCCACCCCTGACTTCGGGCTAACCTTCATTGGAGAAAGCCCAGCTTGTATTGCAAGGTGGGAGAAGTACAGTTTGTTTGGTAGTGATGGAGTGCAACTATGTAGGGGTTGAAAAATGTGAAGCCAAATGAGATTTGAGGAGTTTTCTACTGAAAAGGATATACAAGATCCAGCCTGCTTTTCCCATTTTGAACCCTGGAAGGGCCCAGGAGGGATAGTTTTGTCCTCTGGGCCCTGTGAGCAGGAAGGTGGCCTAGTGGGAATGCAGCTCTGGTGAGGCTTGTGGTGGGGGCAGGGTACCTGTTAGAGACAATTATAGGGACCTGGGCTAGACGTAGCCCTGAAGCTGTCCACATGCATATTCAGTTACTCAAATTCTCCTTGCTGTGTTATTTGAGAAAGACATTCCTTTTGCACTTCCCAGTGTCCTGGAGCACAAACATCTTCTCTCCTCCTTCCCTTTCCCAGAGGGGTGAACAGGGGCAAGAGTAGCTGCCATTCACCCTCTCTGCTCTCCACCCCTTCACACCAGCCCAGGACCCCTTGATGGGGCTTCCCGACCCCATCTGCAGGGTTCTGCGCATTCTAGCAGCAGCTTGCCCTCCTAGTGCCATTGCAGGTCCCTCCCTTCCAGCCCAGGCCTCCACCTTGACCTTGAAACCCTCAGTCTGAAGGCCACTGGAGGCCTTTCAACTGTGATCATCACCTACCCAAGTCATTCCCTCCAGGCCTTTCATGTTCTGTCTAGCCTGCTTTTGCCCAGGCCAGCTTCCAATGCAGTGCAGTGGTAGTGGTTCCTAAGGCCTACAATACTTATAGAGTCCCATAAAAATGTTTTCACTTCTTTTAAAATCTGAAGAAAAAAAAAAACTTTAGGAAGAAAATGTTTTGACATATGATATTAACATGGTCATCTTTGTGGTATCACAGTCATAAAGTACATATTAAAAAATTTTTTAAACTGGGTGTGGTGGCTCACACCTGTAATCCCAGCACTCAGGAGGCTGAGGCAGGAAAACGCCTGCCTGGGCTACATAGTGAGGTTGAGACTAGCCTAAATTACACAGTGAGAGCCTGTCTCGAAAAAGCAAAACAAAACAAAACAAAAAAATGTAATGGAAAAAAAGCCCATAAAGGCAAAAGCGCCTAAGGCCCACAAAAGTCATAATGAGGCCTGGTTTTACCGAGGCTGGGGCTCTACTCTCCCTCATTTTCCATCTTGCCATTTCTGGGCTCTGAGGTAACCTTGTCAAGGATGCAAAAGCAATTGAAAAGGTCCTTCTTGGCATCTGTTCCCCCCCACCCCCATAACTGTAAGCAGTCTCCTCTGGTTGTATGGGAAGTCCGTTGCAACTGTTTTACTTAGTGTTTTTTTGTTTTTTGCTTTTGTTATTGAAACAAGGTCTCGATGGCTAACTTGCCAGGTGAGTCCAGGCTAGCCTGGGACTGGCTGTAATCCTCCTGCCTCGGCCTCGGTGAGATTAAGGTGAGTGCCACCCTCACACTTAAGTGGGCCAACATATTCCAGGTTCTTGGTAGGACAACGAAATTATTACCAATTATGCCTGGTAGTATGTCTGAGTAGCTATGTTTACTGAAGATCACAGGTCGGTAGCAGGAACAAGGAGAAGGGCTAAGGGAAAAAGAAGGTGAAAGGAAAAGAAAAAGGAAAATGGCAAGTGGAAACGCAAAGGACTGTTGATGTAACTCAGGCTTCCAGGATCCAGAGTCAAACACCACTAATCCGAGGTGCTTCGGATCCTCGCTCTTACTGAAATCAACAATCCGCTGCCTCTGGCATGGTGACCTCCTAAATTTAAACCCAGATGATCCTGCAGGGCGGCCCTGAACTTAAACCCGGATAACCAGTAGGGTGGTGTGGCGTTTACAGTTGAAGGAAGGGAAGGGAGTGCCTCTTTTGGTTCTAACTGTGCTACCACCATGCCTGGCACTTTTCGATTTAGCGCAGTTGTTTCCCAACCCAGTTGTTCCTTCGGGTCTTGGTAGCCTTTCCCACTCGAAGCGGACCACTCAGTTCCCTGGTCACCTCTGCAGTCCGTGGTGAGGGTGGACCCCTAAGGCCCGCGTGTGTCCCCTCCCTTGACCCCCGCCCTCCCCATCCGAACCCCTATGAGCAAGCAAGGAAGCTGCACGCTCGAACCCTCCCCTCCCCTGGCTCCGCCCCTCCCCTCCCCAGGCTCCGCTCCGCCCCGCCCCTCTCCCCTCCCCCCCAACATCCGCCCCCAACCCGGCTCGCGCTCGGCCCCTTTCCTCCACTCCACTCCACTCCACTCCACTGTTAGTTTTCTTACGAAAAGCTGAGGCCGAGAATTCCCAGAAGGTCCCGGATATGAAGTCACTGCGTGAGGTCACCTAGCCCGGTTCCAGGAACCTGAGAGTTCCGGGGGAGGCGGGAAAGCGCGGAAGGCGGGGGAGACGGGGCCGCAGCCGGGTGTCACGGGCTGGGCCCGGGCCCAGGACGATTCCCGGGAGGCAGCGCTGCGCTCGCGCCCCGTGGAACGGAAGTGGAGGCCAACGGGGAGCGGCCCTGCGAGGGAGCCTGGTGAAGCCCGATACCGCCTGCGCCCGGGGCAGCGGGGCCAACAGGCCTGGTCTCCCGCCGTCGTCCTGAAGACGGAACCTCTGAGGTCTCTTGGGTCGAACTCGTTGGACGTGTAATCAGAATCTTAAATGAGAGCATCCTTGGCCCTAACACTTGCACCTCTGAAAATGTATCAAGGGAACCCACGTACGAGAGTGTAAGTGCACGACGGCTTTGAGGAACGCTGTTAGAAATAGTAAAGACTAGAACCCATCTGCAGCCCTCTAGGAAACTAGCTTAGAAAATGAGAGTGCATGTGCACTGCGGGGTGCCCAGTGAGTTGATGGGCCCAGCGTCTGGGTACGTACCTCCTCATAGTGATAAAGCCCACCAGCGCGCCCCCACTCTTGCACTTGGTCGCCCAATTTCTCCAGGTGTCCAGATGGCAGGAGCCTAAGAAGCTGTGACCTGCCACTAGCTTCTACTCTGTCATCGAGATCTATTAACAGTTTTTTGTTTTTTTGAGATGGGGTCATGCTGTAGTTCAGGCGGGTCTTGAATTCACTATAGCCCAGGCTGGCCTTGAACTTCCTCCTGCCTCATCCTCTCTTAGCAACTGTTAAAGGTGTGTAAGTATGACAGGCTGGGACTTAGGCTGCAAAAGATCCCTCTAGCTCATGAGTGGAGAGTGCTCCAGGGAGCTCAGGAGGAGGCTGCTGCCTGTATGAGATGGTGGTGACCAGGCCTACTGTAGGAGATGTGAGTGGTCATCTGCTCCTGGATGTATGGGGTGATAGATGGTGTAGAGGTGATAGAATTTGCTGATGGGGTGGAGGGTGGCAAGCACTGGCCCCTGGGTTTGCTCCCCTTACTGAGAGCAAACAAATCCAAAGAATGTGCTGATGGGTAGACCTGATGCAAGTGTAGGAGGAAGCAGGGCTGGGGAACTGTAACTAAGGGTGTGGACCTGTCCTTTGCCAGGACAGGGAGAACTGGGGAGCAGGTGTTTTAGAAATGGATAAAGACCTCTAAGCTTCTGATGGGCATCAGGAGTCCATAGGTGATGCAAGTACAGAGCTATTTGGAATTTGTAGTTGGGAGGTCTCAGAACAGCTGGCACAGTCTAATTGAGAAACACAAGCAGGGTTTCCTAAAGGGGTCTCTCGGAGTGTGGCAGAGTATAGACAAGCTGTGGAGACCATGTGAGACCAGGGGTACAGAGACTGCCCATCCGTCACGGTTCCTAACAGCTGGACATGAGAGAGGAAGACCTTCAAACTTAAAGTGATTTCATCCAAGAAAAGAAATAGTTTTTTGATACACGAATTTGGATGGGGCCAACTAACAGGCTCTGAGGCTGCTGGTAGGAGAATGTAGCCAGTCTGTGGCCACACAGGAAGAGTGGGTGTCCTAAGCTCACTCCCCTCACCCTATAAGGCTTCCTGGAAGCCAGGGAGTCTGCTGATGGAGCCCATCAGTTCAGTCCCTAGCACAGGGCCACAGGGGCTGTGAGGTTTAGGGCCAGCAGTGAAGAGGATTCCAAAACCACAGGCTGGAGAGGGAACTCTGCATGCAGAAAAGGGGAGAAGGTCAGCCAGCATAGTGGCGAAGGCTGAGGCAGGAGGATGGAAATTGGAGCCCAAGCCGGGGAACTCCATGAGGCTTTGTCTCTAATGGAGAAACTGAAAAGATGGGAGGATGGGTAGCAGGTGTAGCTCAGTGCCAAGCCCCTGGGTACAATCAGTACTGGAAAAAGGAAGAAGAGAGAAAAGGAAAAGGAAAGAAAGTGAGAAGGAGGGAGAGGCCACTGCCCTGGGGAGCTTCAGTATTTGAAGACTGAGAGAGGAAACAGAACCAAGAAAGAATCCTCCAAAAAAGCAGCAAGGAGGGAGAACAGTCAGGCCCTCAGCAGACCAGCGAGGCGCCTGAAGGGGCGTGTGCCTGAGTGTGGGGATGAGTAATGCTCACAGAATAGATCTGGAAAGTGACCCAGAAAAACCGCATAGCAGGGAGCAGGATCACAAGTTCAAACCCAGGCTGGGCACTTACTGAGATCCTGTTTCAAAATAGAAATATAAAAGGGCTGAGGATGTAGTCAGAGAAAAGGCCTGGGGTCAGTCCCACTTGGAGGAGGAGGAGGAGGAGAAAAGGAGAAAAAACAAAACAAAAAAGAACCGTATCTGTAGCAGACAGACCTAAGGGTAAACATAGAGACCTAGTAAACAGAAGGAGACCAAACTTCATTTTCTGCCACCAAATGTATTTAATCATGTATATGTGGGACTTTTATCAAAGGGAAGAAAATATGGTGTACAGAAAATGTTCTCCCATGACAAGTGAGAGGTCAATTTCTAGTGCTGAACCCAAGGCCTGTTGTGCTCAGAGGTTGTGCTTTACCTCTGAGCTGCAGCCCCAAAAGCAGAGCCACCAGACAGGCTGGGATCCCTCACAAGGTGAGGAGGAGGAGAGGTAGGCCTGAGAAGATCCCTGTCACTCCAGCTGGGGACTGCTGAAGCTGGGGAGCAGGCTCCAATTGTATCCTGCCCCCCACAACCCCGTGTGGCTCCCATTCCCAAATGCCAAACATTTTAGTATCTTTTAAATCAATAAGTATAGCTAGTAGAGGGGACTAGGAAAAAAAAAAAAAAGCAAGATATATCATGTACAGCTACAAATTCCCTACGATGAAATATGATTGGTGTGTATATCTAAAATATACCAGTAAAATAAAATGCAAAAAAATAAATAAAGTGAATGTCATGGGGTGTTTTGTTTTATTTTGTTTAGCATTTTATCCTTGTATGTCAAAAATGAATCCACCTCCTTAGGTTTGGCTGATGTTACCTTAGAAGAAAGTGATTCCTCATAATTATCTTTCTGTAGAAGCTATATCTTGAATAAAGTGTATCTTCTCCCAGGTGTGGACACACACCTGTAATCTCAGCACTCCAGAGGCTGAGGCAGGAAGATGGCTGTGAGTTCAAGGTCAGCCTGGGCTACATAGTGAGTTCAATCCTAACCTATACAGTGAGACCCTTTTTCAACAAAACATAAATAAACCAATAAATAAATGTATCTTCCTTGCAGAGCACAAAATCCTTTGGAATTTTTATCGTGTTTGTTTTTCAGTTAAATTTGTGGAAATTATGTGGAGAATGTGCAGGGATTTTTACTTCCATTGCAAGTCCCAAAGACAGAGTCTAGAGTAAGGTACCCAGTGGAAGCAGCCAGAGGCCAACTGCAGGAGACTCCTGACCATAGATGGAAGGGTAGGAAGGTGCTGGAAGGGTGCAGGAGGTAGTTCCACGAAGCTCTTCCTCTGGGGCAGCCTCCTTGGATTGTATGTGTTAGGTGGGGAGATTCCTAATCTAACAGATTTGATACCTTTCTGCACAAGGGCTTCCCAAAGGGAAGGGCCAGAGAGAAAAGGGAGCCACCCGTCCACCTCCTGCTGGAGCCTGACATGCTAAGACCAGTCTGGGCCCCCTTTGCCTCTCTGTCCTCTGCTCCAGAGCAACTCGAACTTCCAGATAGACCCTGTGCCTTTGAGTCCTCCTGCTTCAGTCCTAGTAAAAAGAAATACCACAGCAGCAGGGAGTTTGCCAGGGGTGTGCTGCTGATGACCAGTGATTAGAAGGTGGCACGTAGTTCAGTAAGTGAATGGGTCTCCAAATTGGCAGATCCACAGCTCAAATGATACTTCAAGGGAGACTTTCCTGACCAGCTGTCACAATACACACAGCTCTATTAGCTTCTCAAAGGTTTCTAACCATCCATTTTTATTTATTTTTTCAAATCCATTTCATTTCAAGGAGAAAAAAAAATGAAAACAAAATTTCAAAACACATCAATCAGGGGCAACAATGGTACATACACTGCACATTGTCATCCCCAAATCATTCACCCAGAGCACAAGACACCTGCATTCAATTGTCTGAACAATATCAGCACAAATCTTTCTCTTCAGTGAACTCAGAGAAATCAATAGTATAACTATCTTAGCTAGTGTTTATATAGAGAGATATAAATATAGATGTAGATATATATAGATACATATATACACACACGCATGCATATATTGCTTCAGCTTCTCACACCAGTGAGACAGTATGATGTTTACACATGTGTGTCTTATTTCACTTATGAGTATGGTCTCAAGTTGCATCCATTTACCTATAAAAGTCTCTAGTTTATCCTTAATGGCTGAGTAGTACTCCATTGTATAAAAATACCTCTTTTTTATCCATTCCTCAGTCGATGGGCATTTAGGTTGTTTCCAAGATATAGGTATTACAAATTGTGCTGCATATCACTGTGGTATGATGTTTTTAATAACTCTTTTGAAAAGATACACAGAAGGGGAGTAGCTGGGTTGAATGGGACCTGTAGTCCTAGTTTTTTGAGGAATCTCCACACTGATTTCCACAATGGTTGCACCCGTCTGCATTCCCACCAACAGTGGAGAAGGGTTCCTTTTTCCCCACAACGCCTCCAGCATTTGTTATTGCTTGACTTCTTGATAGCAGCCATTCTTTCTGGGGTAAGGTAGAATTGCAGTGTTTTAATTTGCATCTCTCGAATGACCAGTGATGTTGAACATTTTTTCACATATTTATTTGCTGTCTGTAGTTCTTCATCTGAGAAGTGTGTATTCATCTCAGATACCCATTTTTGGATTGGGTCTTCAAATCTGAGAGGACTTATTTTTTTAGTTCTTTATGTGTTCTCAATGGTAATCCTTTGTTTGAGGAACAGCTGGCAAACATTTTTAACGACCTTATGGGTTGTCTCTTCACTCTGTGGGTGGTTTCTCTTGCCATGAAAAGCTTTTCAGTAGTAACCATCCATTTTTAGAAGCCATGTATTTGGGGCCTGGGGTTGGCAGTCTCCACTCAGGAGTGAACTGGAGCCTTGGAGAGCAGGTCAATTCCTAACTTTACTTTTGGTGCCAATATTTTGAAAGCAGCTGTGGTGGAAGAATTTACAGCATAGGCTTTAGCCTGGTGGTGCACTCCTGTAATCCCAGCACTTAGGAGGCTGAGGCAGGTGGATCCTTGTGATTTTGAGTCCAACCTGGGCTACAAAGTGAGCTAAGGCTATCCTGAAGTGCATAGTGAGACCTTGTCTCAAAAAGACAAAAAAAAAAAAAAAAAAAAAAAAAAAAAAAAAAAAAAAAAAAAAAAAAATATATATATATATATATATATATATATATATATATATATATATCATGGAAATGGGAAAAACTACAAATCATGGCCTTTTGCCCTCCAACAACTAGTTGTTAGATATTTGCCAGCACAAACTGCCCCGGTCTGGGAATCAAACTCATGACCATGCTCTTGCAAGGCAGGTGCTTATGCCACTGAGCTAAATCCCTAGCCCTTTTTTTTTTTTAACCAATTACAAACTATGATTTAGTCAAGCCACTCAATTGCTCTGAGCCTCAGTTCTCTGAATGACAGAGATCCCATATCTAGCTAATTGGATTGTTTATAGGATTAAATATGATTATAATCCTATAACATATTTAGCAATGTTTGGCTCCCAGTAAGTAATCAGGACACTTTATTATCGTTCCAATTACCTACTGCTGCATCACAGACCAGTCTTGAATTTTAATGGTTTAATGCATTTGTCTTTTTTTTTTTTTTTTTTTTTTGAGACAAAAAGGGTCTCACTATGCAGTTCAGGCTGGTCTTGAGTTCACTTTGTAGCCCAGGCTGGTCTTGAACTCGCAATGATCCTCCTGCCTCAGCCTCCCAAGTGCTGGGATTACAGGCGTGAAATTCATTTGTTTTGCCTAGGAACCTATAATTTGGGTGGAACTGGGTGAAGACACCTCATGCCTGGAAAGATATAAGTTTCTCTGAAATCATGTTTACTCACGTACATGGCTGCTGATGCTGGCTGTCAACCAGAAGCACTGATCAGAACCCCTACATGGCTTTCCATATTAGCCCTGGTTCCTCCTAATATGGTGACTGGGCTTCCAGGAAAAGTTTCCCAAGGAAAAGCCAGGCAGTAGTTGTAGCACCGTTTCTAACTTTGCCTTGAAAATTGCACAGTATCGTTACATCACTGCTTCCACTTTCTGTTCACCTTCCACTTCCTGTTTATTAGAAGCACAACTGCACAGCTGGCCAGTCTCTAAGGAGAGAGGAATTAGACATCCCCTTTTGATCTGAAGACCATGAAAAGCATTTGTGAATATGTTTCTAAACCATGGCAGGTATTATTAGTATGAGCTCTTTGTATGCTCCACCTTCTAGTATGTGAAATATCCTACAAGCTCTCTGTGGAAGGCCAGGGGTCCATCAGATTTGTTAAGATCTGTCCCCCTCACACTCTCTAAGTAAACCTAAGGCCCTGCCAATGCAGAATTTAGTAAATGTAATAGAAACGAATTTTGGCTAGAGCTGGCCGTGAATATTTATGCTCTGTTTCTGTTGGATGCTATCCCAGCTGGCCACGTAGACATATAAGTGGGGTGTCCTGGGCAGGACACAGTCAGGAGAGCAGGTGGCTTCACCAGCAAGGCTGTGGAGCCAGACCTTACTCATCTTGGAGGGTTGGTTGATTGTTAGGGTAAGTTCATAGCTCAAACAAGATTCTCCCAAAGCCTGCTCTGAACTTGGTAGGGAAGTCCCTCTCTGGGAATCTGAGCATGGGTTCATAATATAACTTCTTGCTTTGGCCTAAGGTTTTCCAGCTTGTCAAATGGAAATAATAGAGCTGAGTGTGGTGGCACACACCTACCATCCCAGCACTCGGGAGGCTGTGGCAGGAGGATTGTTGTGAGTTCGAGACCTGCCTGGGCTACAAAGTGAGCTCAAGTCCAACCTGAACTGCATAGTGAGACCCTGTCTGAAAAAGACAAAAAAAAAAAAAAAAAGATCCAGGAAGGAATGTTCTAGAATGCCCTTTGGGTTACTGCTGCAGACAGAGTCAGGGAGGAGATGTGGAGTGAGAGTGTGGCCTGCCCCTGCCCAGCCAGGTCCCCTTCCAGCCTCAGCAGCCCCCTCTCAGGTCCCCCTCCTTCCCAGTTCCTGTCCTCTCGGTAAGTTTTGAGAAGGACTATGGCCTCTCCGTGCCATGCTTGGGCGGGCAGTCAGTTCAGGGCTGTGAGAGCCGCTCCCATGGGCATCAGGACCTGGGCCTGTGCTGATTCCAGCCTCTGGCTATGGACTAAACTCTGAGTCCACTGGAGGCCTACTGGGGATCCATCGGCTCTTTTGTGAAATGCCCAGAGTTTTCTAAAGTGCAATTCCTGCATCTCATGGCTCGTAAGCACATTTAGAAGGAAAAACTGACGCCTTGAGCTCCTGGTAACTGTGACAAGCAGCTCCGGCTTCCTTCTTGGGTACCTGTCCTCTGAGCACCACCTTGGTCTTGCAGGTTAAGGGCTGTGTGCAAGAGTTTCCAGCCTGCTCTGCAGGCTGAGGGAGTTGGTGCTCTGGCCAGAGAGGTCCCAAAGTTGAGAGTCAGCTGTACTCACAACTGGGCGCCATCAGCATGGGTGAAGTTACAGTGCAGGCAGGTATTTTGTTCACAAACTTTTCGGAACCAGGAAATCAATGATAATTGCCATAGAAATCCCATAACCTTTATGGTACTTGCCATGGTCTTATAGAGTTGCACCTGGGCCACTGGAACTGAGTTGGCCATAGAGCTTAGCTGATGTTTAGGAAAAAGAATACTGTTAACTGTGGTTCAGCTGGCTAAAATAGTTCCACACCATTTTTAAGTTATTGTTTACATTAGTAGTATTTTTATTTTATTGTTAATGTTTATCATAGTATGTAGTTTCCTACAGATCATCAGAGCATGAAGGTAGTATTGAAAAAAGTTACAAAACTCACACTATGAAATGGGGTTTTAGATATTCTAGGCCTGATGAATGTGTAGACTATGAATTAGAGAAACAGGCGTGGGATATCTGGGTGTAGTGGTGCATGCCTGTGATCCCAGTACTTAAAAAGCGGAGGCAAGGGGCTGGGGATTTAGCTCAGTGGCATAAGCGCTTGCCTGGCAGGTGCAAGGTCATGAATTTGATCCCTGGCACCAAAAAAAAAAAAGCTAAGGCAGAAGGATCACCATGAGTTTGAGGCCAGCCTTGAACATAGCGAAACCCCACCACCCCAAAACAAAAGACAGGTACAGGAATAAATATCTGAAAATTGGAACACTCATCCTCTAGTCTGTGAAGTGGTTTGCAGCGTGAAACTGTGTTAGCAGAGGTGAGGAGCTGATTGAGGCTTTTATACCATTCTTGCACCAGGCCCTATAAAAGTAGTTAGAAAATCAGGTTTTTACAGAATATGGGTAACACAAAACCCAGTGTGATACACACACACAAAAAAAAAAATTCCAGAAAGATAACAACAATCAAAGTATCATTAAAATTGTCCAGATATAGTAAAATCCACATCATTCACACCATGGTTTGTAAATTGAGTCATACTCTTCTGAGAAATATTATAATTGGAGAAAAAGCAGAGCAAGCTCTTGGCAAAGTTGCTGGTGACACAACCTTCTGATGACGCATGAAATCAATAGCACACAGTGTGAAGGAGTCGCTGCTGTCCCCAGCAAGTGCTAGTGGACAATCAGTTTATTGTTGAATGAAACCACTTGTGGCAAGCCTTGTTTGTCATCAATTGAGACTCCATTTCTTCCCTTCTTTCTTGATTTTTTTTTTTGGTGGGGAGGAGTAAGGGGACAGTGTCTCACTGTGTAGTTCAGGCTGGCCTTGAACTCACTGTAGTCCAGCCTGGTTTCAATTCACAGCAATCCTCCTGCCTCAGCTTCCCAAGTGCTGGAGTCACAGGCAGGTACCACCATGCTCAGTCTGGATTCTTGATTTTGATCTATGCACCAATGTCTCCAGTCTCAGGCAACCAATTATAAGTGATCTCAATCAATTGTGATCAGCCTGCTTCCACTTTCTCAGTTTCCCTTACCTCTAGGAGAGACCACGAGACCAGTTCTGGCCAATGGAATATGATGGAATGTTTACCAAGAGTCTTGGCATTTTTGTTTTTTCAGTAACCTAGGTATACGTGCTGGTACCCCATTCTTATATCTTCCCATTCTACCAGAGTCATAAGGTCTGGTGACTCTAGTAGGATAGCTGGCTCCAGGTAAAGGCTGAAATTATTAGCTAATGAATACATGTCCAGACCTGATTAAGTACAGAAGTCAATCTCTTCATGCCTCAAGCCATTGTAACTTGGGTTCTTTTTTCTTTTCCTTCCTCTCTTTCTTTTGTAGTACTGGGGATCAAACACAGGGGTGTTCTACCCCTGAACTACATTCCCCATCCTTTTTATTTATTTTTATTCAAGACAGGGTCTTGATAAATTGCCCAGGTGGTTTTCCAAGTGCTGGGACTATAGATGTGCTCTGCCCAGCCAGGCTGTGTGTTTTCATCACTCATGGTTGAAAGCATTGCCCATGGGCGTATTCCTGGGTGTGGGACAGGAGCTTTCTCTGTATGGTTCTGCAAAACACATGGAGCAAATGTGCTTGGTGACTTTTTATTCTGTTTATCACTGAGTTCCTTTGCAAGGTCAGAGATGAGTGCTGTTTCCCCATTGGCTTCACCCATGAGGTGCACCAGCCAGGAAGGGAAAAGAGAGACAGTGAGATCAGGCAACCATGTCTCCTCATTCCCTACCTGAATCACCATGGATTGCACCCTCAGTGAGGCCACCCCATCAGCCCTCTGCCTTCTGACAATGGCCTGGCTCTCTCATTGCTGGTGGTTATCACCCTGTCCCCTGGGTGTTCCTATATCCACACATACAGGAGCCTTCCTCAAATTGTCCTCTTGAGCATGCAATCTTTTGGCATGCTAACTGATCACCCAGCATCAAGTCTCAGATTTACAACAAATTTTGCATTCGAGTGTCAGCCACACGCCACTGTATTCGCCAAGACCAGCTGTCAGGCAAAATTCTGGCTCCTGGTTTTAAAATATAGATATATAGAAATATGTAGTGAGAAGAGTCAATGTTTTCCATTCATGGCCTCTCTATTTCCAGAACACTGCCAGAAGAAATGGACAGCAAGTAAAAGACACTGAGGAGCAAAGTATACTGGCTAGTGAAATAAATTCATGTGGGGTTTGAACTAAGTGTCCCTCTCTGGCTCTGATGGCTTGCTGACATGACAATGAGCCCAGCAGCATCTCCATAGCACATTTAGCATTTTTTTTTTTTGATACAGAGTCTTGCTATGCAGTTCAGGCTGGCCTCAAATTCACAGCCATCCTCCTGCCTCAGCCTCCCAAGTGCTGGGATTATAGTACACACTACTATGTCTGGCTACCTTAGGGATCTTGAGTGCCTTGAACTTTGGGCTTCAGGGTAAGGCTGTCCCCATTTTTCATGTTGAGGACAAGACATCAAGATTTTGAAGACAGAAATATGGTACCAAAGCTTAGCTGTTGAGAATAAAGCTCTTTCTCCACATTTGAAGGCCTTTCTTCTCTTGGCAAAGAAACAAATCTATATAAAAGCAACCACCAGCAAAAATTAAAAGCAGACCATAAATCTTCAAACTGCCAGACCAAAATGCAAACATGTGTGCACACACATGCATATCAAAGAAAACAAAAAAATGCATGTAGTGAAACATGGAAGACAAAAGAAAAATTGAAATAGAAACAGAAGATGACAGATATACCAGTGATATCAACAGATGTAAATGGGACAAGATTCCCACATCAAGTGATAAAACAGTGTCCTACGCCAGGCATGGCAGCACCTGTGATCCCAGCACTCAGGAGGTTGAGGCAGGAGGACTGCCATCAGTTTGAGGCCACCCTGGGCTATACGGTGAGTGCAACACTATCCAGGCCTGAACTACATAGCAAGATCCTGTCTCAAGAAAAAACAAAAGAAAAACAAATGAACAAACAACACAATCCTATTTGTAGGTTGTACATAAGATACACCTTTACCAAAATAACTCAGAAAAGTTTAAAAGATAGGCCAAAGTACACCAAAAAATACTAGCTTGAGGCTTAATGTAACCATCAGCCAAGTTTATATTAAAATAAAAATGTTATCACTAGGTGTAGTTGGTCCACACCTTGGGAGGCTGAGTCAAGAGGATCACAGGTTCAAAGCCAGCCTGCACAACTTTGGGAACTTGGCTCTAAATCAAATTTATTTATGTATTTTTGTAAAGCATCCTTCTTTGAAATGTATTTCTTCCTAAATTATAAAATATATTATGAAGTTATGATTTATAATTATAATTATAATTTTTGGAGTAATTTGTAACCCAAAGATAAAACAGATACATCAGTGGTCATGAATAGAAAACCACAAATAGAATTCTCATTATGTACTAGAAGTCAGTTTGTGTTTTAGGCGACATTTTCTTTCTTTTTTAAGACAGAGTCTTGCTCTGCAGTCCAGGCTGGCCTCAAACTCACAGCAATCCTCCTGTCTCAATCTCCCAAGTGCTAAGATCACAGGCATGTGCCACTGTGCCTGATTTTAAAAAATTTTTTGTCTTCTTGAGACAGGGTCTCACTATGCAGTTCAACCTGGCCTTGAGCTCACTTTGTAGCCCAGGCTGGGCTCGAACTTGCTACGATCCTCTGGCCTCAGCCTCCCAAGTGCTAAGATTACAGGCTTGTGCTACCATGGCCAGTTTAAAAAACATTTTAAAAATATCACCTTGCCAGCCATGGTGACACACACCTGTAATGCCAGCATTTAGGAGGCTGAGGCAGGAGAATCACTGTGAGTCTGAAGCTAACCTGGGCTACATAGCAAGACACTGTCTCAAAAAGAAAAGTATAAAAAGTAAAGAAAAAAGTCTTACAATTTTTTTCTTCTATTTAATTTAATTTAATTTAATTTAATTTTGAGATGGTCTTGCTGTGTAGTTCAAGCTGGCCTTGAACTCACTATGGCCCAGTCTGGCATCAAACTCGTGGTGGTCCTCCTGCTTCAGCTGCCTGAGTGGTCTTCTATTTTTGTAAAGTGACTTTTAAATTAGTAGAGAAAAGTGATAGTAAAATTGACAAACCATTTGGGGAAAAATAATGTGGGAACCCTACTATATGCTCTAAATCAAAATAAATTCCAGGTGGATAAAGGATAAATCCAGGACTCTTGAATAAATATAAACTTGACTCTATAAAATCTACAGACTTCCACTTGGTAAAACATTCTGCAAGGGCAAAGACAAGTTAGGATAAGTACTAAAGGTCACCTTCGGTGGCACACGCCCATAATCCCAGCGCTTGGAAGGTTGAGGCAAGAGGATCACTGCAAATTTGAGGCTGGCCTGGGCTACAAAGTGAGTTCAAGGGCAGCCTGAACTGCACAGTAAAACCCTGTCTCAAACAGACCAAAATAAGTAAGTCTCACCTTCATCCTGAAAATCCTAAAACAACGTGATACAAAGTAAGTCATGAATATAAACCAACAGTTTAGAGAGAAATTAGAAATGGTTTTCAAAGTCTCAACTTCGCTCACCATAATACAAATGCCAGCTGCAACAGTCAGGCTGCTTTGCTGCTCTTATCAGATTGGCAGAGATCAGTCAGTGTGATAACACTAAGCACCAACCAGGCCTTGGGGAGACAGTCACCTCCAGAGGCTGCTGCTTAAAAGTGAAATTGTTGCGATTTTGGGAGAGTGATTTGGCAATATCTGTCAAAACCCTTTGACCCAGAATTCAACTGCTTGGCTATTTATTTATTTATTTATTTATTTATTGTCTTTCTGAGACAAGCTCTCGCCTGGTAGTAGGCTGGCCTTGAGCTCACTTTGTAGCCTAGGCTGGTCTCAAACTCACAACCATTCTCCTGCTCCCAGTGCTGGGATTACAGGTGTTTCCCACCATGCTCAGAAACTGCTTGGATTTTTAAGCCACACATCTACACTCAAGTCTATTTATTATTTGTTATTTATTTATTTATTTATTTAGGAGACAGTCTTGCCCTCACTCTATAGTTGAGGCTGGCCTTGAAGTCCTAGTGATCCATTCTCCTGCCTCAGCCTCCCCAGTGCTATACTATAGTTGTGTACCAGCATCCGTGGCAAAAGTCTTTCTGTTTAAAACGACCTGGTGGAACTTGTCTGTAGTCCCAGCTACTCAAAAGGCTGAAGCAGGAAGATCACTTGAGCTAAGGAGTTCAAGACAAGGTTGGACAATTTTGGGGGGTTGGTTTCAATGTCAAACAAGTCTTCCAACCTGGATCAATGAGAGTGTCCAAGAATCTGAGCAAGGTCTCACCTGGTTTTTGCTTCCTAGTGTCTTAGTTCAGTGGGTCCCAAAACTCATGTGTCCCAGAATCAATTTAAGACGGGCTGGTAAAATTGGAGGTTGCTGGGCCTGCCCTCCGATGTTCTGATTCTGTGGTCTAGGAAATGCAAGAACCTGCATTTCCAACAATGTTGCAGGTGATGCTAGTGGTGCATGAGCCACACTGAGACCCAGGGACTCTGCCTATTAAGAAGACAGGATGCGTAGAAGGATGGGGGTCAAGAAAGATCAGTTTAAAAAACCAGGTGTGGGGCTGGGGGTTTAGCTCAGTGGCACAAGTGCCTGCCTGACAAGCATGAGATTATGAGTTTGATCCCGGTATCAAGAAAAAAAAAAAAAAAGTCAGGTGTGGTGTCAGCACTCAGGAAGCTGAGGCTGGAGGATTGCTGTGAGTTCAAAGCCAGCCTGGGCTTACAAAGTGAGTTTACTATATAGCAAGACCCTGTCTCAAAAAACAAAAAAACAAAACACACACACACAAAGAAAGGTCAACTCTTTTAAGGAAAAAGAGAAAGAGACAGGTGGAGAAGAGTTGTGTTTCCTCCAGGAAAACCTGAGGAGGTTGTTAACCTGGGCCCAAGCCTGCCACAGTCCTCCCTGACATCTCATAAGCAAAGGCAGCCAGAACTTTGCTTATGAGTGTCGGTCAGCTACTCTCAGTGAATCCGTAGGCTTAGACAGGGACACATTACCCAAGACCGGACTTAGAGATGAGACTCAGAGCGAGAGCTGGGCATCCCTACTGCTCCACCGTGGAGGCCAGGCCAAGATGGACACAGGACTCTGTCCCTGCTCACTCAGGAGAAGTTCTTTCTCCTGGAGACCTGGCTGTGCTGATTTTGGTGGGGAAAAAATTTCAACAAATAAATGTTGGGGAAACATGCAAAGGAATGAAGTTGGATGCTTACTTTATATAGTAAAAAACTAAATTATAAACGGATCGAGCTGGACATGGTAGCATGTATCTGTAATCCCAGCACTCTGGGAGACTGAGGTAAGAAGATCACAAATTTGAGCCCAGCCTGGGCAGTTTAGTAACTTAGCCAGATTATGTCTCAAAATTTTAAAAAATTTAAATATCAAAATTAACAAATGTAAAAAAGGGTTGGGATGTAGTTTAATGTGAAGGACTTCAGTTGAACAGCCACTGTCACACACACACACACACACACACACACACACACACACACGATCAAACCTAAACATAAGAGCTAAAACTATCAAACTCTTAGGTGAACAACAATATGAAGTCTCTTAGACCTGACAGCTGTAGTAAAATAAATTCTTACCCATCTATGGCAAAATAAGAAAAATATTTGGTCTTTGTCCCTGATTCCTGGCAGAGCTCCTAAAAACCTTTGGAATTTCCTGAGTGACAGGAATATCTTGTTGTTCATAAGCAGCCTGTTTCAGTTATACCTGAGTTAATGCTCATGCGATAGCTTGGGACAGGGCTCCTAGTTGGAGCCAGCCTCCAGAAAGACCAAGCGGCATTTGAGGGGAATGGGTTGGAGGCTGAGCTTCCCAGGAGCCCTTGAGCAGTGAGATCGGATAAGATTCTGGCTGTAACACATCCACTATCCTGTGCAGTGCGATGACACGCCCCAGCTCTGCTGGGGTAGAGGTTCCGGCGCCTACCAGGGACACCTTGGAACTTAGCCCCATGGGCCTCTGCCCCTGGCTAATCATTCGTATCCTTTATGATAAATTAGGAAGTTCTCCTGAGTTCTGCGAGCCAGGCCAGTGAGTTACTGAAGCTTGGGAGGGCTGGCAGGACAGCAGCAGCGGAGACCAGGAACCTGTGACTAAGTTGCGGGCCAGGGTTAGCCCTCATGCGTCAGGGCTGCTCGGACTCTGCTACAGGGTGTCATAGCTGAACTCGTTAAGGGCTGGCGACACCAAGGATTGCTGTTAGCACAGAAGCCTCTCTGAACACCACACTAACGGATGCAGAGAAATCTTCAGTCGCTAGACTCTTGGACCTTTTTCCAGTTTTTAAACTTCTCCAAATCTTAGTTTGTCTGTTTTTAAATCTCATGTAAATAGGTGTAATCACAATCATTATTTTTTTATGCCTGGCTCCTTCTTCTTCTTGGTTGTCTTGTTTTGTTTTGTTTTTGTCTTTTCGAGACAGGGTTTCACTGCAGTTCAGGCTGGCCTTGAACTCCCTTTGTAGGCCAGGCTGGCCTCAAACTCACAGCAATCCTCTCACCTCAGCCTCCCTAGTGCTGGGATAACAGGCGTGTGTCACCATGCCTGGTTTTTGTTTTTGTTTCGAGACTGAGTCTCATTATATAGCCCAGCCTGGCCTCCAATTTGCAGCAATCCTCAGCCTCTTGTATGCTGGGAGTACAGGAATGCCTGGCTGCTGAGCGAAATCCCCAGCCCACCTGGCTTTTTCTAAACACAGTATTTTTAGGATTCATTCATGTCATTGTCAGAGGCAATGCTTTGTTCTTTTTTTATTGCCATGTTTTTATTATATACAAAATTACAGTTCGTTTCTACTCACCTACTAGTGAACATGTGAGTTTATTTCGTTTTGGTTATCATACATAAAACTGCTCTAACGTTCTTGTAGAGGTCTTTCGGTGGTTATGAGCACTTTCTTGCATCTGTGCAGCATAAGGAGGAGGAGTATAGTGCTGTGCGTGGTCTCAGAGTTTACCTTCGTTTAGCCTTAACAGATACTGACAAATGACTTTCCGAGCTACCATGCCATTTTATTCTTCCGTCAACAATGTCTGACAGATCTGCTTAATTCTGAATCTTGCTGTATTAGCTATTGTTGATCATTTCATTTCAGCCATACTGAAAGGAACATATTTTTATTTATTTATTTTGGTTTCTTTGAGACATGGTCTTGCTATGTAGGCCAGGCTGATCTCAAATTCATGGCAATCTGCTTGCCTCAGCCTCCTGAGTACTGGGATTCCAGCCATGAGTCACCGCTGGCTCTAATTTTTAATTTCTTAAAGTTTTTATTTAAAAATTGTCATTTTTATTTACCTAAAAAGGCCAGTCTATGGATGCTAAACTTTTGAGAAATCTGCTGGACTCTTCCAAGTTTCCAGAAATTCCCAGAGGATGCATGGGTGTGTTCCCCTGTTTCGGTCTGTGTCCCTGTGCAGTCCCAGATGGATGCTGCTGAGGTCCCACCCTCCCAGCCCTGGAACAGACCCTTCATTTCCCCAGGAACAGGAAAGGTTTAGATGGGATCCCATGGGGAGATGTTTCCCATCACCAGCAAATCTGGGGAACATCTGGCTAGCCCATCCTGGGCAGGCAGATGCTCTGCTGGAGAAAACATATCAGTTATTTAATTAGATTTTCTCTCCTCTTCTTCTCTTAATCCCATTAATACACAGGAAAGAAATGCCCAACCTACTAGATGTCCAGTAGGAGTTCGTGTTCTCTAAAATCAAAGAATGAATTTTAAGCTTCTGTCTGAGAGGGACAGAAGGGGTTCCGAGTGGGTTGCCAATGACCCCACCTTTTCTGGGGATTTTTGTAGAGCAAAACCATGAGGTGAGGCGGTTCCAATGTGGGGAAAATGGGAACCTGAAAAGCAGGTGTGTGTGAGGTGGGACAGAACTATGGTCAGCCAATAAGATTATGAGTCTAATTGCTCAGGTAAATTGATTAATCGGGAGCAAATAGAGAAGCCAGTCTTGCAGCAAGCCACAATCGGGTATGAATACGTACAGAACTGGGGTTTTTCTGTAGGGGGCTGGATTAGTGGCTCTTCCTGGCTTCCTCAAGAAGATCCATACCTATTTAGAATATCAATCTGTTTTATACTTAGGGTGTGGCTATATTTGTTTTGTCTTTTGTCTTGAGAACTGGTCCCTAGCAGAGGTGTTTGGGTCGCAAGGCATCTGGTCTTCTGCACTGGCTCCTTGGCCAGCCTAGCCCTGTCTGACTGCCTACATTTTTCTATTTAATGTAGCTGCCTATAACACCATCCTTCCTTGGGCTCCCTGCTCTAAGTCAGAACTCGTCCTTGCCAAGTCCCTCCCCAGGTTTCTGTGCTATCTGGTTTTTCCAATCTGCAGCCCAGCAAGATATGGAGGCAGCTTGGGTGTCACCCGCAGGATCTCCAGGGCCCAGACTTCTTTATCAGCAAGCAGCGTCTTCAAAATCCTGTCCAGAATGGCACAGCAGGTGGGGTTCTCTGGTCCAACATCCCAATTCTACAGATGGAAAGAGGGAATCCTGGAAGGAAAACCAAAGTTAAAAGGCCATTTCTAGTCAGAGCAGCCCCTTTCTGCTGGGAAGGGAAGCAAGCAGAAAGGCAGGCAGCGGGAAAGAAAGGGTCCTTGGGACCTGCAAGCTCTGCAGCCTGCAGCTGCAGGCAGAGCATAACTCTCACCAGCTCTGCAGACTTTTTCTTTCTTTGGTGGTATCGAGGGGTTGAGCCTTGGGAATTCACATGGAGTTACATCCAAGCCCTTTTTAAAATTTTCAATCTGTTTTGTTTTCTGAGAGTCTTGCTGTGTAGTTCAGGCTTGCCTTGAACTCACTATGTGGTTCAGGCTAGCCTTGAACTCTTGGAGCTCCTCCAGCCATGGCCCTGAAGTGCTGGGATTATAGGCGTGCACCACTACTCCCAACTCCTTTTTAAATTTTAGAACAGATCCTCGGGATAAATCACTGAATTACCCAGGGCAGGTCTGAGTTTGGGACCCTCCTGCCTTAGCCTCCAAGAGTGCTGGTATTATAGGCATGCACCACCATGCCCTCCCTGGAGGCTCTGTAGATTTTAAACTCCTTCCCAACCAGTCTCAATCATGCTGTAGAAGTCTTGAGGTACAAGCTGCAGATTCTTCCAGGCCACACCGGCTTCCCCGGAAGCTTGCATCCAGCCCCTGGACACCTCACCTACAATCCCCAGGTAGGCATGCACAAAGTGCCCAGAAGGACAGGCCCCTATCTTCCCAGACTGTGTTCCACCTGTTCCCCCCAGAAGGCAAAGGGCGAAGAAAGGCCTGACACTACACACGATGGCTGCAGGGGAGCCCTCGCCATTAGGTGAAGTGACGGGACAGAAGGTCACCTCACCCTCTCTGGAAAGACAGTCCTCCTCTAGGGCATCAAAATGACCTAGAATGCAGCGAGAGCAGATGGCTGGTGGGAGAGGGCGTTGCACGGAGGGTCCCTGGAGGAGGCAGTGCAGGCGGAACTCAGGAAGGCTGGTGTCGGGTTCTGAGGATGCCACAGCAGGTGTGGGGGTCACTCCACCCTGGGGATGGGGAGAGACAGCTGTGGAGAGGCGGCCCGAGTTCCAGAGACTCAAAGGGAGCTGGGTCTCCGCCCTGGGCACCGCTGTTCAGGCCCACGGTGACCTTCCCTTCCCTGTGTTCACAGGTTCGCATCCAGCCCCGGTGGACTTTCTGTAAAACCACAGGATGGCAGCCGACTGGGCTGAA
>PVLA01001836.1:117807-268765 GCA_004027455.1 Hydrochoerus hydrochaeris
TGGGGTGGGTCAGAGTCCGCGGGGAGGGCGGGGCCGATGCGCCTGGCGGGGTGGGGTGGGGGCGGGGCCGAGGCGGGGCGGGGTCAGAGTCCGCGGGGCGGGCGCGGTCGGCGCGCCAGGCGGGGCGGGGCGGGGTGAGGGCGGGGCCGGCGGGCGGGCGCCTGGCGCGGGCCGGGCGTGCGTCAGCGCCGTGAGTCCCGGAGTTTTCCACTGACGAGGAGGGCGGAGCGCAGGCGGGGCCGGGCCGCCAGTCTCCCGCCGCCTGCCGCCGCCGCCGGACGCGGGACTGAGGGGCGGCCGCACGGACGGCGAAGCGCAGCTGCTGGGCGCGCGGAGTGCTAGGTCGCGCGCGGCCGACGGGGTCGCGGAGCGCAGGTGAGCGCGGGGCCGGGACGGACGGCTGGACGGGGGCAAGGGTCGTCCCGGCGGGGAGCGCCGCGGCGCGGCCGGGCCGTTTGTTCCCTGGCACAGGAGGGCGCCGGGACCGGCCGGAGTGCGCAGCCGGGAGGCAGGCGTCAGGCCCCGTCTCCCCGCGCCCTGGCAGCCCGCGCTGTCCCGGTGCTGCGAGGCGTCCCCGGCAGGTGGCGGGGAGCGGGGCGCGCATCGGCTGGCGAGGTTCCTTCTGACCCAGTTGCCTGGGAACTTTTCACAAGTTCTTTGCTTGGCCAGAGCAGGTGACAGCGGTCGCCTTCCTCCTTTGGCTCCCCCGGGGCGTACAGGGCGCCCCCGGCCGGCGGGGACGGGGCGGGCGCGGGGATGTGCGCGGCAGGGTGAGTCACAGACCCCGCGAGGGAGGCCCGGGGGAGGGGCGCACAGTGCGCTCACCTGTTTGACAGTCACCGTCACAGCAGAGGCCACCGCCGTGAGTCACGGGGCGCAGCTACACAGGCCACCCGCGGCCACTTGTAGGTCCTCTCCCACGCACTGCTGTTCCCTCCTTTGCACGTACTTCCTCTCGGTCCTCAGTTTCCCCTTCCCGGGGGCCTTTTCCCCGTCACGCAGTGCTGCGATGCCCACACCCACGCAACAGCCACACACTTAGTCACTCCTGCTCCCGGTACAGTCACACACAGCCAAGCCCACACTCCCGACGCTGCCCACCCAACACCCCCACTGCAAGTCTCACAGCCTCGGGGATAGTAAGGAACTCGTCACTTTCCGCCTCCAAACCCTTGACAGCCCTACCCTCCTACAGTTCCACTCCCGAGTCGCCAAGTCCAGCACCTTTCTCCTGTGCCCTTGTCCGGTCATCTCCTTCGGCTCTGGCATCACTGGCCAACAGGTCACACCCCATCCCGTCCTGGTGCTGAGCCATCTTTTAAAAATGCAAATCTGTTATTGTCACTCCCTACGTAAATCCTCCACGGCTTCCTGTGCCCTCGGGCCAAAGCCTGCCCCGTTGCCCCTGGCCCTGCCCCTCCTCCACGCTTGACTGGCTATCCCAACTCCCCATCCCCTCATTCTGCTGTGTCCTGTCGGGGACTCTCCCTACAGACCTGACTCCACCTCCAGATGTATCTTCCTGCCCCTCCCCCAACCCATTACCCCTACTGTCCGGCATCCCCCCCAACTCACCCTTCAGGGGAGCAGCCTTGTAAGTCTTGCGCCTTGTGTGCCCAAATGTCCACCACCGATTTTGTCGTGTAAGGGGAGTTCTGCATTTTAGAATGAATGACGGCAGGAAGGAGGCCTGGATTAGGTAGAAGCACTCATTCTCAGGTTCAGTTTCCTTTCTACAGGACTAGTGTCTTTTGCAAACTTTAGACCACTACCCTGTGCCGGGACCTAGAGGCTAGGCTGAGGAACTGTCCCCTCCCTCAGATCACTTTGTGAGGGATGGGTGGGGGAGGGGTGTGCCGGTGCTTCCTGTCTGCTCTCTCTAGGCTGCTGAAGCATTTTGATTCAGTGGGGACCACTTTGCTTGGAGGTGTTTTTCCCACATCTCAGGAGTAATTCAGGAGGGCTGGGGTCACGTGACCCCAGGTGTTGGAGGGAGGGACTGGCCAAGGCCTGGGGTTTTGAGGTTAAAGGACACATTCTTCAGATTCCTGGAGCGGAGTGGAGGCTGCGAACTGTGCCCCCTCCCAGATATCAACTGTGGTTGGAAGTTGGGGCAGTGGTCCGACTGTTGAGGTGGGCAGAGAAGTTGATGTGACTTTTTCAGAGATAGCCTCCCCCTCCCCCAAATAGCCGTTGGTTATTTGGTGCCTGGAGTGAGGTGGCCTTTCCTGGGTTTACAAAGTGTGTGTAGTCAGTTTCGGCCAGTGGGCTGGGAAGGTGTCCCCGTGGGCTGCCAGCATCTGTGTGTAATGGCAGGAGGCCCCAGTCAGATCCCGGAAGAAGCCTGGTTTTCTTTGATTCAGTGCCTGTCTCTGGGGCTCCTCCGGGGGTGTGATATTTCTGTTGGAGCCAGCTCCTGGGAATTGCTTTTCCTTCTTTCAGGACCCTAGGAGGGGGTTGTACTCCCCCTGGGAACAGTGCCACAGGCAGGATCTTGATTCCTGGGTAGCTGCTGAGGGCCCCTCCCCCGCCCTCTGACTCACTGCCTGCCACTTTTCTTGGACTCTTTCACTATCTTTCATTCCCTTTTTCTGCCTTGGCCTCTCCTTGTCTCTGGTTCAGTCTTTCTGTCTCATCTGTCTCTGCCTCTGTTAGCCACTGTGTCTGCAGGTAGGACAGGAACGTGAGATCAGGAGCTCTCACTTTTCTTACCCCGTAGAGAAGGAAGTAATTTCTCATTTGATTCCAGATCTGTAGATCTAAGAGATTCATCATTTAAATCTGAAGCAGGACTTCAGTCTCTGTGTAACGGTTTCTTGTGTGCAGTTTTGTAGGTTATAACCCACACAACCTTAGTATCCTGTAGATATCCCAGACCCAGAGCCCCAGTGTCTGGCCTAAGCCTGCTCTCTTGATTTCTTAGTCCCTTTGCCCCTTAGATGCTTGCACTGGTGCTTCCTGCAACCTTGAACAACCTCCCTCTTCTCTACCCTCAGAGCCATCTTTTTGAGAGTATTCTTGCTGGAATCCTGTGGCACAGGTTTGGAGAGGGCAGGCATGTGCACCACCACCCCCAAATTAACTGCCTCGAGCAGGAGAAGGTCACATTGAGACCTTGTGTGCATAAAGAATGCCTCCGTGTGGATACTTGAGATGCAGGCTGGCCTACTTGCTTTCTGACCTTGTCAGGCACTCTCTCTGCCAGGCCCTGTGCTAGGCACAGGCACATTTGGCCAGGCAGAGCTGCCCTAACCTTGTGAGGTTGACAGGCAGTGAGGCCATTGCACTGTGGTCAGATAAGGCTGTGATGGAGAAATTCCAGGACCTTTGGGAGCTATCTTTCTTAGTTTGGGCTTCCATAACAAAAGATGGTGTGGGTGACTTAAAGGTTTATTTCTCATGGTTCTAGAGGTTGGGGCAGGTGTCCAAGATCAAAGTGCTCATCTGGTAAGGGTCCCTTCCTGGTGTGCAGATGGACACTTGTCTTTGTCCTGTGGTGGAGAAAGAAGCTGTCTCCTATATATAATCTATCACCTCCAAGGCCCTACCTCTGCATACCATCACACTGGGGGTTGGGGTTCAAGGTAGGAATTTTAGAAACCCAGAGAGTCAAGGGGATAGGGTAGAGGACATCAGAGTGTCTTTTTGGAGGTGAC
This sequence comes from Hydrochoerus hydrochaeris, assembly GCA_004027455.1. NCBI lineage: Eukaryota > Metazoa > Chordata > Mammalia > Rodentia > Hydrochaeridae > Hydrochoerus > Hydrochoerus hydrochaeris. The sequence goes on from PVLA01001836.1 coordinate 121,464, forward strand.
TTTGGAAAGGAAACTAGGTTTTAGTTTGTGTAAAGACGAAGAGGTGGGTAGGACAGGGCCATTAGGAAAACAAGTTCAGCTGAAGTAGGAGAGAGGCGTGTGGAGTCTTGCAAGATGAGTTTGGAAGGGAAGAAGCAATGGTCAGGCTTACTTCAGCTGCTCAGAACTCTGGAGCCTAAGGGCAAGCTTCCCCCAGGGAAGCTGTTCTGAGCATGGGAATGGCAGGTGGATGTTTGGCTTAATATCATCATCATTCTGATTGCCTAGGAAAGAACAGCTGGAGGGAGAGGCTAGGGGCAGAGAAGCAAGGGACTGGAGTTGCAATCTTGGAAACAGAAACATGTTGAATTTTCTTTTTGTGTTAACAGTTTTTTAAGGATCAATACATAGATCCACTGCTTTCATTAGAGGACTTGGAGGTGTTTTCTGGCAGACCTGGGGAGTGAACCCCAGAGCTTTGGAACATGCTAGGCAAGCTCTGTACCACAGGGTTCATCCCCAGCAGGTACAGAAACATAAGGGTGGTGAACTTTCCTTACATGGTGGTAGGGGTCCCATCCACATCTTCATGTATACTAAGCAAGTGCTCTACTGTTGAGCTATTGTACCCCCAGCCCAAGCTTAAAAATTGATGATGACCTATATGGAAGGCATAAAGTATATGAATCTTACCTGCACCTCTAGAGGAGTTTTTAGTTTTAGACACTCATAACCACCACCTAGACCAACATGGAACATTGTCATCCTCACCCTGAAAATTCCCTCATGACTCCCTGTTTATTGTGTGCCCCTTCCCCTGGGAACCACCATTCTAACTTCTGTTGTTTCTCCTTGTTTTTGCCTTTTCTTGAATTTCATATACATATATTTTGTTTCTGGCTTTTTTTTTTTTCACCCAACATAATGTCTGTGAGATTCATTTGTGTTGTGTGTATCTAGGAGCTCATTCTTTTTCTACACATTCACAGAACACTTAATGCTGTCAAAGGAACTTGACAGGTGTTCATATAAAACTCAGCCCTCTGAGGTTTTTAACAAGGAATTGGGGACACAGGTGTAAAGGAACTTGCGCAGGATCACCCAGCCGCTTCATAGCCACGCTGGGGGTTGCAGCGCAGGCATTCTGTTCTGGAGCTGAGGTTCTGATATGACATTGGGTGGCCTCCAGGATACCTGCTAAGTCTATGCCTGGCCTTGTGTGGATTAAGTGATGTATGTGAACACCCAGGACTGAGGGCCTGGATGTAGATGGAGGGAGAGAAAAGAAGGAGTTGAGGATAGCTGCAGGTTTCTGGCTTGAGCAACTGGGTGGGTGGCAGTGCTGTTACTAAGATAGGAAACACAGGAAGAGGAACAGATGGCATGGGGGGTGGGGAGCAGAGAAAGGGGTTCAGTTTGGGGCCTGTGGAATTGTATGTTTCCAGGGGAAGTCCAGGCAGACATGCAGAGTGGGCAGTTGGTCCTAGGGGTCTCTAACTGGGCATACTTAGAGAAATTCAGCACCCAATCTATGGCATTGGAATTGGGGGACAGCCTGGGGTCCCCCATGGGACTGTGGTGGGAACAGGATGTGTGCTGTTTGTCCATGTTGTATGTTTCCCTATGTCTGAGTGTCCCTGTGTGTTTATGTGTGCCTGACTCTGGATCACCAAACCCCCATCTCCTGGGAGAACCCATAGGTCAGCTGGGAGCTAAGTTGTTTTTGTTTGTGGTTTGACCCTGGGAAGAGGGTGCCGAGCCTGAGAAACTACCCCCCCGGAAACACCTGTGTAGCCTCTTCCCCCAGCCCAGGGTGGGAGGGGATGGCTGAGATGGGAGATTTTCTTCTTGTGCTTGCTTGGGGGAGGCTGGCCCTAGGGTGAATTTTTGTGGAGTTAAGCTGTTGACAGCACATGCCCCAGGATTCTGGGACTCTGTGGGAGGATGGAGATGGGATGTTTGGAAAGGATACCTGAGTGGGGACAGCTTTCTGGTTGGTTTTCCCTGTTACCTGTTTCCTGTGATGGCAGGGGGGAAGGGCTCCCCAGCTCTGGGGCCTCTCCTTTCCCCTTCCTCCTGGCCACACTGTGGAGGTTCAGTGGAGATCCAGCACTGAGGGTAGCTACTCAGCCACAGAACCAAAGTATCTCTGCTCAGCCCTCAAGATGGAATCCTTGGGGTTCCCAAAGCCAGGAAGGGATTTACATACTGAAGTATTCAGGGAAGGAGCCCAGAGCTACAGCACTCAAATGAGGCCATCCTGGCTCTGGAGGTGCTGGTTGCATTCTCCTGAGGGCTGAGATCCCCTCAGGAGGCTAATCCTAACTGAGGCTTTTCCTAGAGTGCTACACGGGTCAGAAGCTATAGACCAGGGAGATATGGGGCATCATCATAGGTAGGTAGTTGCATTATTAGAGATTTTGATTTTATTTATTTTTATCTTTTTGAGACAGGGTCTCACTATGTAGTTCAGGCTGGCCTTGAGCTCACTGTGTAGCCCAGGTTGGTCTCGAACTCTCAATGATCCTCCTGCCTCAGCCTCCCTAGTGCTGGGATTACAGGCGTGAGCTACCACGCCTGCCTGGTTGGTTGGTTTTTTAAAGACAGTCTTACTAAGTAGCCAGGCTGGGTTTGAACTAGGCTCCCCATGCTTTAGCCTCACAGAGTTCTAGAATTACAGAACGCTACACCTGGCTTGAAGTTTGCTTTTTTAAGTGGAAAAATAACTTCCATGTGAGGTTAATTCAGACCTGCACAGATACTAGATTGCTGGTAGAAGGCAAGGCAGGGGTGAATTTTAAGATCAGATAAAGGGCCCTGGTCACAGTCAGGCCTAGAGGCAGGGGACTTTTCTCCCTGTGCATGTGGGGGTTTCTGAGGGAAAGTCTGAGAAGCTCCACCACAGGCAGGAGGAGCTCAGGAAAGTCCTGCCCCGCCTGGGAACAGAGGGGTGGGGGAACCTGCCTGTTCCCCAAAGTGGGTGCCTGGTCAGCTTGCCTGGAGCCAGCTGCTGCTGTAGGGCAAGGTGGTGGGTCTTGGTGGGGGTATGGAGCAGGGAGGAAGCAGAGGCACCATCTGAGGGCTGTGCGCTGTATAGACGGCCTCACAGATGCAAGCAGTGTGAATCACCCTTCCAGTGAGTCAGCTCCTAGGATTCCTGTCCTGGAGTGAGCAGGGCCAGGCTGAATGAGGCCTGCTGGTCCATCTGTCTGCCTGCCTCCTGCCTGCCTGCATGGATGTGTGGGTGTATGGTAGGAACGTGCCTGGCAGTTTGCTGGGAAGTCCCTGGCAGAGGTTTGGGGAGATGAAGGTTCTGGGATGTGGATTTGCACATGGTTAGGAGAGGGGGGCGGTGGCTGGAGCTGAGGGCCCGGGCAAGGAACTGACAATTGGGAGGGCCTGTCGAGAGAACGGTGGTCATGGCCAGCAGTCTGCCTCCTGCCCTGGGTCAGCTTGCTGTTACTACCGGACTGCTACTGAATACTGTCTCAATCCTGTTCCAGGCTGACTGTCCCCAGCTCCCCAGAGGACCCTAGTCCCACCATGACTGGACCACTGAAGAGGAAGTTTGACCAGCTGGAGGAGGACTCTTCTTCGTTCTCCTCCTCTGCCTCCTCTGGCTCTCTCTCTCACTCCTGCTGTCCGAGCTCTTCCATCTCCCCTGCCTGGGAGTCCGACGAGAGCAGCCCCTGGTGTCAGACACCCCTGCCTGACCAGGACTTCTGTGGCCCCCAAAGCTTCACCCGTGAGTCCTCTCCCTAGGAGCCCCACCACCTTCTGTCTTCCTTCCTGAAAAATGAAATTGGGAGGCCCTGGTCAGAGCCATTTCAACCTCTGGAGGATCAGATCTAGAGCTTTGGTTCCTTACAGTGTCCTTTTCCCCGTCATGATGGAGTGGTCACTGTGCCACCTGTCCCAGCATGCTTGAGCACAGCTGAGTTGCCTTTGGCCTTGGGAGTGGTGATGCTTCTGCTCTTTGGAGTGGCCCTAGGCCTCCTGCTCTGCCCCTCCCTTCTGTTGCAGTTTCATTTCTCCAGTGTGCACCCCACCCGCCTCCAAACCAGGCGGTGCAAGGCCACGCCCCACACATCCCTGCCAAGCCTGACCCTCTGTCAGGGTGCTTTCCCTGCACACACTGAGAAAGGATTTGTTTCTTTGTTTGTTTTGAGACAGTCTCAAAAAACAAGCTGTGTAGTGGAAGCTGGCTTTGAGTTCACTATGTAGCCCAGGCTGGCCTTGAACTCATGTCAGTCCTGTCTCAGCCTCCCAAGTGCTAGGATTATAGGTGTGTGCCAGTGTGCCTGTCTGTTTAACTTTTTAAAGGTGTAGTATGTACATACATACCTTTAAAAAATTCTTCAGTAATGGTGCCTTACCACTGAACTGCATTCCCAGTCCTTATTCAGTTTTGTTTTGTTTTTTTGGTACCAGGGATTGAACATGTGACCTCACGCTTGTCAGGCAGGCACTTCTGCTGCTGAGCTAAATCCTCAGCTCCTTATTCAGTTTTTATTTTCAGACAGAGAGGCCGTATATTGCCTAGGTAGAACTTAAACTTAGGGCTGGGGATTTAGCTCAGTGGCATAAGCGCCTGCCTTACAAGCATGTGGTTGTGAGTTCAATCCCCAGTACCTATTAAAAAACAAAACAAAACAAAACTTAGTGATCTTCCTGCCTCAGGCACCCAAAGTGCTGGAATCACAGGTATATGCAACCATGCCTGGCTTAAATACTTTCAGCACATAGCCTCTAACAGTACAAACTAAAACATTTTAGAAGAGAAGCTCAGGTAGCTGGGTACAACAGTGTCAAGTGGAAATAAATGATCTATAGTCCTAGCACTCAGAAAGAGGCAGGAAGATCGTAAGCCCGAGGTCAGGCTGGTTTACATAATGAATTTAAGACTAGCATGGGCCATATAGTGACATCCTATCTCAAAAATCAAAAAGAAAAAGAGAAATAGAAAATTGCCAATATTTGTACAGTTTATAAAAATATAGATACATGTATTAGTATATGTGTAGAGAGCTTAGTGATCAGAATGTAATCAGTGACTTATAAAGAAAAGACTGTTATAAGCCTGTTGTAAAACACAGAAGCTATAAAGGAAAAGATAAATATGTACTTTTGATTACACAATCCTTAAAAATCGTGTGAAGCTGGGCAGGATGGTACATACCTGTAACTCCAGGACTTTAGGAGGCTGAGCCCAGCCTCAGTGACTCAGTGAGACATCATCTCAAAATAAAAATTTAAAAAAGGCCAAGGATGCAGCTCCGTGCTAAGGACCTGGTTCAGTCTCCAGTACTGCCCTACACCTGAACTGTGTGTAGGTTGGGAATGTGGTGGCTCTTGGCTTCAGTTCCTAGCACCAGACACAAAAATACATGCATACATTCATTTGTGAAATGCTATAAGAAAAGTGAAAGACAAAAATTGTTGTACACACACATATCTTAAACAAATGATTGTCATCCTAATGTATAATTAATAATGAGAAAGCTGGCCAGGGACCTGTGTGGCTGATGTGGGTGGTAAGATGGACTGGGAAATGGCTCTAATAAGCATGGCTGGCCTGGGCTTTGCCAGGTCTGGCCCCAGCCGGGAGATCTGTCTCTGCCGAGGTGTGTGGAGGGATGAGGGAATCTGAGGAGAGGCAGCCGCGTGGTCTTCTTAAATTGTAATTAGTCCCCTGTTCCTTCCCTGCTTCCAGCACTGTCCATTCTGAAACAGGGTCCTCGGACGCGCCCAGCCCGTGTTGCCTTCGACGGCATCACCGTCTTCTACTTTCCAAGGTGCCAGGGTTTCACCAGTGTGCCCAGCCGAGGAGGCTGTACTCTGGGCATGGCCCCTCGCCACAGTGCCTGCCGTCGTTTCTCCTTGGCCGAGTTTACCCAGGAGCAAGCCCGGGTCCGGCAAGAGAAGCTCCGGCAGTGCTTGAAGGAGGAGAAGCTAGAGATGCTGCGAAGGAAGGTAGGGTGACCCCTGTCCCCGGCAGCACCTAAAATCCTAACATCTGGGTACCAGCTGTGAGTGTGGGGAAACACACTTGGGCACCACTCATCTACGTCACCTGCAGATAGGGGAGGCTGTCGGGGTGCCTGGGCTTGGAGCATGAATCCATCTGACATCTGGGAGGGGAAGTGACACGGGAGGACCTGTCTTTTTTGCAGTGCTCTGGCTATGCGCACAGACGTACCACAATGCCTAGCACTGTGGTAGATGTGAGAAGCAGATACGGGAGAGTGTCCCGTATCTGCTTCTCACATCTCTTTCCCATGGATGCAGCTTTCTGCAGCTGGGCTCCCAGAGACAGAGGCTGGCCAGCCCCTCACAGTGGACACCATCGATGATGTTTTGGTGGAAGAGGACTTGGCAGCGGCTGTGGCAAGTGGCCGGCTGCAGGAGGTGAACTTCTTACAGCCCTACCCGGCACGGCAGCGGCGGGCTCTGCTGCGGGCTTCGGGTGTGCGAAGAATCGACCGTGAGGAGAAGAGGGAGCTGCAGGCACTGCGGCAGTCCCGAGAGGACTGTGGTTGTCACTGTGACAGGGTCTGTGACCCTGAGACCTGCAGCTGCAGCCTGGCAGGCATCAAGTGCCAGGTGCGGTGGCAGTGAACTGGGAGGGGGAGCCCGAGTCTTCTGGGTCAGCGTGTTTCCAGGGTCCTCACTCCCACCTGTGTTCTCTCTGCAGATGGACCACACTGCCTTCCCCTGTGGCTGCTGCAAGGAGGGTTGTGAGAATCCCAAGGGCCGTGTGGAGTTTAACCAGGCACGAGTGCAGACCCACTTCATCCACACACTCACCCGCCTGCAGCTGGAGCAGGGTGCGGAGAGCCCCGGGGAGCTGGAGGCCCCTGTACAGAGCAGCTCGCCCAGCTCCTGCAAGCAGGCCCTAGTCTCCACGTTCCCATTGGCCAAGCCTCCTGTGAGCAGCGAGCTGGGAGACAACAGCTGCAGCAGTGACATGACCGATTCTTCCACCGTGTCTTCATTGTCAGGCACCAGCGAGGCTCCAGACCACCCCAGCCACTCAGGCCTGCCTTGCTCTGCCTACCAGCCTGGCATGGATGATGACAGCCTGGCTCGGATCCTCAGCTTTAGTGACTCGGAGCTTGGTGGGGAGGAGGAAGGGGACGAAGCAGTTGTGGGAAACCTGGACAACCTCAACTGCTTCCTCCCGGCTGACATCTTTGGTACTGGAGATTCTGTTGGGCTGGCCAGCTGGACTCACAGCTACTCAGGCTCTAACCTCATGTCTGGTGTCCTGGATGAAAATGCCAACCTCGATGCCAGCTGCTTCCTAAACAGTGAAGGCAGCCTTCCTGGCACCTCGGTGCCACCCAGTGTGGATGCTGGCCAGAACAGCTCAGTGGACCTCAGCTTGTCTTCCTGTGACTCCTTTGAGCTGCTCCAGGCTCTGCCAGATTATAGTCTGGGACCTCACTATGCCTCCCAGAAAGTGTCTGGCAGCCTGGACAGCCTCGAGGCCCCACACTGCCCTGTGCCTGGCCTCTCTCCGGCCATAGACTCCAGCACGTGCTTCCTGGAATCCCTTATGGGCTTGTCTGAGCCAGCTGCCGAGGTTCTGGCTCCCTTTATCGACAGCCAATTCGAGGATGCTGCCCAAGGGTCTTTGGAACCTGTTCTGGTGTGAGGATCAGGCTGCTTTTTCCCTGCCCCAGGCACCTAGTGCTGCTTTTTTTGTGATTTTGGGGCCCCCCAAGGTCTGTGTGTATCAGTCTCCCTTTGGCTGGCCCAGCCACAGGCACTCCTGGTTTCACGCAACACTGAGTTTATTTATTTTTATGGACTCTTCCATGCAGAAGAGTGTGGAGAGGGGTTTCGTCGTTCAGCCCTGGTCCCCCCACCCAGTGCTCTTCCACCTTCACATCGTGTGCCAGAAATAAGACCCCTTTTGGGTCTCTGATGTTCCTGGCCCAAAGAGGGCAAGGCAGGGCTAAAATCAGCCACCGATGGCTTCCTGTTTGCTCTGAGCCCCAAACCCATGGGTGGCTGACCCTCTGGACTGTGAAGACTAATTTATTTCCATAATTTATTGGGCAGCTGAGACGGCTCCGGCTGGTGGGCAGTGCTGGGGGTGAGGCTCTCTTTATGCTGCACACTGCCTTGCTCCACCAGGCTTTGATGGAGACCAGAGGTGGATCGGCATCCTGTGGTCTCCTTTGTCAGCTCCCTGACTCCTGGATGGCTGAGCCGGTGGGGCTGGGCTGACTGCCATGACCAAAACCCCTTCTGCCCTCTCCAATCCCTCTGCTTCTTGCCCTCTGGCCATCTCCCCTCTCCAAAGGCCAAGGAAACAGGAGGCAGGCCCAGGAGAGTAACAGGCTTGTCTCATGGCTGTAGCATGTCCAGGCCACGTCTCAGGCTTTCTGGGCCAGTTGGCGAGGGTAGCTCCTTAGGGCTCATGCCTTTTGTTTGCTTGTACTGAATTTTGCATTCATTTTTATATTGTCCCTAAGTATCAGAACTGTAATTTATTCATTTCTCTGTGTGTCTGTGCCAAGAAGCCCAGGCTCTGGGCTGTTCCTGGCCCAGGAGCCTTGCCAGCCTGGGTGTCTGGGAACACATCGTACCTGGCCCGACAGGTACCAATAAAGAGGCTCTATTTTTAACACTGTGGTCTGCATTAGTGGGATGGGGAACAGGGCATGTCTCCGTGAGTTGGGTGAGTGGGGAGGATGGCCCTGCAGGCAGCGTAGACACTGACTCAGGCTGCGTTGTGAGCCAGAAAGGGTACACAGCAGATGGGGCCTTCTTCCAGGAAGGCCAGTCAGGTTGGAGGCCAGCTGGGCAGGTAGAGCAGCTCTCTGAATTAACACGCTGCTATCCAGTGGTCATCTGGGGTAGCAGTAAGCAGCAGGTGCTAAGATGGGGGGCTCTGCTTGGGGTGGGCAAGGGCACCCTTCTTTTTGTGGACACAGCCTCATGGGCCCCAGCCCAGAGGGTATAAAGTCATTGGAATGCAGGGCAAGGCAGTGGGGATGTGGCTGGTGAGGACCTGGCCTAGTAAGAGCACCTGTGGTCTCTGAGGACTTGAGCACCGGAAGCTCCAAACCCTCATCCATCTGCACTAGCCAGACCTGTCTGACCTGTCCCTGGCAGGCCAATCGGGCTGTGGTCCAGAAGAGCAGGCTGCAGCCTGCTCCAGGGAGCCCTGGTCTGGAAGTCGGAGGAGGCAGACCCGCTTTCCTCCCAAGGAGTGGTCATTCGTGAAGGTGCTGGGACAGGGCACCAGCAAGAGGGCAACCTTGCTGTGCTTGGCCCTTCCGCTTACGATGGGCTATCCCAGGTGTGCAGGTGTGCTCCTCAGCGTGGACGGAGAGCTGCAGGCTCAGATCCCACTTACCACTCTGGGAGGTACTTAGGCAGATTACCTGCCCTGTGTCCACCTTCCCTCAGTACTGTGCAAATAATGTGCTTGGGTCACATACGCAAAGCACTTAGAAGAGCAGCTGGAACACGCAGGCCCTGTGCCCACGTGAGTAACTTCTGTTTTCGTTTCTGCTGCAGTCCTGTCACCCTTTAGGTATTTACCTCTGCACAAGCTTGGGCAAGACCCCATGATCACAGTAGTGGCCATTAGAGGACTCATGCCTTGGTGTCTGGCCTGTAGTAGGACAGCTGTCCCTAGAGACTGCTTGGCCTTATTTCTTTATTTTGTCTTTTTGAGACAGGGTCTATGTAGTTCACTGTGTAGCCTAGGCTGCCCACAAATTCACAGCGATCCTCCTGCCTCAGTCTCCCAAGTGCTGGGATTGCAGGTGTGCATCATCACACCTGTCAGCCTTCTGACAGTGCAGAATCCAGGTGTCCTGTCTTTTCTCTTTTCCCTAGTGCCTAGAGATTCCTTTGCAGAGACAGTTCAGCAGGCCTGGAGAGTCAAATATCGTCAGGGCAGCCCTCAGCAGCTCAGGTCCTGGCTAGAAACCCCTAAAGGGCCCTACTGTGTGGACTCAGCCCACACAAGACAAGCCTGTTTGCTTCCTGATTCTTGGTTTCTTCAGCTGCTAAGACCACAGGGTCAATTCTTGGGGTTGTTAACTGTTTTTTAGATAAATGAAGACAACTTTGGTTTTCCAGCAACAAAAACATGATTAATGCACAGTCACATAGACTGCATCTCAGTGGACCTATCTCAACAAAACTTGGCTGTAATGCAGGTCATAGTAAAAGACAGAGAAGATGGCAGTAACCTGGGGAGAACATTCCAGATCGCCAGCTCATACCAAGAGGCATGCACGTGATCAACAATGTGTAACGAAAACAAGGCTTTAGCTACTCACGCTCCTCTGAAAGGGACATCTGTTCATTGTTCCAAACCTTAGTCACTGAACAGTTCAGAAGATCTCCCATGTCTGCATTCTACCCACACTAAATATTTTTCTTCAAATCCATTACATCAAAATGCTTAATAGTCGGGCCCCATGGGACACCTGTGGATTCAGGAGTTTGTTTTGCTAGTTACTCTTCTCTCAGATAAACACATTAAACTTTTGGCTAGATTTAGTCCCAGCACCATGGGGGTGGGGAGACTGCTGTCTGTCACTGGCAGAGAGTTGTCCCATGATTTGGAAATAGATCTGGCCTAATTCCCTGCCACACATGGGGACATTGAGACCAAGAAGGCAGGAGACTCGAGAAGGTCACTGGAGAAGATCCTAGGTCCCCTGACTCCCAGTTCAGAGTTCTGAGGGTGGGGTAACCCATGACTGTCATGCTGAAAGACAGCAAAAATGGTATTGAGAGCACACAAAGGTCACCCCCTTGCCAGGTGGGAGGAACATTTGTCAGCATCGGAGTAAGAACTGCCTGTGTTGCTTCCTGAGCACTGAAAGGCCTCCTGGAGGATGAATTACTTGGCCAGTGACTTTCATAAGAGCTCAAGTGAGGAATGTTTTTCCTTGGAATGTATTTCTGTTTCAGGAAAGCATAATTACATTTGTCCCAAACTAAGGAGAACCAGGTGGAGATGTGGAGGACAGGGTGGGAACAGAATGTGTCTACAAGGTGGGCAGTGGCTCTCTCTTACTACAGCTGGGAGGCTGGGCCCCATGGGCAGCACGGCAGGAAGGAGCAGTCGCTTCTTTGGCTCCAGCATGGTGGAACTCCGTACAACAAGGAGGCATTTAAAAGTTGCTATAGGGTGTTTTTTTTTTTCATCCACTGGGATTCCCACCACCCTTTGTTCCCCTCTGCCCCCTTAAGAGTCTGCCCGAAAGTGGGCCCTATTAGAAGTAACCAAAGAAGAGCTGGGTGTAGTGGCTCATGCTTGTAATCCCAGCACTCGGGAGGCTGAGGCAGGAGGATCGTTGAGAGTTTGAGACCAGCCTGGGCTACAAAGTGAGCCTAAGGCCAACCTGAACTGCATAGCGAGATCCTGTCTCAAAAAGACAAAAAAAAAAAAAAAAAAAAGCCGGGCATTCTTGTAATCCTAGCACTCAGGAGGCTGAGGCAGGATGACTGCAGTGAATTTGCCTGTCTGAAAAGTTAAGAAGTATACCAGGAGCCCAGCAGAAGCCAAGCCAGCTGATGTCTTCTCCAAAGCAAAATTGCTTCTTGGGCCTCGAAAATGTAAACTTCTAGGATGCCCCTCAGCTCAGGTGAGGCATAATTCCAAATAAACCACATATGATATAGAAACATGGAAGAATATGTCATTTACTAAATTCTTTCTTCACTAATTCACTTCCTGTCCCTCCATGAGACTGCTGTACATCAGTGGTTTCCACCAGCCATGGCCTCCTCTGGCCATAGTTAGGGCCTCAGGGACCTTTGAGCTTTTTCCAAAATTTCTTCTCTGATCTTGGGGTAGCTGGGGTGCTCCCTGAGGACCTGGTACAGAAAAAGGATGGGCCTGCAGCATCCGGCGGCGGTTCCAACCACCACACCTCCCTGCCACTGCTGGTGACTTACATTGTGGCAGACTTCAATGGCTTCCACAAATTTCTTGGCCTTCAAATAGTTGAAAGCGAGTCTGAAACCTGACCAGGGACAAGGAGATGATAGATCGTGGCACCTTGAGGAGGCGAGAACCCCTTGGATTCCCCCAAGATCCTGGGTGCACACCTTGAGTTCTGGGGTCAGAGTGGGGTCCCGGGGCCAACTTCCGTCCCCACACCTGCCACGGGCACCTTGGCCGGCTACCTTACCGATGGCAGGGTTGGCCTGATGGCTGTACTTCCAGGCTAGTTCGTAGCTGGCAGCTGCATCTTTGTAGGACTGCTCCTTCTCCATGATGAAGCCCAGGTACTCATAGGCCTTGTAGCAGGACTGCAGGAAGCGCCAGTCAGTGCCCCTGCCGGGGGACGCTCCCACTGCCCAGTGCCGGAGTAGCAGCGGATGGGATCAAGGGATGGCTGTGAGCCACTAACCCAAGCCGCACAGGGGCTCGGGAACACACTCACCCTTCCAGGGGCTGGCCATGTACCCTGAGCCCCTGCTAGCCCGGTGCAGGCTGGCATAACACCTTCTGTGAAGCACGTGAGTGACACGCTCCAACTCAGCAGACACTCCTCTGCCTGCACTGAGCCCTAGGACTCCCCCCAACCCCACAGACTGCACCCATCATCTTCCATCCTTCCATGCTCCCCTCTCCTGCCTTGACCTGTCACCAGTGCCCCCAGTTCAGTCCTGAGCTTTTGCCCACATGGACCTCTCATTCTACTTCCTCCAGTTCGGTTTCTTTCTCCCCCCTCTCCACACCCTCCCACCATTTTTTGTCTTTTTTTGTGGCAGGGTCTCACTATGTAGTTCAGGCTGGCCTTGAACTCACTTTGTATCCCAGGCTGGCCTCTAATTTGCAGTGATCCTCCTGCCTCAGCCTCCTGAATGCTGGGATTACAGGTGTACACCACTATGCCCAGCCGGTTTCTACTCCACATCTCCTCTGTCTTCCAAGCCAGTGCACCCCCTGGCTGTCCCAAATCTCCTGAGCCCTGCTTGCCTCTCCACCCTTGGGAGCCAGGGTACCACCTCACCTTGTTGTACTGGATGCAGTGGCGCAACAGCTCCACGGCGAGGTCAAACTTGCCGCCTGTGCAGTAGATATCGGCCAGCAGGAGCCAGCTCTTCTCCAAGTCCTCGGCCTCGGCCAGTGTCCACGGGGCCTTGGCCAGGCGCTTCAGCTGTGTACGCGCCTTGGGGATCTGCTTCAGCAGCACGCAGGCCTGTGCCATGCCTAACAAGGCAGGGACACTGTCCTTCTGCACAGGGGTGGGAGGTGGGGGTAGGTGTGTCTTGCTGCTGTCATCCGCCATGCCCACACCAGCACCCCCAGCCCAGCTGGCGCACCTCAGCCTGTGCGATCTCAAGGAAGGCTCCGAGTGCAGCCTCCATGTTGGCCTTCTCCCTGGTGGCCAGCAGGCAGAGGCTTTGTAGCAGCCGCAGCTGGGTCTGCCCAAAGGCCGAGAGCGGGTAGAAATCACGCAGCAGCTTCTCCGCAGTGCGTATGCCCTGCTGCTCAGATTCCTTCCTAGGGGCAGAGCCCTGGGCCTCAGAGGCAGCCGCAGCTGATCCCCCCAGAGGCTGCAGGTGACTCCCCCACGCCCACGCTGCCTTCCAGGGGCTGGAGTTCCTCCTGCCCCTGCTCACAGGTCCTTACTTGCTCTTGGTCCGTTGGTTCTCCAAAGCCTCTCCACCCACAAGCTCGTTGTCTGGATTCAGACAGATGTGCACCATGTAGTAGTTGGCCTTCTGACCCCAAGTGATGTCCCTGCGGGCTTTGTTTAGGAACTTCAAGGCTTGGTTGGGCTGTCCTTTGTGCCTGCCGGAAGGAAGCCGAGCATCAGGGAAGCAGACCAAGAGCGTACAGGGAGACATGGGCTGTGTGTGAGTCCACAGAGAGCCGGGGCTGGGTGGCTGGTCTCCTGGCTCCTGGCTCCATCTTTCTGTTCCTAGCAGCCTGAGCAAGATCTTTCCACATCTGCTAGGGAGGCACTCTTACATACAGCTGCCCTCAACACACCCACACCAACTCACCAGCAGTAGATACCTCTGCAGTAATTGAACCCTGGCTCCATAGGTACCCGGCTGGACATCTTCTTGGCAGATTGAAAGAAGGCAGGAGCTTCATCAAGTTTGCCACTTCTTCGTAGCAGGTCAATTAATTTATCCAATACCAAAAAATTGTCTAAAATGAGAGGGCAGAGATCTCCAGGCTGTGAAGGCCAATAGCTGCATCATGCAGGGGTGGCAGAGTGGCCTGGTAGGGAGAGAAAGCTGGGATGCTGAGCCCCCTAGGAGGAATTGGGAGACACTGCACAGCTGGGCCAAGTAGGCACATTCCTGCTCATTTCTCAACTGCTTGGCAGTGTTGAGTGAATACTAATAATGCTTAAAATAGTAATGCTAGCAGTTAACATTCACATACCACTTACAGTCTTCCTGGTATTAGGTACTTTCCTATATATTAGTTACAGGATGAAGTAGGTATTCTTACTGTTCCTGTTTCACAGACAACAGCACTGAGCAGGCAGCAGTGAAATAACTTGCCAGAGGTTATAATGTTCATGGAGATTCAGGCCAAGGCAGCCCCAAATCCAGGACCAGGACTCCTAACCCAGGGACTTGCTGAGGGCCTGTGGTCTGGCCAGCAAGAAGGGGATGCTCTTATGCTGCACTGAGTGGGAATGGAGCTGCACAGCAGGGGAGAGTTTACAGGCCCTCCAAGTGACCATGACCTCAGAAGGGAATGGTGTGGAGCCCCAGCGGCTGGGACCTCGGAATAGACAGGCTGTCCTGGACCCAGTGCCAAGCGTCTGGGACCAGGAACTGGCCCCTTGGACTCGGGAAGGGCCAGCACGTCCACTGGGTCTTTATCAGTTTCCTGCCATGCCGGGAACAATCGGAGAGGAAGGGGCTTCCTCTGCCCAGTCAGGAAGGAGGGGAGAGGGCCCACCCTGCTCCAGGAGGGCAGTCCTTGCTGGGTGGGAGCCCACAGGCAGTCCCAGCAGCTGAATTACCTGGTGCTTTCTCTAGAACTTGGTGGTAGAGGTTAAAGGCCGCTTCGTAGTTCTGTTTTCTAAACATCACATCAGCCATCATCTATCAGAGAGCACACAGGGGCTGGAATTCCTGAGGCAGCTTGATGGGTGTTGGGAGAGCTGCGGGTGGTTAAGCAGGGACCAGGCAAGGCAGCTTCCCTCGGCCTAGAGGGAAGCTGCCAGGCAAAAGCCTAAGGACCCTGGGCCCCACCAGAAGGTGAGGATTGCACAGGGTTCCTTAATCCTTTCAGCAAGAGCTTGACCTCTGCCCTTATGGTCACCCTGGAAAAGGCTGAGGGGCAGAACTGGGATGGTCTATTCACTACAGTAGGTGTGGCTTCCTGTAGCAAATATAACCGCACCCAGACTCTGGTACTGGCCAGGAGGTCACTGCTGCTGCCCCCTGCTGGCCAGCCCACTCTGCCCACTTCAGGGTAGAGCCAGAGACGGTGCCGGTGCAGAGGCTTCTCTGCCTGAAAGCCCCTGGGAAGTGGGGCAGCAAGGCAGCAGTGGTTAGGGTTACACATCCAGGAAGCAGCCTGCGTCTGGTCACAGGGCCCTGGGGAGGCCAAGGCAGGCGACTTGGGACCTCTTACCACGGAGGCGCTCTCGTGGGTCTGATCAGTCTGCAGGAGGACAGTGCAGTGCTGCTCACATGAGTCCAGGTATCCCTGGAGCAGGGATAGGCGTGCCAGCTCCAGCACCACCTGCAGCGAGGAACACTGTGGCCTGATCTCCAGACCCAGACCCTGAGGAGGATCCCGATTCTGGGGCAGGTACCTCCCTCTGAGCTCCTGTGGCTCCATGCATCCACAGGCAGGTTTGGATGGCATGGCAACAGGACCACCTATGCTCTTATCTGTCCCCCCTTGCCCTCAGGAAACTTGGGGACAAGGAACATGCTTTCCCCATGGTGTCTCTGAGGCCTAGAACAGTAACTGACCCCGACTAAGTACCTTTAGATGAGTGATTATGCAGTGAGCAAATAGGCCTGTTGCTAAGCTCTCCACTTTCCCTGCGTGGATGCCAGCTACTATTCCCTCAGCTGGAAACACATTTCCCTCATGACTCCACGCCTGTTGGAGGCTTGGCCTGGGCTTCTAGCCCAAGCAACCCTGGCAGCTGCAACCCTCACCTTGTCCCTACCTCCAGGGAGGACCCAAAAATACCAGATGAGTATGACTTTCAGCGATTTCTTCTCCACACCTCCAGTGATGGCCAGAGTGAGCCTTTCTGGCCTTGCTCCAAGAGCCCCAGTGAGTGAGGGCACAGGGTCAGCTGGCACAGACTCCTCACCCCAGAGGCTGCTGTGCCCTTTGCACCTGCCGCTCGGCAGAGAAGAACGACCTCTGCACCCAGTCGGGGAGCTCAGGAAAGCACTGTGCCAATGAAGGAGCAGGGTCCCGGCTCAGGGTCACCTACCTTATTGTCAGTGGGTGAGTAGGAGAGGGCATCCTTGTAAGACTGCACTGCCCTGGCATAGTCCTTCTCTGCCCAATAGAACTCCCCGAACAGCATGCAGATGGAGGCTGCCAGTTGCTTCTGGGAGGGGAGCATTTCTGGTTGCTCTAGTGGAACCCGCTTCAGTATCCTAGACTGGAGGTTCAAGGCCTTGGGAAACCAGCAAAGCTTGGGTCAGAAACTCAGGGCCTGACATGCCACTTCACATAAGTCTCACACTTATTATTTCAGAGTCAGTGATATCAGAAAGGGCATCTTAGGTGACCTTGAGCAAAGCTAGGTCATTTTGGACAGGAAAAGCCACTCGTTGAGTACACAGAAAGTAAGCCAGCACTGCCCCCAGGGCAGGAGCAAAAGCCAAGGCACTCAGACACTATTGTCCTTAGCTGTGTACCTGTCTCCATCGTGCCCGAGGTCCTCTATATAACTTTTTTGTTGGTCCTACCAGCTGGACCAAGCACATGATAGGTGCTCAAAGCAGGCTGTGTTTTTATGAATGAATCTGTTCTGCATATGATTCCCTGTTGGGAATTTGAGGTAGGCCCAACTAATACCCCTGACACAAAATGCAGGTGAAGAACTGCCATTGGAAAGGGCCATTCCAGGGCCACGTTAGAGGCCATGAGCAGCACTCAGCTTCTCCAGGGCTAAACAGAGGGATAAGAATTCAGTGGTCAGCATCTGACATCATCTGAGAGGACCTTCTAAAACCATGGCATGTAGCCCAAGAACAAGTAGGAGACTTCCTTCTGGGTGGAGAAAGTGAGGGAGGTGTGCCAGGAATGGCCAGTGGCCAGGGATAGCCCAGTATGGAGAAGGCTAGGGTTGGGCCCTGGCAAGGCCTGATTCAGATCTTAGCTCCATTCCTTGCTAGTACACATTTGATCTTGACCACAAGGCCCCTTGTTAGTACAGACATCCCTTGATTTGTAATGGCATCCTATCCAGCTAAACTCACTGTATACTGAAGATATGGTAAGTCAAAAAAGCATTTAACACACCCCACTTTCCGTGTCGCGCAGTGAAGGCAAACCTATGGCACACATGCTGCAGAGGGCTGTTGGCACCACTGAAAGCTCCAGAAGGTTCCCCAGCACTCCGCAGAGCACCAGTGGTTCACTCCTGAGGTGGAGTGGCTTACTGGGAAATGTGGCTGGCAGTCACTGCACAGCATCCTAAGTGTGCAGTGCCCCACATTACCAGTCCAGGAAAAGATCAAACTCCAAAATTCAAAGTATGATTCCACTGCATGGTAGGAATCTTACTTTCCTGCCATTATTAAGTCATGAACTCCTAAGTCATGGGCATCTGTACTTGACTTTGTGCATGTATCTTAACTTCTGTGAATTTCATCTGCTAGAAATGCTACAGTGTTTATCCCAAGGGACCGCTGGAGATTAAAGAATGAGAAGCGCCTAGCGCAGAGCCTAGCACAAAGCTCTCTCACGTCCGTTACCCAGCTCTGCGCACTCTGAGGCACTATCACGGATGAACCAGCATGTGAAAATGAACAGAAGGTGAAGTTCAGAGTAGGAGTCAGGGTCCTCTCTTGAGGAAGACATCTGGGACGTTCAGACCTGCAGCTTTCTCCTTCCCTGTTTCAGCTGCCATCGGGAAACGGCAGTAAGGATCGTGAGTCTGCGCATCAAGTACCTTGTTCAAAGTCTCTGACACCTCTTCTCTTTTATAGCTCTTGTAAACCTTGGCCAGCAAAAGCAAGCACTTAACATCATTCATCATGGATGGGATGTCTTTGACTGCCAAAAAGAAACTCAGATTAGTGCTTGGGCTACTGGACAGCAGGTCCCCAGCTGCCTTGGGAGAGACACGGGCATAGCATGCAATGTGCCTGCCCCGGATGCTGGAAGCCATCTGAGATGCTGCCTCACCGAAGTCATGTTCCAGTGCCTGCTTCAAAACCTTTTCTGCTTTATTGAACTTCTTTAACTTCAGGAGCAGTTCGGCCAGATCGCAGCACAGAAAGTCCTGCCCGCTAATCTTCTGAGCAGCCTCATAATAATTAATTGCCTTTGCATGAACAGGAAATGGTCTCAGGTCTGTTCCTGCACTGGAGTTCCCGACACCAGGTTTGCCCCAGTGCCTACCCCTCAGATCGGGTGAGTCCTCTCAGCTGGCACAGGGCTCCTGCCTGTGCCTGAGCAGGGAGTAGTTGCTGGATTCGCCCCTTGGTACCCCACTTAGCAGGGAGCTGGGGTGCAAATGCAGCTGCTCTCCTCCTACCCACAGCCCCACTCCTGTGCCACCCTTGTCAATCTGGCCCCTGCTGGGCCAGCCCTCCCCGCCCTGCCTGCCCAGGCCAGCCTGACCTTGGAGTACTGGTGTGTCTTCACGTATGCTTGCCCAATCCTGCTGACCAGGGAGGCGTCGTGTGGGTTCTTCTTATAGGCCTCATTGTAGACCTCTAGGGCCTTCTCAGGCTGGTAGGGAGAGAAGCTGTGAGTCCTTCCTTTTCTCCTGCTGGAGAAGTGAGGCTGGGGGCCATGTGGCAAGGCTATGAGGTCTCGCACTCACCTCCTGAATGTTCATGAAAGCATCACCCAGGAGCAGGCTGGTGTGGGGACCCGGCAGATGTTCACAGAGCTCACTAAAGGAAAGACCAGGCCCGTGTGTCCCTCACATTCCTAGATCCATCCTTTTCTTTCTTCCTGCCTATTGTGGCTGACATTCATTCATCATCCAGTGACTGGAGAGCTCAGTGTACACAAGTCAGGGTGCTAGCTGCGGCTCTCCTCACTTGTCTAGACCTTCACCTCGACCCCTCCAGAGCCCCCTTCCTGAGGCAGCCATGCTGCTCTCTGTCGCTTTTCCTATTGCACTGGGGATTGAACCCAGGCTTTCCTGCATGCTAGGCAAGTGCTCTACCACTGAGCTACATCCCCAGCCCTATACTGCTTTTCTAAAATTCCAATCTGGCCATGCCACCCTACTGCTTACTGGTTTCCCACTGCTAGACAGCCTTCCCTACTCCCTGAAAAAGTCGCCTACAGCAACTTTTTCCTGAAGAAAGATGTTGAAAAGGTGTGCTTCAGGTCTTAGCACCAAATCACACAGATATAACAGCTTGAGGTTGCCCATCTTCAGTGACCTGACATTGGTCCCATCTAAGTCACTGGACATCTCCCCAAGGAGGGGCACAGCCAGGGCCTGGCGTGGGAATGCACTCCATGGTTCCCTTAGCAGCTCCCCGGGAGCTGGGCCCAGTGGCTCCTGCCACCTCCATGTGGGCCACACACCCCAAGGGGTGCAGAGGAAGGGGAGACAAGCAGGGTTGGGGGCTGATTCAGTTAGAACTCATACACGGGCAGGTGCTCTGACTTATGGGAAGTTCTGTCCTTTGGCCAGGTGCACTCCGAGGACACATCTGGAGACCCAGTTTGGGGAAACACAAACTGAAGGAACATAGCCTGAGATACTATCAGTGTCCCTGAGCTGTCACTGGAGCTCACCGGTGGCATCCGATGTAGAGGTAGGTGTCTTTTCGGTTCTGCAGGTAGATGCTGGCCATCTTCTCCTTGGCTTCCATGTAGCAGGGCTGCTTGGGTGTGATGTCCTTCAGCATGCTCAGGGCCAGGTCCACACTACCCTTGCTCAGGGCCAGGTCCACATTGGCAATGGTGACGCACATCTCCTCTGCCGTGCCGCTGAACTCGATGATGGCATCCTGCATGACCTTGGTGGCCTCATGCTAAAACACGGCAATGAAGAAGACCTTTCACTGAGCATCCTCCACTACAGGTGGCCCGACAGCACTTACCACCTCTCCTGGGAGCCGGGGGCGGGGCATGCTCGGTAATCCCAGCACTCTGGGAGGTTGAGGCAGGAGTTGGAACTCAGCCCGAGCCATTTAATGCCTTGGCAAGCCCCTGTCTCAAAATATTAAAAAGGACTGGGGATGTAGCTCATCATGAAGGTCCTGGGTTCGATCCTCAGTGCCTCAAAAACAAAAATAATGGCGACAAAACCAAAACCATAACCAAAAGCAAAACCAAAAGACTCTGGCCCAGTCAGCCTTAGGCAGGAAGGAGATGACCTCTCAGAGTCCTTGCCAGTAACCCAGGTAGTGAGGAAGGAGCCCAGGGAGCTCGGGGACACAGGACCCTCATTGAGAATCTGCCTTGCCAGCACCTCAGAACCTTTGCCATTCCCTGTTGTGTGAGAACCTTGGGTGGGTGCATCTGGCACTTTCCCACTTTGGGCCAATGATATTTTAACGTTCTGGTGACTGGCATGTAAAGGTCAATTTGGTTACTCTGCCCCATTCGGCACTTTTTTCCCCTTGAATTCAACCTTTCCAGAAACCGAGGCTTCCATCTCTGCCAGCTGTTGGCCTGCTGTGTTGGTTCCACCATCTTGCTCTTATTCTGGGCCCTTTGGTGTTTTGTGGTAGGTTTCACTGCTTCTTTGGTTAAATCATTTTGAAAAGTCCTTTTTGTTATTTTATTTTATTTTATTTTTTGGTATCGGGGATAGAACTCACAATCTTGTGCTTGCCAGGCAGACGCTTATGCCGCTGAGCTAAATCCCCAGTGAAAGTCCTTTTTATTTAGGTATATTTACTTCATATCATTTTCATAAATATATGTTCTTCCATTTTTGTCAGATTACTTTGTTTCTGCTTTTATACTCAGTTTGTGGTTTGCTTTATTTCTGCCTTTGGACCTGTGACCTTGTTTCCTTTTATTTTATTTGTTTATTTTGGGGAGGGATAACTCGTGATGAATTTGATGGAAATAGTCTCTTTTTAATTCTCTTAATAGTCCTGTTTCTACCATGAAATACTATGAGTGAACTTATTTCAGGCCCTCCCCTCTAGAGACGAGAGAAATGACTGCACACTTTTCCCTACTTTTTCCCAGTCCACTCTTAAACTTTTACATGTGGTATTATAGTGAAATTATTGCTACTTTAAATTCAATGCATTTTATTTCAAGAATTTAGCAATTATATTGGCTTAGAGTAAACATTACCAGTTATTCAGATGTAAGTAGATTTATTTAGATTGGTTCTGTGATTTATAGCATTTCTTTTTTTTCTTTCTTTTTTTTTTTTGTACTAGAAATCAAACTCAGGACCTGTGCTTGCCAGCTGTTTGATTTTATTCTTATCCTATTATATCTCCAATTGTATTTGTTGTTTTGGTTGGCTGAATTCTAAGTACAAGTGGGTTTCTTGGAAGTATTAACTATCACTCTTGAATTAATCCATTTTAGTGTCTTGAATCGCTTTCCTATGAGAGCTATCCTGAGGGACCTTCTGTACTTATTTTTTAATGCTGTCCTTCAGTCTTCTTGACACCACGAGACAGGGGAGGCCAGAGGCCAGCGAGGCCAAGGTAGTGTGCGGAGTGATGCCATGGGCCTTATTCCCTGCTTTTAGCTGAGGATGGTCAGATGCTTCCTGCCTCTGCCATCCAGAGCCCCTGCGGCCTTGGGGCTACCACAAACAGTTGAGTTTGGTGTATTCCAACACTCAAGGGGACAGAGCTCTTTTTTAAAGGCTGTGGTTAGCACCCACTAGACTTATAGGACGTCCAATCCACACAACCACTGGCAGTGACCATGGTGGCCCTGCATGCTCTGCTTCTCTGGAATTTCCATGGGGACAGTGAAGTGGACAAGGGCCATGTCATGGGGTACCCAGGACTCGTCTTGAGAGCAATAGGAACCATTGAAGTCTTCTAGGTGAGGGAGAGCTAGGTTCTCAAAGGAGTAAGAATAGCAGTACTGCATGGTAAACACTGGTAGAATCAAACAGTCTGACTTCCGGGCCAACCTGCCCAGGTCTGAGGGAGGGAGTGTGGCCCTTCTTACCAGCTCCCCATTCAGCCGGAGGGCATTGACCAGCTCCAGGAGGATGGACACCCGCTCACTGGGTTGCACGAAGGGGCCGAGGGTCTTCCTGCCTTCTTCCGCCTTCAGGGTGGGCACTTTCATGATCATTTTCAGTGTCTTTATGGCCTCCTGATAGTCCCCGGATTTGTTGAGGGCCCGGGCCTTGATCAAGTGGTACAGTGGGTGGTCTCTGACCTGGCGGGAACACGGTGGCCGTGAGGTCCAGCTCACTGCTCCTGCAGCTCACAGTAGAGGAGCCGGGGAACCCAGGAGCGGCCCCTGCCTTTAGCTACCTAAGGTCTAAGGGGTGGTGGGACATGTAGGGGCTACAGCCTGCCAGGCTCGGGGTGCTGAGTGGGCCGCAGGGCACGGAGGATCCCCACCTGGAAGTTGTGGCTGACGCCCAGCTCTAAGCAGTGGGAGCACATGGCAAAGTTGCCTTGCACCAGGTAGATCTGTGCCATGAGAAGGTGGGCATCTGTGGAGGTGGGGTCCAGCTCCAGGCAGTGCTGCACGGCGCTCTGTGCATGCTCCAGCTCTCCTGCAGATCACAGACCGACCTCCGCCCTGGGCTCCTTGCGGCCCCAAGAGGGAGAGGCAGAATGGGTTTTCCAAGCATGGAGAGTCAGCAACACCTGTGCTGGCCATTTTAACCAGTTCTGTTCCTGTTCTCCTAACATTTAAACTATGCATTGTTGCCCTGACCGAGACAAGTCAGGACACTCAAAGCTTGGTGTGACACTGCCTTGTCCTTGTAACCTGCAGGGGGCTGATGAAGTCACTTTGCTGCTGTACCATCTGCAAGCTCCAGGACATATGTCTGCAGCTCAATTTCCACATCTAAGCGTAGAGCAAAACCTACCAACATCAACAAGCTAATAGTCACAGTTTACAGAGCATTCGTACATATGAAACACACTGTAGAAAGTCACACCTCTATATAACCCTGGGAGGTTGGCATTAGGGATTCTTGCCTTTCATTTATATTTTACTTATTTTCTGGGTTGTTTTGAGAGAGGGTTCCCTCTGTAATTTAGGCTGGCCTTGAATTCACTATGGTGCCCAGGATGGCCTTGAACTCCTCTTGCCTCAGCCTGGTGAGTGCTGAGATTATGGGCATGAGCCACCACACCCAACTAATTTTTAATTATTATTGTTTCTTGCTAGTGCTAGGGGCTGCCCCCAGGGTGCCTCATGGATGCTAATTCTACCCCTGAGGTGTACTCTCAGCCCTGATCCTTGTTTTTTAGATGTGGGTCCTAGGGCTCCAGTGACATAAACTGCTCAGCTCCAAGGGACACATTCTGCATTTAAATCCAAGCCCCCAGGCTCCTGATTCTAGGTAGGAGAGGGGTACCCTGAGGCTGGGACCTCCTGGGGCCAGGCTGGCGCTTACAGGGTGGTGGTAGCCTAAAGGCGTGGTGAGAGTGTAAAGGAGCCTCCTCCCGCTGCCTTCAGGTCCACTTTGGGGTCCATGAATTGGTGGGTGGGGCATGCCTGTTTCCTGGTCCCAAAGTCCCTGCTTCCTCCTGCAAGCCGTGGGAAGGTGGAAACATCACCAAGGCAACCTAAGCACCTAGAGACTTGGCTTTGGTCTCAACCCACTGGAAGCTCCTAGCACAACTCAGGGAACCTCCCT
Organism: Hydrochoerus hydrochaeris; assembly: GCA_004027455.1. Lineage (NCBI taxonomy): Eukaryota > Metazoa > Chordata > Mammalia > Rodentia > Hydrochaeridae > Hydrochoerus > Hydrochoerus hydrochaeris. The sequence continues at coordinate 145,400 of PVLA01001836.1, forward strand.
ACCTGGCTGTGAACCCAGACGACCCTGATGACATGGGTGACCCTGGACCCAGATGGACAAAGGGAGGAGTAGGGGTGAAACAGAGCTCTCAGTAGACTGAGATGTGATGTGCTGCTGGAGGGCAAATACATGGCCATACTACTGTGCTCTGGATCCAGTGGACACCCCCGGGTCACCAGGGCTGGGCTGGATTTTCAGGATGGGTTAAAGGTTGCATCGAGAGCTCCTTGAGGGGAAGGCTGCTTGGGAGATCAATGTGGCACCACAGAGGGCACTGGAGGCCCTGAAAGCCTCATGATCCAGCCTCCCTTCTCCCCGTGCCGTCTGTGACCTTTTTCTTTTTGCAGTACCGGAGATTGAACTCTGGGCCTTCACATGAGCACTTTCACATAAGCTACATCTGCAGCACTTTTTAATTTTTTGAAAATCTGAGACATGGTCTCGCTGAGTTGCTAAATTTCCCTGGCTGACCTTGAATTTGCAATCCTCCTGCCTCAGCTTCCCAGAGTGCTGAGATTACAGGTATGCACTACAATGTCTGGCTCTCACAATCCTTATAACACTGAAACTTTCACCTCTGCCACCTTCCTGCTTTAGTTTCCTCTGTAGCCTGAATGCCTTGTGACAAATTTTGTGTGCTTATGTTTCCCCTGACTGGGATGCCAGCTCCGCATCCCAGAAGCTCAGTGACTCTTACCTGTGCAGATCAAGGAAGTTATACAAAAGAGACCTGGGTGGGAGAGGCCCCTGCTGGCAACTGGGGACTGGGGGCTGGAGGGAGTGTGCAGGCACAGCCAGGAGCATTTGTTCCCTGTGTGTAGGTGACTGGGAGGGAGGCTGGGGACACCGCAGTGCAGGCAGACTGAGGCCCATGTGGGAACCTACCTGAGAGATACTGGATCTGACCCATCACGTACAGGGGGTCCATCAAGGCAGGGGCCACCTTCACCACTGGATTCAAGATCACAGCAGCTTGTTTAAGGAGTGGAGATACGAGCTGGCCTGGCGCCCGGGGCTGTGGTGACACAAGGGGCTGGGTAGGTGCTTTGCCCCTTCTAAGACAGGCACCCACAGCCTTCGGAAGATACTCTCCATGCAGGAATTTTTCTTCCTTCCACACTTGTGGTTTCTCTCCACTCTGTACCACCCAGCACCAGAGCATGAACCCAGAGAATGGAGACTTTGTTCTGTCATTGTCCTCAGCACCTAGCGTGGTGTCTGGCACTCAGTAACACCCTCAATCAGTATTTGTTGACGGACTCACTTATTACAGGGTGCTGGGGGGGATATTAAGACTTTTAAAATTATGACCCTTGCTCACAAGGAATCCTGACTTGCTGGCAAAGGTAAGGACAGGTAAGTGGAGACGGACAGAGTTCTTAGAAACCATCTGGAAGAGGGAGCCACATTCTTGCTGGGGTTACAGGCAGGGAGCAGGACCAGTCCCCTGATAGGGACACAGGGCTCTGGGATTCACCAGGATGTCAGTGTCCACATCAGAACCACCCACAGGGGACCTGTGTCCTGCATCACACTCGAGTGTGGAAAATACTGGGTTCCCTGGCTGATCCACACATAGCCCAGCCTGGTGACACAGGACAGGGAGGGTGGACCGTCCCTAACCTGCTTGGGGCAGAACTGCAAATACTCCTTGGCAATGCAGACCAGGAAAGGGGGGTCCAGCTTCTCAAGGTACTCGGGGCTCAGAGGCAGGCCCTGCACATCGGAGAAGTGCAGCTCCGCCGCCTCCCGCAGGAGCGCCGTGACCTCCTGCTCTCCCTTGTGCTTCTTGGATGCCAGAAGGGCTTGGAGGAAAACCAGCACCTGCAGAAGACAGTCTCAGAGCCAGCACCAGCCTGGGCAGAGTCGGGCAGCAAAACAGAGGGGGAACCAGGGGTGAGAGCACAGCAAGAGACGGGACCCTGGAGCAATCCATTCTCCTGGGAAGACTGACCTTGGACCTCCCCAGGGACTGCTGCACCTCCTTCAGGAACTCCAGCTGGTGCTCGGCCTCCTCCAGTTCATCTTTCAAGATGTGGCACCAGATGGTCCCTGTGAGCAGGACGGAGCGGAGATGAGCAGCCAGCTCTGAAGCAGAGCCAGTGGCCACCCGGTCAATGGGCGCATGAGACAGGCAGGAAGGGGTCCTGGGCAGGGGATCTGACACCTTTACAAACTGAACAGGGAGACTTGAAACCCTAAGGTGATATTAAAAAATAGTCCTAGCTCATCCTCTGGCATCCCTCTAGTGACCACAACTGTTGACAATTTGGGATCTGTCCCTTCAAACGTTTATCTAAATACAGATATTAACATATACAAACACTCCCTCCCAAGCCCAGGGGGTGTAGTCAGTGGTGGTGGCCTTGCCTGGCATGACCGAAGTTCCTGGATTCTCAGCAAACCAAACCCACATTTCTACGTATGCATATGACCATACTGATTTCTTTTTAAACATAAAGGGAATCTAACTACCTATGTACCATCCTACAAATGGCTGTTCCCACCTTATAAACATACTCTCCCCTTGCTTCATGCAGATCTACCCTGTTCTTTTCAACGACAGCATACGCATATGTAACCAGGCTGCATAACTGTTGGCCACTTCATTTCATGTTTAGTTCGTTTCCAGTGTGTAAAAATAATCTCATAGCTTCCGATTTCCCAAAGAAAGCTGATAGTGCACAGGGAATGCATATTTAAACTATTCTGGACAAGGCCAACTTGCCCTCCAAAAATTTTTTGAATTTATAGTACTACCAAGAACTTTCCCAAGAGTTTGCTAAAAGTTTTAATCTTTACCAGATTTTTCATGATCAGGAAGAATTAAAATTTTTCACATTTTTGATGTCCTTAGTCTACTGTGAATTTCCTGTTCATAGTTTGTCTGTTTCATGTGATTTTCCCCCTTTTATATATAAAGATCATTGATCCTTTGTCGCAAACATTTCCCTTTAGTTTGCTGCTTCTTTTTTTGGTACCAGGAATTGAACTCAAGATCTTATGCTTGCCAGGCAGGCACTGCGCTGCTGAGCTATATCCCTGATGCTATCATTTTAATTTTAACTATTTTTATGATTTTTTTTTTGCCATCTAGTAGATTAAAATTTTTAGACAAAAAGGTGAAATATTTTCCTTTATAGCTTCTGAGTTTTCAGGCTGGCTTAGAATCCCTAGGGAAAGCCGCGTTTCAGTTACTTTTCATATTTAAAAATAATTAAGGGAGCTCAGTTGTGGAGTAGAGCCTGTACCGAAGAAAAGCCAAAGCAAAACAAAACTACTAAATATTTAATTCAACTGGAATGTGGTGCTAGAAGTGGACTGGCCTTCACGGCTTTCATAAAGGAAAGCCAGGAGTCCGTCCAGGAGTTACTGGATAGCCTATCCGCTGGAAATCATGTTAGGCCCTGTTTATCTATTTGTTCATTCCAGCCAGCACTGGCTTCCACCAGCTGACTTAATTACTGTGGTTTTGATGTTGGGAGGGAAACACTTGCTGACCATTCTGGTTGGTTCCAGATTGTTCTTTTCAGTGCCATCTTGGTTTTCAGTTTTGGCCATTGTAATATTTGACCTGTCTGAGGAATTTTTTACTTTGCCATCATGTTTTTAATTTCTGGCAACTCTTTTTCGCTCTCTGTACCTTCTTCAGCACAGCATGTTCTTACTGATAACAACGGTCTCTTCAAACTCTGAAGGTACTTTGGGAGAAATGCCTTTACATTGGGACTTCTTTTTGCTCCTCAGACTTCTAGATTTACAGCATTGACTATGAGTAGCTGGGCAGATTTCTCAGTTGTTAAGGTTGCTGATTTTCCCCGACAGGCCAGATACAATGGTGACCCCAGGACTGTGGGTAGGACAGGTCTTCTGACCACTGCATGTTTCTGCCTGGCTACTGGGGCTCTCCTTGAAATGAGGAAGTGGGTAGGGCTCAGTACATGCTAGGGGTTTTTGCATGTGTTCTGAGCACCCAAGGTTTATGTTCCTCAAGGTCCTGTTGGTGGTGGCAAATCATCTGGGGCCTTGGTCTTCTCCCTCCTGCCTCAGTGCCAAATAAAATCCTCTTTAATTCCAGGCTTTAAACCCGGGGCAGTTCCAAGAATCCTGCCATTACCTTGATAACTGCCCCCCTGGCATGCTTTTCCACCTAGTTTCTGGTAGCTCCGAGCTCCATTCTTATTTTTCCCTGGAGCTCTTTGGGGGAATGCTAGCCTATTTCTCTGGCCAGCCCATCTTTGCCTTTGCTGCTTTACAAGGTTACCAGAACTGCTCGACATTTTCATGCATTAGATACCATTTGCCTTACATGTCCACAGAAGATAACTTTTTTTGATTCTAGGGCTGTAATAGACTCATGATCTCTTTAAAATGTCTTTCATTAGCCAGGCATGGTGGTGCACGCCTGTAATCCCACCACTTGAGAGGTTGAGGAAGAAGGATCTTCTTTGTAGCCGTGGGCTACTCTCAAGACTTGAAACTAGCCCTGGGCTACAAAGCGAGCTCAAGGCCAGCCTGAACCGCATGGCAAGACCCTGTCTCAAGAAGATAAAAAAAAAAAAAGTGCTTCATTATTTTCATGGGAGTTAGGGAGGGAGGAGGAGGATGGTTCTGAGGGGCCAGCCTGATGTGTTGAACCAAAAATTGAAATCAACTACCCTGACAACTGCATTATCCTGAGGAGAAGTGACTGCCCTGATACACAGCCAGGCCAAGAACCAGCTGCCGAGAATACTGGACCCCATGGCTCTTTAATCCCAGCTAATTCACAGAAACCATGGAAGTGAGGCTTTAAAATGTGGAAGAGCAAAATAACATGAAAACAGGTAAAGAATAAAATAAAAAAGAAAATAGCGCTCCTGTTTTCCACCAGACTGAGTCCTTCCCTACTTCCACCTGAAGTTTGTACAAAGAACAAAAGCGTCTGGACAGACAGGAAGTAAAACTATTGAAACTCCTGTGCAAGGCAGCCTCATTGCTCAGGGACCTACCCAGAGAGGTCTGCGGAGGGGAGTCTGGGGCGCTGCATGCGGGTGTGTATGTGTGTGTGTGTGTGAAGAACAGACCCCACCATTGCCTGTGAAGCCTGAGAAGAGACAGGGTCCACTGAAGAGGAGATTGACCTTCCAGGGGAGGGCATCCTGGGGAGGATGGGAGGGTCTGGGGCGGACTGCCTGTGTCTCATCCCAGCCTGAGTATTTGCGTGCTTCTTCTGCGCACATGTCCGGATTCATGGGAAGGTAGCCTTGCACACCACCCCTCCAGCCCACACACAGTCTGGGAGAATGCCCACGAGGGACAGCCTGCTTGGCACCATACACCCGCCTCCCACCCCACCCTGCCTGCCCGCCTGCACAGACCTGCCAGTGTAGCCATACTGTTCTCGCCCAGTTTCGTGGCCTCTGAGTACCACAGAGCTGCCTCCTTCTCTTGGTTCTGCAGGATGAAGAGGTAGCCCAGCTCTGTGGCCACCTGGGCACAGGAAGGCATGGCCAGGAAGATGCGCTCCATGAAGCTACTCACTAGCCGTAGGATTGCCCGGTGCCTCCCACACTGTAGAGAGCAGGCATGGGTCAGGGATGGGGAAAGTGAGTCCAGCAGGGCTAAGCAAGGCTGCATCAGAAAGGGGACACTCTGGCAGGCCTGGCGAGGATCGCGACATTTCCTACACCTCAGCAGCTATGTCTGTGGAGCTGTCCATCTCTTAAAGAACCTGCCACGGGCTACATCTGGGGAGCCTACCTACAGCCACAGGGTCCTCTAGGGCACGCATTGTGTGGCTACAGTAACTGGCCACGAAGTCACCAATAGTTTTTTTTTTTTTTAATTGAAGCTGGATAACAGAGGCTTTTCAATTCCAGTAACCCAAAGGGTGTAGTCGTGTCCTGGGAACAAGGGTGAGGACCTCAGACTCACAGGGGAGGGAGAGATGGTGATCTGGATGCATCTGCAAGACAGTGCTGGCCCCTGAGGCCCAGAGCTGCTTGCGTTCCTACAGTTCCTTCCAGTAAATCTTGCTCTGGGGCTGAAGAGTCTGACCAAGACACAGATTCTTTGCAGCCTGGTCTGTTTGGCCCTTTCCTGATGTCAGAGAGGCCGGACCCTCCCAGATCACTCCCACAGAAACAATGTGGGCACAGGGCCAGGGCTGACTACCCAGTGGCAAGGCCAGTCTCTGTCCCCAGGAGAGTGGCAGCCCCCTAAAACAGTGCCAGACCCATCTCTCTGGTCTTCACAGCATCCCCAAGGGGCACCTGGGCTGAGGATTACAGTTATTTTTAATCAGAGGCCAGCAGGGACCACAGTATATAGGGCTCCCACCTGACAGGCCCGTTTGAGGGGAGAGGTGAGTCGCTCAGGGAGCTCCTGGGAAGCTGAGACCTGTGCTAAGGAAAGCCCAGAGAAGCACAGACTAGGGGAGGCCTTCTTACCAGTCGGCTGACGGCAAGAATTTTCTTAAGATGGAGGCTCGGATTGTGGGGCTCTCTCATTTCTAGTGCCTTAATCAGATTTCTAACATGATCAGTAGCCTGCAGAGATGAAAAAGAAATTGTCAAAGGCAATGTGTAAAACCGGAGATGGGCAGTGACTCTCGCCCCTGGCTGCACATTCATGTCAGCTGAGAGATTTTATAAAAACTACCCATGCTACCTGGTGTCATCCCCAGAGATTCAGGCTTAACCGAAGTGGCGCACCCCAGGCCTCTGTGTTCCCTCCAGGCTCCCCAACTAGAGCCTTAGGGAGCATCCTTCCCCTGAGAGCAGGCGCTGAGTAAAACTTCCTTCAGACCCGGTGGGCAGCAGGAGGAGTAAGCCCTTCTGTGCCCACACTGTAGCCCACTAGGCCAGCAGTGAAGCCCCTGGCTGGGCCTTCCCTCCATTCTGACCTAAGTCAAGCACACTGGTGTCTCTCTGTCCTTCCAGTGACCCTCCCAACAGCCTGTAAGTCAATGTTGCTGTCTAAACTCCTTACCCAGAAGCAGGGCATACCGAGTTCTAGCTGCAAAGATGTGCCAAGAGAGGAACCCAGAGCGTCAGGGCCCACTTTGCTCAGGAAGCAAGGATGGAGTGAGACCAGAACGGAGGATGGAGTGAGGAACAGGCCGCAGGGTTTGACTGAACCTCAGACCAGGCCCTGGAAGCCTGGCCTAGGAGCTAAGGAAAGTCCCATTCTCTTGTTCCCCACAAATGCGGACAGCAGCCTCCACTTCACTTGCCATCACAAAACCCACAACCTCCGAGGTGTGCAGAGAGAACTGGAGGCTTCCTGTCCCCACCAGTACCCATCAGAGACCCTTGGTTTGCCACACACTCCACAGGGCAATGTCTTCCCTTTACTCAAAAAGTGATGTTTAGGCGAAACCCACACCCCTCTTGAAAAGAACCTCTTTGAATACTGACATTTTATGAAGAACTGGAGGGTTGTTTTCTTTTTCCTTCCCCTGCATCTGAGGGCTATTTTAGGAAACTACAAGGCTGAGGAACAAGTCTGGGGCCAGGAATACCCGTCATTGCCTGAGCAAATCCAATCATTTCCTAAAATAGTGGCATTTCCTGTAGTGGGCCGCGGTGGCAGGAGCTCATCATTGCGTCCTGGGGCGAGTGAGGCAGTGGGATAATGAGTTCAAGGCCAGCCTGGCCTGCAGAGCCGCACCCTGGCTCAACAAACGGCTGGTAATTGTCTCAATTCTGAAACACCACCATGGCTTCTACTAGCAACTAGTACTGACTGAGCTGGTAATGCACTGAGAACTATTCCAGACTGTCCCATTTCCTACCCTGTGTGGTCCTGCTCCCACCCCAGAGCCCTGGAGAATGACTTCTATGTTACCAATGAGGTGGCTGAAGCTTGGCCAGGTACAGTACACGCATCCACGCAGGCTCCCGCAGGTGGCAGCTGGCAGAACCAGTGAGGGCCCACAGCTAGAGGCTGCCCATCTCGCTCTTCATCTGTTCTGCCCAAAGGACCCACCCAGGGGTCCTCAGCAGGAACGGCACAGGGAAAAAGGAACTGAGACCCAAGGGCACCTTCCCAAGGCTTGCCTTGGGCTGGGGGCTTGGGCTGTGCGGAGCTCAGCTCCTGAGTCCTGGAACAACTTACTGTGGTCATGTTCCCTTCTCTCACAAGCTGATGGACCGCTAGTATGTGGCAGGCATCGATATTGCTGTCATCTTTTTCAAGGATTCTGAGACAGGAAGAGAAGCCACATGAATACTGCCAGGCAAGGCTGGGATAGGGTACTGCCAACTTTCGACTGTCTCCTAATATTCATTCTCCATTCCTCTTTTAATACCAGAACTCCCAGGGGAGCCATGCATATGGCATCCAGCACACAGGCTACCCTGCCCAGCCTCCCTCAGCAGCAGAGGTGTGACCATAAGGCCAATTCTGACCCACGGGATAGAATGCTGTGTGTGACATTCAGGGAGGAGCAGGGAGGAAAATTTTGCTGAGTGTGGTGCCACCCATCTGCAATTCCAGCACTCCGGGAGGCAGAAGCAAGAGGACTGCAAGTGCGAGTCTATCCTGGCAAATTACCGACTCAGTGATATCGTATTTCAAAATAAAAATTTAAAAAGAGCTGGGAAGGTAGCTCAATGCAAAGGTCCTGGGTTCAATCCCTAGCATAGAAACAACAACACACACACACACACACACACACACACACACACACACACACACACATCCATATGCACTCTTAGATACAGTTTTGAAGTACCATGAGAGAACTCTGACCACCACTAATAGGGTAGGATTTCATGGGGCTGGGCACAGGGGTGCTGGACTCAGCTGGCCAGCACCAAATGTTGTGTCTCCCTGCACATGGTGGGCACACAGGGCTGGAGGGAGACGCACCCCCATCTGGCAGCCCACGTGCTTCCAGGTGATTTGAGGACTCAAGGCCAAGTGCAGAATAAGCTCTTGCCACAGGTCTCCCACTGTCTCCCGCTCCATCAGAGATGCCACGTGTGGCTGACGGGTCTCAGTGGAGTGGCCCTTGGGCAGTGGCCCAGTCTACCTGCAAGAGGAGGGCTGTGCTGTCTGGGCAGCACCTTGTGCCCACCGGTGGACTGCTTCTGCCTGCTGCCAGCCTCTCTGTAACTCCCCTCCCGCTTATCTCCAGAGGAGTCAGCACCCTCTATTGGGTGGGAAGGGCTTTGCATGCATTTTCATTTTTTTTTTCCATAAGTGGGTTGTACATTCCATTATAACTCAATAGCCATTCACAGTGATAACTCCCTAACTCTTTTTAGGAAGAAGATCAGGACCACACATTTTAGAATCTGTGATCAAAACAGAATGCTAAAATTTAAAGAGCTAATCTTCAGTTATGTAGGAAGTTTGGCCTCAGAAAACCTTCCAGCACATGCCCCTCCCCATCTCCGTTTGGACTCCCAGTGCTTCAAGGTCACCCCACTCTGGAGCCTGGTTTCCAAAACCCCCCAGAGGTCCTGACCTATGTCTGACTCACTCATGGACCCTGCCTGCTCCTAAAACTCTTCTCTAAGTCCCTCATGCCTTTTGTCTGAAATTTTTTGTTTTGGTGGCACTGAGGATGAAACCCGGGGCTTCACACATGCTAGGCAAATATTCTGCCGCTGAGCTACATCCCCAGCCTTCTTTGAGACAGGCTGGCCTCCAACTTACAATCCTCTTGCTTCGGCCCCACAACAAGTGGGATTACAGCTATGTGCCACTGTGCCTGGCTCCTCTACATCTCTTCTGAACAGCACATTTGTATTTCTAGTTCTTGATTTATTCATCTTAGGCCACATCCCTGGCCCCATGTCATGGTGGCCCAGTTAGTTTGCTTACACTGGTCCTCTGTCTCCCAGCACAGTCCTGGCATGATTGCACCTTCTCCATGGGTGAGACTCACCTTCTGGTCTCAGCTGCACCTTGGCAAGTGGGTACCGCCCGCCCCTCACCTGTGCACAGTTTCTATCATCTGCTCCCAGTCCTGCTGAGCCAGGAACAGCCGCATCTTTAGGACCAAGGCTGGCAGGAAGCTCCCTGAGGCCATGGTGATCTGGTTCACCGTGTCCAGGGCACCTGAGTAGTTCTGCTGCGTCATGAGGTAGGTCACCTGCCAGAGCCAGAGAGGAGCCTCAGTCAGCATCTCCTGGGCTGGGCTGAGCGCCTGACATGGGGTGCTGTGGATCTGTGTAATGGGGCTCTCAGATCCCCTGGGAGCAGGCACTGCTCTGTGACCAGGCTCAACTCTTCTGGGTTCCTGGGTGGGTGAGGAATGGGGCTCCCTGAGCCCAGAAATGGGCGGCTCAGCAGGCCTGGCTAGGGGCAAGGCCTCATGCAGGTCACCCCAGGGGTAGAACTGAAGTCACTAGGCATCTTCCAATTCCACAAAATGTCCACTCATTTCTGATTTTGTTTTCCTGAATTTCATCACCAGAAATTGCTCACTGAGGTCCAGTTTACAACTTGGAGTCAGTTAAGGTTCGCGGATCTTGTTGGGGAGGTTATTTCTTTCTCCTGTACAGGCCCCGTGGGCTGCAGTACCAAACTCACCAGCCTCTAGCAGACTTGACACTGTGTTCTGAGAAGATGGCTTGGCTCAGCCCCACAGCAAGCCTCCCCTAGAGACTTCTAACTAGAAGCAAGAAAGGACCTCTCAAAAGACAAAGGTTCGTGCGCAGTGTGCTCTCCGCCGCTCTCTCCCCGCCGCTCTCTCCCCGCAGGCTTAGTGGGAGGCAGCAGGGTACCAGGTGGGTGAATGACCTCTTACCCACACAGCTGTGGACTGGCTCTACGTAGATGTTCAACATGACATTGCTTATGACAAGCATTACATGAAGAAAAAGAAACCCGATGACAACACTGTCTCCCGCTCCATCAGAGATGCCATGTGTGGCTGACGGGTCTCAGTGGAGTGGCCCTTGGGCACTGGCCCAGGGTTACAGAGCAGCCTTGCCTTGTCCCAGCCTTCCTGGGACAGCCTACAGTCTACAGCCTAATGAGTTGTATAGACAGAAAAGAATAAAAGAATATTCTTTCTCTCAATGATTGAGTCAATGAGGGTCACACACACAAACATACACACACACACACGCACACAGAGAACAACTTAATTTAGATTAAGGTCAGAAAATGCAACACATAATTCAATGTACACCTCTCTTATGACCACTATAGGACTTGAGCTGATGGGCAGACAGACAGCATAAACGGGAAAAGGAATGATAACAGAACAAAGGGGCAGTAAGAGAAGGCTTCATGCAGAAACAGCAGAAGGGTAGCGAGAGCTGGAGAGACCCTCGGCTGCTGTGTGACCTTGGGCTGGTTGCTGACCCTCTCTGGACCTCTGTTCCTCCTCTAGTGGATAAGGCACTGGACCCTGAGGATCTGGCCTGGACATCTCTGGTGCCAGTGCTCAGCCCTGGGCCCCTCCCTCCTGTCTCCCCTCTGCCCACCTTTCCCATCAGCCCCAGCACATCCTTGTTGCTCTGAATGCCCTGCTCCAGGTACTTGATGGATTTCTTCACAAGGTGGGGCTTCTCTGAGGTAAGGTCCACCCAGCCTTTGAGCACACAGCCCTGGGGATGAAGACAAGAAGGAGAACAAGCCCTTGGCCCCGAGAAGGCCTGCCCTAGCCTGCTCGCATCCCACCCTTGGCCTGCCAGACCTACGCATGCAGATCTGTGGTGGCCCAGGGCCCTCTCTGCCAGGTTGCATGCTGCCCCCGTCTGCGGCACTCTGGCAGCAAGCCTCCTGCTTCAAGCCAGGTCCTCCCTGATCCACCAGTGCTGCTTCCCAGCACAGCTGGGCGGACCCCCTCTCTCCACCCGCAGCCTACCTGACCGACTGCTGCCACCAACTCTACGGGATTCCTGCCCCAGCCCTGGGCTCTGCACTGAGTGGGCCATGCCCTTTCCAGGGCTGAGCAGCAGCTGTCCTGAGCTTGGTTGGTTCTGGCCTCCCAGGGAAGGGTGGGGGTAGACTGGGGAGGGGGTACTTGGAAGATCCCTGGCCTACCCTGTCCCTCAGTGATCTAACACAGGTTCCTCTTTTTCCATTACCTCTCCCTCAAGGGCCTTTTAAAACAGCCCCTGCTCGAAGAAATTTTAATATCACAGATAGGCTGTATTTAGGTATTAGGTATTGTGTATGCATATCCATGCCTTCCACATACAGAGTATGATTTTTTCATTCCCTTTTCCAAGAACCAATGTCTACACCCTTGAAAAGCGATACCAGCTCTGCTGAGAACGCCTGGCCTAGAGCTTTGGATTCCGAGTCAGCAAGTCAGCACGGGCACATGGGAACTGACACCTACTCTACACCTGAGCCACCCTCAGGTCACTGAGTGGGTGGGAACGGTCCATTGTGACCAGCTCATTTCGATTTTCAAAGAACCAGGAGATGTGGACTTTTAGGGACAAATTTTCTGATTTCTAAATTAAAGACTTGTCTTTAAAGCATAATTTTAGGGCCAGGGATTTAGCTCAGTGGCTGAAGTGCTTGCCTGGCAAGTGCAAGGTCATGAGTTCAATCCCTGGTACAAAAAAAAAAAAAGTATAATTTAGACCTCTGAAAACCTGGGGACAGGATTCTGGACAAATGCCACTGTGTTTCAAGACTATAGGGGTGGCGCATCCTCCCCAGTACCAGCACCCTCAGTGGGAGTCACAGGCCGCCCCACTGTGATATGCTTAAAAGCTGCTGTTTTCAGCCTCTGCCCCCAGGACAGTCAGCTACCCAGATGGCGTGTACCTCTCTGGAGCTGCTGGAGACCTTCAGCATGTGGTCAACATATTCCTTGGCCTTGTCATGGCAGCCTATGAGCCAGAGGAAGAGGCCAGCAAAGTACAGGGCAGTCTCACTGGCCAGCTTGCAGACCTCTTTCAGGCTACTCTCCAGCTCCTGAATTGCTTCTCGATCTGTAAATCCAAGGGTGGAGGGAAAGGCTGAGCAAGGACAAGGAGGGGGCGTGCAGGCCCAGGGAGCTGGCTCTGGACACTCTGGCTCACCCTCCTCATGTGCAGCTGACCACAGGCCAGCCCAGGGCCTGCTTGAGATGTCACAGGGGCCGCCAGGCCTGGACGTAGGCTTCTCTGAGATTTACCCTTTCCCCTCTGTGCCCATTAGTGTGTTAAGCAGACAGATCCTGTAGGAATCCTCAGTCACAGGTCCCCAGCCCACGCTGGAGGGAAAGGGCAGCTGTACATTTTCCTGGCTCTTCTCCCAGACTCCAGAGATGTGGAGATTTGGGGGGGGGGTATTTATATTGGCTTGAGCTTTCTGATGTGATCTTGGCAAAGGAAGGAAGATCTTCCCCACTTCTCGGGATCGGGAGGGAGAAGCCATCACACTGTGTGCACTGTGCTGACTCCCACTCACTGGGCCTTGGCACAGGTCCTCTCTGAGGCCCCTTTGTTCACTGGCCTCCATCAGTGGCCTTGGGGACTGTGGCTCTCTGGGCAGGGCCCAGCTCAGAAAGGCTGCACTTACCAATGGTTTCACAGCGTCTGTGAGCATAAAGCAGGGCAATGACGGAGCACAGGGATAGGTCCGGGTGACCACGGACATTCTCCAGCTCACTGATGGCATCCTGGATATGCTCTGCAGAGTCCACATGGTTGTGCTCTCAGGCTCCTGGTCCAGGGATCAGGAAACTGGCGACACACAGATCCCTACCAGGGCCAACCCACGGCTTGTACCACCTGCTTTCATCCAGCACCTGAGTACTAAGAGGGCTGAAGGCCCCCTGTGGCTCAAGTTCCCTGGACACTGGCTTCCCTCCCTGTGAAAGTGCTGCCAGCACCATGGTCCACACTGCCCGGGCATCTTGCAGCTGAGTGGTTTGCCTTTAAATACTTGCGTGGATACTTGTGAGGCTGGGACTATATGTTGGGGGGGTCAGTGCACTCCCAGATAAGTGCTTAAGAGCCATGAGTGACACTTATCCTCATGTCTCCTGACACTGGCGTGTTCAGCTCAGGTGAACCCTGTGGATAGGAGTCTGACTGCACAGTACCTGCCTGTACCTACACCTACCACTTACCCCTTTTTACCTACACAACCAACTGGCCTGTAGCTTCTAAGCCTGGAATTAGTTCAACAGTCAGGTAGCTGTATCTCCAGCCACTCATTTTAAAGACAGAAACTAAGGTACAGAGCAGGGATAGTGAGATGAGTTCTCAAGGGTGAACTCATAGATATAGACTGCACAGGCTTCTGTGGATTAATCCATGTTACAGTCAGTAGACATCCAGGAACAGCCTGAGGTAGGTTAGTGCTGGGTTAATGCCTGCGGTCAGAATGCCAACAATGCCATGTTCTTACCTTCCCTGAGGACTCCATAAGCTTTAAAGAACTGCAACACAGGGTCCTTGCTGAATTTCTCCAGCCCCACAGCTGCAGCCCGCTGCACATGGTGGAAGTACTTTTCCTGGCTATAGTAAATGATCTCAGCCTGTGTTGAGGAAGACACAGCAGTAATAGTCCCAGTCCTTCCCTGTCCATGTTCTGATACAGATGGGATGAGATCTACTCCCTTCTCTATTCACTCCCGTGCCCAAGGCTTTGCAAAAGGAAGAGAAAGAGGAAACAGGTTTCATCCAGTCTTTTAGCATCCCTGGGAATAGCAGCACGAAGTTTGCCCAGGAACAAGTCCATAGGTCTTTGTTTGGAAATTACCACCAGATTCTGGTTAAAATGTGATGCAGAATTCAAGTTTTGTCTTAAGAGGGCAATGAGGAGAAAGAACAGTAGTAAAAATTATACGAATAATTATAGGTACAAGTTATCGTGAGCATACTACCTGTTGGGAGTTGTTATCAAGGGATTTAACCATTATTTTAGTTATGATTTTCTCTGAATCTTTCATAGTTAAGGAGGCTGAAGCCCACGGACACTGGCTTGATGAAAGTAATGCAGTAATAGGGGTAGAGATTCAAAGCCAACTCTCACTTCCTCTAAGGTTTGTGGATATTGGGGTTGGGGACAGATGTGGTTAGATTGTAAAGGCTTTGTGTGTTCACATGAAAGAACCCAGTCATCAACTTAAAGGTAATAAATCGGAAGCAGCTGGAATAGTTTTAAGTAGGGGAGGGATGGGTTCAGATATATTTCTGTAAAGACGATAACTTGTCTTTATATTGGCTTGGATGGTGGTGGCATCCACTGAGGTGGGGGACGCAGAAAACACACAGGCTGGGGTAGGAGGTGGAGGGGACTACGGAAAGAGATGGAGATAAAGTAATGGAGACGGGATGATCTGCTTTGGGAGAGCTCAGGGTACAGCACTAGGTAGCAGAAGGGGCGCTCATCTGGAGTCCACGATTCCCTGAGGGTACCAGAGGCAAGCGCGTCTCAGGGAGAGGGCGGCAAGCTCAGGCTGGACTCCCGAGGTGCTGAGGACAAAGAGGGACAGCTAGAAAGGTGGCTGGAGAGCAGCAGGGCTGGTGGTCACGCAGCGGGGAGGGAGCGGCGGGGCGGCGCCGGGGTCACGCACCAGCAGGAAGGAGTCACTGCTGCTCATCTCGGGCCCCTCACGGCCACGTCCAGGTCAGGATGCGCAGCGCCGAGCGAGAGTTCTGGGTTTGGATCCCCGGCAAGCCTCTAGCGGCATTAAGTCTGAGGCGCGAGCGTCCGTGGAAACCGGGCAGCCTGCCGGTTGCTATGCGCGGAATGGGCGGGACAACTGCCCACGTGATAAGGCGTAAGTAGTCGAGCGCAGAGAGCGCGAGTCCGCGGATAGCTGCTGGCCGGGCGCAGTGAAGCCGCAGCCATGGGCTTGGGCCCTAGCGCTGAGCAGCCCGCGGGCGGCGCCGAGGGCTTCCACCTGCACGGGGTGAGTCGGCCGGGCTGCGGGGACCTGGCGGCGAGCGCCTGGTGGTCGAGGGTGTGCTGCGGCGCCCCGTACCGGCCGGTGCCGCCTGGGCCTGGTCTCCGGTGTGCGGTCGCGGTCGGGCCCCGCGCCCGCGCCCGCGCCCGCGCCGAGTGCCAGCTCGCCGGAAGCCGGGCGGTTCCTGGTGGCGCTCCACGGCGGCGCGCTCCGGGTGGAGAACGGCCTGGGACGCTCTGTCCCGCCCGCAGCGCCGAGAACCGGGTGGGCCCCGGGAGGTCCAGGGCCCTGGGGAGCAATGGGCAAGAGTCCCAGTCCATCTGGGTCGGGGAGGCAGCAAGGGCCGTGGACCGCTGCACACCAGCCCGGGAAGCAGGACGCGGGAGGCCACCAGCACTGCAGACGCCCTGGCGAGCGCTTGGGCACTGCGAGCCCTTCCTCCACATTTTTTCTTGAGAAAAGCATGAGCGTAGAAGTGGTGTAGACAGGCAGGTACGTTTGTTTGCTAGTTTGGTGCCTGGCGGTTGCGTGGTCGGTTTAAAAGGGAGTCTCTGTTACCAGCGGCTACAGGCGTGAGGCTGGCTAATGGTTTCCTAACAAGAGAGCCAGGCTGGCTTTGTGAAACCAGAGTTGACGACTTTGTGTTTGGGGGTGGGCTTCCTCATGGCCTGGCACCCACAGAAACAGTGCAACGCCTCCAGCCCAAAGTTGGGCAGTAGGTTTAATGGAAGGCAGAGGAATTCAGGATACTGGCTGGCAGGGAGGCGAGGTGATGGTAGGAGTGAAGACAGGAGGCGGAAAGGTCAGAGGATCAGAGGTCACCCTTCACACCAGTGATTTCAAGCATCTGCTGTGCAGCAGCCAGAGCTGTAGGCACCAGGGACAAAGTAGTGAACAAATAGACATCATCCTTGTGCTCATGGAGCATATTTGGAAGCCAGTTTGGAGAGAAGGGAGACCATGAAACAGATACCAGGCACTAATAATTGTTAGCCAGAAAAGAAGCTGTTTAGGGAAGAGTGATGTGTGGGTGCTGTTTTGGACACAGTGGTCAGGAAAGACCTCTGACCAAGTAACACTGGAGTAGAGGCTTCTGCAGGAAGAATGGACAGTGCGGGTATGGGGGTCAAGTGTCCCAGGGCGAAGGCCCAGAAGGGCTGAGGCCCTGAGGTGGGTGGCACCTGCCTGCTTGAGGAAATGAAGGAGGTGAGGTGGAAGAGCCTGGATGGTGTGCTGGCTTCAGGAGAGGATAGAGGAAGAGGCCAGACCCCATAGGATCTTACATGTTGTCCTACCTATTTAGGATTTTATTCTGAGATGGGGAGCTGTGGAGGTGTAACGTAATGTACTCACAATTTTAAAAACTGCAGAACAAGTGTGCTGCATTCTGTTCACATTGGTATTCTCACAGTGTGCCAGGCACATCCTTAGCAGATGTATCATGGAAGATGTCAAGAAAATGCCTATGATAAGAGCAGCGGTAAGGGGAGGACTCTGGGTTAGGTTTCCTGGGGTCAGACTACTAAATTAGTGTCTTCTCTGTAAATTGAGGTTAGTACCAAGCAGCCAGCCGACCAGCTAGTTTAGTGGTGTGAACTGACTATTCATTTAGCCAGGGCCCCTGGTGGGGAAGAATAGGCTGGGGTGTTAGGAAAAGCAGCACCCATTGATGGGACTGTCTGGGGACAGCTGGATGGAGGGACAGCAGGCTTTGCAGGAAGGGGTGCAGCAGTGTGTTATTTCTGCTGTGGAGCCCTACTGACCACTGACAAACCCAGAGTTATGGAAATGGAGTATAGCTAGACAGGGGACAGCATCACAGCTAGAAGTGCTCACACCTCTGGGGGCTGGGAGGGGGCCAGTCCAGGGACCTGGGGGCTGAGCCTCAGGACCTCATTAATGATGGGAACAGCTGACACCCAGTGCTGAAGAGAGGAGCAGCAGCCTTGCTTGAGGGAGGCGGAGTGGTTTGGAAATGGCCTTGCTCAGGGAGGGGCATCTCTCAGACCCCACCAAGCTAGCTCCATCTTAGGCTTTTCAAAAGCTAGGGCAGGCTGCAAAGCTCCCCCTGCAGCAGGGCCTAGAAGCAGCTTGCTCTCTGGGTCGGGTAAGTAGGGACCGAGTTGTGGCTGGACCCATCCTGACGGAAGCTGTGGCAGCTTTTGGAGGTGGCAAGCAGGGAGGTCGCAACACTGCCAGGAAGGAGTCCCAGTGCCAGGGACAAAATGGCTTTGATTTGGAGGCTCAGCAGTTTGTTCTCTGAAAGCTCTTCCTCAGCTTGGGAAATCTAGGACTAGCAGGCTGGGGGTACATGAGTTAGGTTTCTCCTCTCTTGGAGCCTTATTGACACCTAACTCAAGAGATTGTCTCATGTTCATAGCCAAAGGCCCAATTGCAGGCCACCTTCAGGGTCCAGGACCTGGGGACAAAGGTGGCAGTGTCTGGGTGAGGCTTTGTAAATGGGGCCTTTGAGACAGATGCCTCCCACAGCTTGCAAAGCCGGGTTGTCCTTTTGGGTCCAGCATTGAGCTGGAGAGTGGAGGGGGGAGGAGCATCTTGGGGCTGTGTGTGGCCCTCAGGAGGTGTTCTTTGCGGCATGGGGACAGGACAAGGAAGCTTACTGAGGCGGCAGAGCCCCTGGGGCCTGCTCTTCACTAGCATGCCTCAGTGGCTCCCGTTGCCTGCTAGGTGCCGGGGTCCTGAGGTCCAGCCCTGCCAGCGCCCTCAGGGGCAGCTCTGGCTGCCTGTCTCCTGCCCATCCCCTGACCAGGGGCTCTCCTTGTCTGCATTTAACCTGTTCTGGTGATCTCCCAGCTTTGTGGCTGGCCTGCCCGCCCCCTGGGGCGGCAGCATCTGCACAGGCCTGAGCTGGCTAGGCTCCTTGCTGATTCCTGGTAGCTCCTGGAGCAGCTATGGGCTGTGAGGCCTCTCGGGAGTATCCAGGTCATCATCAGGAGAAGGAACATTGTGTCCTGGAGGGTAGACGTAGGGAAGGGGTGGAAGGTGACAAGGCCCAGTGCAGTTCATGGCAGGCATGCATCTTTCTGGGGACATGGGAGTGGCTGTGGTCCCTGGCACGGAGGACGGGGCTTCTTGAGGGGTGGGAGTCAGTGGCTGACCAGCCTCACTGCGGGACAGGTGCAGGAGAACTCCCCAGCGCAGCAGGCAGGCCTGGAGCCGTACTTCGACTTCATCATCACCATTGGGCACTCACGGCTGGTGAGGCTCCCTTTCCTGCCTCTGCTTGCTGAGTGTATGTGCCCCTCTGTCCTGTCCCTGCCAGGTGGGCTGGGGACAAAGCACTCTAGGAGGTGGGCATGAGGGTGTGAGGCTGACTGTGTGTGTGTGGGGGGAGGTGTGGTAGTACCCAGAGGTAACGGGAGGTGGGGGTCCCATCCATTGCCCCCCATCTTAGGCCTGACTTGTCTGAGGGCCTGGGCTGGGGGTCAGGATGGGGCCTAGGAGTCAGCCCTGCTGCCCCCACAGAACAAGGAGAATGACACGCTGAAGGCCCTGCTGAAGGCCAACGTGGAGAAGCCCGTGAAGCTAGAGGTATTCAGTATGAAGACCATGAAGGTGCGTGAGGTGGAAGTGGTGCCCAGCAACATGTGGGGCGGCCAGGGCCTGCTGGGTGCCAGCGTGCGCTTCTGCAGCTTCCGAAGGGCCAGCGAGCATGTGTGGCATGTGTTGGTGAGTGTAGGGGCGCGTGTGGGAGCAGTGGGGCATGCGAGAGTGGGTGGCTGGGAGGGAGTGGGCAGCTGTGGGGCGGAGGCTGGTGTCCCCAGCTGACTGGAGGACATGCCAGTGTCCAGAGAGGGCAGCTGTTCATCCCTAGACAGTGTGCTGTGCTTCTTGGTAGCTGTTGGACTCTGGGCACTTTTCCACCTTCTAGGACCAGTGATTGCGACCTTTTTAGAGCTTTCAGCAATACAAACAGCCCACTGTGGCACATGTGCCATAGGTTCACCACCACTGCGCTAGACCTTGGTTTCTTGTTCTGAAAGGTGGGGTATTATCTACCAGAATGGCGTCTGCACTGCTGGGGTGCTGCTGTTAGCACCCTTTTAAATCATTATCTCCCTCTCTCCCTACTCCTCTCTGTATATGTAATTTTGTGGCATATTATTTTATAACTGATACACGAATGAACCTCAAGTGGCTGAGCTGTCACAGGTGTCTCTCATGCTGCACCTGACATCTGTACTCACACGGTCACTCTCTGGCTTGATAGGAGGAGGGTCCCCAGGGATGGAAGCCAGCTGCTTTCTGTGCTCCATCTCTGGCTGCCTGGGGAGCTGGCTGTTTCTCAGCCTTTATAGCTGGCCTACAGAAGCTTGCCCATGAGCAACACGGCAAACGATGCAGATTTCGCTCTATTTCCCCGGAGACCAGGACTGTGCGTGCAGCACAGCTTCCTCTGGGAGGAGGCTGTCCTTGGATCCTGTGTGGTTCACTGGCCTTGCCTTGCCTCTCACCCAGCGGTCTTTAGGCCTGCAGCAGAAGCAGCAATTAGTTGGGCATTTACTGTGGCTAGCGTTTGGGTTCTCTTTTCTTTTAGTGTGTTTTTCTTCAATCTTAGCAACCCTATGAAACCTAGTTTTCATTGTGGGGAAACTGAGGCCGGGAGTGGGTCAGTATTGTAATTCTTTCACAGTCACACAGCCAGCAGGTGGGGCAGCCAGGGGTTGAGCCCAGCGCCCAGTCCATGCCATGTGCTGCCCTCTTCTGGGCAGCCTGCAGAACTGGGGATGAGGTGAAAGGGTGGGCGTGAGGCCCTGCTTAGGGGGACCTGGACAGATTTCCTATCACTGCACTGTAGTGAGGCTGACTACAGTGATCATCACCGGTTTGCAATTCTTCCCCAGGATGTGGAACCATCTTCACCAGCTGCCATGGCCGGCCTCTGCCCGTACATGGACTACGTGGTGGGCTCAGACCAGATCCTCCAGGAGGTGAGGAACATGTGGCTTGTCCTGGCTGGGTCCCCGGATGGAGTGTGTTGAGACAGGGCCTTCCATGGAAAGTGGCTTATTGTGAGGATTTCATCTGCTGCCGGAAGCAGTGTCAAGTGCTGTATGTCTCTCACAGTCTGAAGACTTCTTTTCGCTTATCGAGTCCCATGAGGGGAAACCTTTGAAGTTGATGGTGTATAACTCCGAGTCTGATTCCTGCCGGGAAGTGACAGTAACTCCCAACGCAGCCTGGGGTGGCGAGGGCAGGTATTTCCCATGGTTGGCGGCTGCAGGGTTGGCGGGAAACCTGTCTGGTGGGTGTGGACCTTGAATCTACTGGTCGAGATGGGAGTGGGCCGTAGGCTCTGCCTCAGATGCCTGTGACTGACTGACTGACCTAGCAGTGTCTTTCGGCCTCTGCCTGTCCCTCCGGGCTGGGGATGGGAAAGGGGAGGGCTGTGGTTGTAGCTGACCCTCTGCACTGAATGTTTCTGGCCTCCGGCAGTCTGGGCTGTGGTATTGGCTATGGGTATCTACATCGGATCCCAACCCAGACCCCCAGTCACAAGAAGCCACCTGGTGCCTCGTCGCCTGTTGCCCCGGCATCTCTGCCTGATGTTCCATCACTGGTGTCCATCCCCCAGGACTCTCCTGGCCAGGAGATGGGTTCCAGGCAAAGTGACTACAAGGAGGTATGTAGGGGAGCCTCACATGGGCACAGGGGCCTGCCAGCTGGGGAGGCTCCAGGATGCTCCTGCTTCTGGACACAGTAGGAATAGCACCCTCCCTGGACCAGGAGAGCCTCTGTTGGTTTTCCTGCCCCTTGCTCTCGAGGTGAGGTTGGCATGAGGCACTGGTGGTGGTCTCCACTTCATGAGTGGGCAGCTGAGCCTGGGAGCTGAGCAGAGCCTTGCTCTGGGCTGGGTTAGCCTGCAGGAATGCCTGTTCTGTCTGGTTGGGGTCGGCCCAGTCTTCAGGGCTGAGGAGCAGGTCCCGAAAGCAGTCTGGGTCAGGCACACTGGGAAGGCTCCCCCTTCTTCTGCGCCACTGACAGGGCTCAGGAGGCAGGAGTGTGTTGCAGCCAGGTGGGCTCCTCGGTGCATCAGCAAAGTGCTCCCTCTACAGAGTGGCTGCTGCAGGGGAGGCCAGGTTCCTAGGTGGGACCTCCATGCCTTGTGGAGGGAGGAAGGGAGGGAAGAGCACAAGCTGTTTATTTCCTGCAGGCAGAGCAGTGCTCAAGGTAGTGGTGGGTACTCAAGGAGCTGTCCGAATTGGCTCTTCTCTGTTCTCTCTTCCCTGGTACCACCAGGCCATACTACAGGTACCTGGTTCTTTCATGGAGAGACAGTTCCCTGGGGCTGAGAGTTCCAGCCACAGCACTGCAGACTTTGGGGGACTTCCGTGTTCCCTGGAGAGTCCTCTTCAGCCTCCACCTCCAGTGCAGCGAGTCATGGACCCAGGTACTGGGCAGACCCTGGAAAGACTGAGGGACCCCAGCTCTTGATGCTGAAGTGCGCCTCAGGCTCAGAGCTAAACTTTGGCTGCAGTGGCAAAATTTTCCCTGAGTCTGCTGATTCCTCAGATCTCACATACTGTAGACAGCTGCAGGTTGGGCGTGGTGGCACATACCTGTAATTGCAGCACTAGGGAGACTGAGGCAGGAGGGTTGCTGTAAATTCGAGATCATCCTGGGCTACATAGTGAGTTCAAGGCCAGCTGCATTACACAGTGTGACCCTGTCTCAAAAAAACCAGAAAGAAAAGGGGGAAAAAAGAGAGAGACAGACAGACAGAGAGACAGAGACAGAGACAGTTACATCCAGGGTATGGATGGAGAATTTGGAGTCCAGAGAAGCGCTGGCCTACTTCAGCTTACACTGAAGACAGCACATAAGACAAAGCAGGCTCTGGAAACACTGCCACCTCTGTCCCATGATGACCAACTTTAGGCCTTTTTTGTTCTGCAGGAACAGCAGTAAGACACTCCTTGGAGTTGGGGAGGGCATCACCAGAGGCCGGGGACATTGGAGTCTTGCAGGCTGGTTGGGTAGATGCTCTGGGCGCCAGGCAGGGTGAATGCACTGTCCTGGCTTTCCAACAGTTGGGTTTTGTCTGCCTCAGGCTTCCTAGATGTGTCAGGCCTCTCCCTCCTGGACAGTGGCAATGCCAGTGTGTGGCCCAGCCTGCCCTCTTCCACGGCTGTCTCAGTCTCAGGACCGGAGGAAGTTGGCTCCAGCAGCAGTTCTCATGAGCGTGGTGGTGAGTGACCAGCGCCTTCTGGGACAGGCCCCACGCTGTTGAGAGGGCTGCACTAGTTGCTCAGCGGGGCTAGAGTTTGGCCATGTCTAGGGATCGGTATCTCCTTTTCCCATCAGAGGCTGAATGGCAGTGGGCGCAGGCCAGCCTAGTACTACAGGCCTGCTCAGCCCCACCTTTGTTTCAGGTGAAGCCACATGGTCTGGGTCGGAGTTTGAGGTCTCGTTCCCGGACAGCCCTGGAGCCCAGGTCCAGCCAGACCACCTGCCTCAGCTGACTCTTCCTGACAGCCTCAACTCTGCAGCCTCACCAGAAGATGGGCTGTCTGCGGAGCTGCTGGAAGCGCAGACTGAGGAGGAACCTGTAGGCATGGCTAGCTCTGATGTTGGGGCAGAGGCCAACCGGCTGGCTATCCAGGCCCAGTTCTCTACCCCAGAACTACACGCTGGGCAGTGACAAGGCGCCTGAGGTTATTTCACTAGCTCTGTGCCAGGTCCCAGCCCTGTGTGTCCAGCTTCTGGGGCTGCAGTGCCGTGTGACATGCAGAGATCCTTGCAGGCAGTGGCTCTGGAGTCTGCTCAGAGCCTGCTCTGGTCTCAAGGAGATGACCTTATGGTGTTTCTCCTGCCTGGTGGTCTTGGGTCGGAGGGTTTTAAAGGGGACTTTGGTGGTGGAGGGCTGGGAGCAGCACCCAACTGCAGTGTTTCACAAGAGCTGGGCTAGGGGAGGCACATGCAGCCTTGGTGGGTAGTAACAGGAGGCCATGCACCTTAGAACTGTGCCTGTCATGTCATGGGGCTCCCCAGGAGGCAGCAGGCCCAATCACCATCAGTGTGAAGATGGGATGAATGAGGAAGGGGCTGGAGTTGGCCACATGGCTTTGTAGGGTTGGCCCTGACCCTTCCTGTGCAGTTCACGGTTCCATCTTGTACTGGGAGGGACCCCAAATTTCAGGACCCCCCCCCTTATCTTGTCCCAGTCACTGATTTCCTTCACCACGGGTTCAGACTGGCTGATGCCTGTCAGCACCAAGGCGAGGCTGCCCTTGCCCACCCGTCCTTCAGCACTGGAGCCTTATGGTCATGTCTTCTTTTTCTGGCTTAGGAGTGAGCTCACATCTAGTGTCCCCAATGGTGACTCCTGTCAGCTCACAAACATAAACAACAATTGTCCCTGAATATACAAGATGCCCTGCCAACCACACCAGTGCAGAGTTACAGCTTTAAGTCCACCATCCTGAGGGAACTCCAGGCCAGCTCACCCCTGACCAGGCTTCTGCAGAGCCCCAGCCCCAGGAAGAAAGTAGGGCCCAGACAAGAGTGGGTACGGGTCCCGCTGTCCTTTTCTGTAGTATGGGGGAAGCTGCTCCCCACCCCAAGTGCCTTTGGATGGCCCCTCATCAACTGAAGTCCTCTGCTGTTGGCTCAAGCCCCCCACCCTCCCAGGCATTGCCCGCCCATCTGCTAATTACCCGGGATGCTGCCTCTGGCCTTGTCTTCTAGTAAGGCCTCCCATTTGTGATGTATACACACAGCAAACTACGGGCGCCAAGGCCCCAAATTAGCAAACACTAAGTTCCAAGCACTGTGACTGCTTTTAAAGCCAGGCCTTGTCAAGCCTACCAGAGCAGCTGGCAGGTGCAGAACAGTGAGGCTGTGTGCTGGGTTGTCCAGGAGCCCAGTGCAGCTCTGCAGGAATGCAGGGAGCAGAATGGAGTCGCCACAGGCCTGTGCAGGGCCTGTGGTCTGCAGCCTGGCCCGTGCTGACCCTTACTGGCAGGCTCTGGCTCTTCCCTCACTACGTTTACTTCTGTGCCACTGGGGGTGAAATGGCTAGCTATACTAATTATTCCCAGGGTGACCCTGAGACTGCAGGCTTTTGCTGTGATCCACTATGAAGGAAAACGGCAACTAAAAAAAAAAGTGTACTACACTTTGAAATATTTTAACTAAATTCTTTATTCTGTACAACTGTGAAATACAGATTTTTAACCTTTTGGCATTGCAGACTGTCAAGTTTTCTGGAAACTATTGGTTTAACCGGAAAGGAAAAAAATACAATCATGCTGGGCTCAGATCTGACAGGAAGGGACACAGCCACCCAAGGCTCAGCACACAGGGCAGATGACCCAGCAAAACCTGTACCTTTATTTTTTGTCTTTGAGACAGGGTCTCACTATGCAGTTCAGGCTGGCCTTGAACTCTTGGCAATCCTCCTGAGAGCTGGGGTTATAGGTGTGTGCCACTATGTCTGGCCAAAACCTACTCCTTTAACTCAAAGGCCCTTTGTGCAAACACAGTGCAGGGCTGCTAAATAATACTCATTTTTATTTTTTATTTCTTTTGTCATTAGTTCACAACTATTGCTAAAAAGAGTGCACCAAAAGCGCAATGATGGACTGACAGGTAGAAAGGACTTTTAAAAAAAGAGGTTGGCTGCTCTCTGAGGAAGGGAGAGAAATCATTTTAACCCCTTGGCAATGTGGCCATGTCTCTGCTTGCTTCTCCAAGGTGCAGAGGCAATGACCTGTCACTGTCCAAAGCTAGCTGACCAGCAGTAAGGGAATTCTGTCTGCAGCTGTGCTGACCAGAGGATCTCAAATTGTAAGGTATGGACCTGAGCCCATCAGCTGCCTGTAACCAAACCTGTGAAGATGTAGGAAACAAAAACCTCCCCACCCCCTGCTGCTGTGCAGACAGGCCACACAAGCTGGGAGGTGCTGGACTGCAGTAACTGCCCTCAGAAGGCACTTGTGCTTCTGGCTTCATGCAAGGAGGCTTGCCTGTGTAGTTTTATGGGGGCAGACTCCTGTTCTAAATACAAATGACCTTTGGGAAGAATCCAAAGTATTTTCTGCCAAAAGTTGAAGTGTTTATCCCCAATAAGTTATATTCTGTACAAGACCCAAGTGATTCTATGAAAGCTTCAGATTGTTAGAAAGAACAGTGAAAACAAGATCTGGATACAGGTAACCAACAAAAACCTGCATATAAAACCCTGGAAAAAGAGACAGGTACACTTTCTAGACTGGAACTCATGGTGCCATCCCTTTTCTCTGATGGCAGACATTCTAGGTAGTGCCTGAATGAAATTAAACTTTCATCACAGTCTCAAGTTTTGATGGTGTCACACTGCTTATCCAGAGCAGGAAGCCATGGTCTTGGCTGACTTTGCCTGTGAGTAAAATGACACTAGAGCAAAGACAACAGCTGCACCTCCCTAGACCTGTGCACAGCCAGGGCCACATGGGGCTTGGCGTCACTAAGCTCACCCGTATGTACTCCACTCTGCCCAGGCGGCTTGGTGCTGTGACCCAGCACCTGGAATCTCCACAGAGTTCCTACAAGGGCACATCTGAGATGCAATATTAAAAACAAGCCCAACGGTAATCATTTATTATGAAATGGGCTGGCTCTCAAGTTGCGCAACAGTAAATTACCATTAAAAATAACTTTAAATGATGAAAACAATTCAATTTTTTTTTTATGACAAACTTGGAAAAAGCCTTCATAGGTACTGCATGAATGGAATGTACTTTTAGAAAAGCTACAGAGCTGTAGGTTTGAAGTTGAAACACAGTGACAGGTGTGGTCACCCACATTCTCTAACAAGTGCTAACACACAGATAAGGTCCTTTGAAAGGAGAGGAAGAAACTCGGAGAGGAAGAAACTCGTCTGCACTGGCCTGCGGTCAGTTCTCTGCACAGCTGCAGGACAGAGTCTGCCTGGGGCGGCTTAAGCTACACTTGAAGACTGGTGTCTATATTACATCTTGATTAGTCACTTCAACTGAAAAGCTCGTCCATACCAAACTGGTCATTAGAAGTCTCGCTTCCTCTGGGCTCAGCGGGCTTCCCAGGACTATTCGGCCGCAGAGGAAGGTAGTTAATGAATACCCAGGAGCGCTGGCCCAGCTTCACGTGGACTTCTGACGGTAATGCAGGGTGAGGTCGCCACCACTCTTCCATATGAAGTGCTTCACTGTTCGCAGGTCCATATTTGGATCCAAAACCTAAAAAGCAAAAATTACACTAAAATTTTCAAAAGGCTTTGATAATCTAAAAGCTTCTCCCTCAACTGAGGAATTCTACTGGTCACCTTCCTCCGGCCTGCAGCCTGCTTTTGCCGGCACAGCTTCCATGATGCAGGCAGGACACAGCACAGTGAGCCGCACACTGGCGGTGCCCAAGTACGAGGCTGTATGTCAGCCCTCCC
Organism: Hydrochoerus hydrochaeris; assembly: GCA_004027455.1. Classification (NCBI taxonomy): domain Eukaryota; kingdom Metazoa; phylum Chordata; class Mammalia; order Rodentia; family Hydrochaeridae; genus Hydrochoerus; species Hydrochoerus hydrochaeris. Next base: position 172,627 of record PVLA01001836.1, read on the forward strand.
CGGAAATGCCTTTGTGATTTACGATAGCGTTTTCATTTCTCCACCCACCTGCACTCCATTCACAAGGAATTCTATGGCTTCAGACTGCTGGGTCCCTTGCCTGAAAACTCTCTTCAGGTAAACAAGAGATTTAGGGTGGTAAAACATCTTTACAAGAGCTGCAGAGAGGTAGAAGAAAGCCTCTCTGAAAGAAGCTCTCCAAAAATAACAGATAAGGGATCTAAAATCATACCATCTAGATAGTACACTTTTCTGAGCACCAGCACTGGGAAAAAATGGGGACACCGTTCTTCAGTTCACTTACCTGGTCCTGGCACAAAAGTTCAATTTTTTCCTCTGCCAACACAGCAATATCCTCTTCTTTTTCCTGTTCTGGTTTCTCGTTATTAGAAGAGCTAGTGGTCTGAGATTCGTTATCTAAATTGATAATTTTCTCATACACGTGTTCCATTACTTTCCGGACTTGGAGCATGTCACTAGCAGAAAGTCTGTCTCTGTAAAAGGAAGAAGCACATTGTAGCAACAGGATCACTAGCTATCATCTCTTCCCTGTTAATTTTTTTTTGGTTTTATAAAACACAATACAGAAACATCATAAATTATTTTAGTCACTGCCTTAACCCATTTTTTGAATTGTGAAAGGTTTTTCTCTAGTGTCCTCCAAAGGTACAGATCATGTGCCACTAAATTTTTTTTTTTCCCTAAATGAGCTTCTGGAAACATACAGCATAGCGACCTGGGTTTTATTCCCTTAAATACTTCCCCAAAGCATGAAAGCATCCTAGCAGGTAAGGCAGGCCCAGCACCTACAGGGCCTAACTCTCTTGGGGCTCAGTTTCCCTGAGTGCTGTTCCTCATTTGCCTTGCCTTCTACTAACACGTAAAGGTAGAGATGATGCCCCAGTTCTGACTCTGAGTCTCAACCTTCTGCTTCAGACCATAAACACAATGGCTGGGCTGGGCATCTGCAGTCAGTGTCTGCAACCTGACTCATCTATTCCCCAAACCTACTTCTGAATTCCTGACATCAGTCTGTAACTGTCCAACTAAATTACCAAAGCTTAAGCTCTGAAAACCATTACACTCTCAATTTAGTTTGATGTAAAGGACTTGCTGTGGATTTAAGTGGAGAGAGATGGGTGGAAAGGTAAGCAGGGGACAGACAGGAAAATGTTTACAGTCAGGAGTTAATAGTTACTGAACTCCCATGTGTCAGTGGGTACTCATTCTATTTTCTTTGTATAAATCTGGAAATCTCTGGAACAAAACAGTTTTAACAATCTTGTTGGCTTTACTTGCTAGGATATACATAGTTTGGTATTTTCTTTCTAGACTACTGAAATTCTTTTCTTGGGTCTCTGCTTTAAAAGTCTCTCTCTGTGCCACATCCCACATCATCTCACACGTTTCTGGCACTACACATTCTCTGCCTTTCTAAGTTCCCTTCTACCATCCCATTGCCTGCTGGTCAGTGCTGCAGGCATCTTCAGCACACTCCCACTTCCAAATCCCTTGTCAAGCTGAGTCCTGGACTTGCAGTATGTACCCTTTGAAGTTCTACCCATCCTCACATTGCTAAGCTCAAATTTTGCATCCTTCAAGAAGCCTTTTAGCAAAGTTCTAGTCAACTCATTTCTTCATTCTTGTTATTTCTTAAGTATCACAAAAGCAGTTAATATACACAAGTTGTGTCCTAAATGTTGAGTTTTGACAAGAGACAAAATGCAGTAATGTTACAAAGTCAACCTTAAGATCTAGTGCTCGTCTTCTGTATTATAAGGCAAACCATAAGGGAAAAAATCTCTAATAAATTACACCAAGGGATAACATGATACTAAATGTACTTACTTTTTTAAGGTTTTTGCTCCTGAAGATGCATGAGGTTGGAGGTAGAAAGGAATTTTGTTGAATTTGGGCATATTTTTCTGAAATATTGAAAATCAAAAAGATATAATAGTTTCAATTAGATGGCAAACTAAAATGCTGTCAATAGGAAAACATGGTTTATAAGTATTTTATAATTTTGTGTAATTTATAGGCTATCAAAGTATTAGCAAAGTAGTTTAGTTTTGTGATAAAAGATATGTAAAGATAAACCACATGTAATATTACTGGGAATATGAACTTGAAGCATGGCTCTTCTTAGGTAATAGTACAAGGTATTAAAGGGAAATAAACTCAGTTTATCAACATTAAAAATATTGAGGCTGATACCTCACGGCCCAAATGGAAACTGAAGCGTCTTGAGAAAAATGTACCACATTTACCTGTGAGGAAAGCCACACACTCTACCTTGGTGGGGCCCACTGTCTGACTGAGGACACTGGGCCTTCCTGTGGCCATTCCTCTTACACCAGTGATGTCTGAGGCTTTAAGGAAGCATGGAAACCTCAGCCAACAACCTGGAGGTCTATGTAATGCAAACTACACACTTAGATGAAGGGCAGAGTAGGTTTGTTTTGTTTTGTTTTGTTTCAGGGAATCAGTCTCTCCAAGTCTCCACGTCGTATTCTGTCTGGATGTCTTCAGAAATAAGCCTAAGACCCAAAGTCAGTAATACACACATGCAAAGCAGTGGTTTATGGGGGGCTTGCACACAGTGAGATGTTCCTTAGGTGTCGAACTGGCTAAGTTCTTGGGGTCTGTCTAGGACAAGGCGCACATTTTCTAAGTGCTAATTACGTCCCTTTTCGTACAGTTTTAGGAATATATGAAATAAGTCAAGAGTACAATAAGGGATCCAAATATATATATAAATTCAGGGCATGATGAAGACAGCTTTTTTTTTTTTTTGGTGGTGGTGGTGCTGGGGATCAAACCCAGGGCCTTGTACATGCAAGGTAAGAACTCTGCCACTAAGCCACATCCCCAGCCCTTAAAAGACAGCATTTTAAATTAGCACAAAAGCCGGGTGTGGTGGCTTACGCCTGTAATCCCAGCACTCGGGAGGTTGAGGCAGGAGGATCATTGTGAGTTCGAGACCAGCCTGGGCTACAAAGTGAGCTCAAGGCCAGCCTGAAGTGCACAGCGAGACCCTGTCTCAAAAAGACAATAAAATAAAATAAAATAGCACAAAAAGGACAGGTTATTTAATTAAACTGTGTTGGCACACTGGCTCTGCTTTTGGATAAAGTTAGAATCTTACCTCACACCAAACAGAAGGATAAACTCTAACAGATCTATATATGCACAAAAAAATTATTATGAAGGTACTAAAAGAAAATATTGAAAAGCATGTTTTTGCTATTTGGGAATGGGAAATACCTAAACAAGACGTAGAAAGAACTGAGACATAATGGCTTGATTTAATAATGTAAAAATTAAAACTTTTAACTTGGCAAAAGACACCATAAACAACTTGGGAGGCTGAGGCACAAGGATTGTTGCAATTTTACAACTCGCTCTGGTTACACAGTGAGTTTAAGGACAGCCTGAACTACACAGCGAGACTGTATTTCAAAAACCACAAAAAAAAAAAAACAAAAAAACCAAACCCCAAAAAACAAAAACCAAACAAACAAAAAAACCCCCAACATGAACAAAGCCCTGTAAAACTTTGCAAAGATGCAGAGAATAGCCTAAGGGTAATATTCAATATAAAGAACACCTACAAATCAGTAAGAAAGAATTCACAGAAGAAATACAAATGGCCAATATGAAAAGATGCTTAAACCTAATTTTTAAAAAATTTCACACTAAAATAATGAGATAAAATTTGCCTGTTTTATAACAAAGATTGAAAGCTTCTGGCATTGTCTAAGATGGTGGCGCACAGTAGTTACAGCATGTGGGAGGCTGAGGCAGGAGGATCACCATTAGTTCTTCAAGGCCAGCCTAAACTACATTTGAATCCCTGTCTCAAAAAAAAAAAAAAAAAAAAAAATCCCCTAAAACAACCCCCAAACAACCTCACAAATGTCTGGCATTGGTGTGGGTGTGGGAAAAGGGCACTCAAGTTTTATCAGTTAGTGTGAACTAGTACAACCTTTGTGGAGGGCATTTAGCAGAATCTTTTAAAATTTAAAATGTGTACATCCTTTGATATAGCAATTTGATATCCCTATCCTTTGATATAGCTAAAAACTTCACAAAAGTATATGTACAAGGATGCTCACTCCAGTACTGCTTGTAATAGAAAACACTGGAAACAACCCAAATATCTGTTAACAGGAGACCAATGAAATAAATCTGGGTATAGTTATACTACAGGATATGTAGTCAAAATGCTGTACAACAGTATGTAAAAGAGACTTTGTACAAAACAAAATGAACTGTGTGACTGTCCATGCACATGAATAACATCTAATTGTACATGCAAAGCAGAAAGTACTAAGTGCTGTGCACTGACCTATAACAGCTGCTATCCTCGGGAGGAAGGATAGGGAGTGGGTGAGGAGGCGTGGGTGCAGAGGAGATGGAGTTACACTGTGCTAATAAGTACATATTACTGTTACAATTAAAAACCAGTAGGAATAGAAATAAATATAGAAATAATTATCAGTGCTTCAACTCTAGAACTGTAGGGAAGCAGTCTAGTTTTTACTCAGGTTTAGTATTATACTGTCTCAGCTGGGTGTGGTGTTGCACACAGGACTTGGGAGGCTGAGGCAGGAGGACTGCCATGATTTCAAGGCCACCCTGGGCTCCACAGTGAGTTCAAAGCCAGTCTGAACTACATAGTGAGACTCTGACTCAAAAAACAAACAAATTATATTGTCTAAGATTATTCTTAATTTCATGATGTGGAAAAAATGGAAGGGCGAAGTGAGAGCACAGGACACTTACATCCACGGTGATGTCAATCACCCACTGCGGCACCGTCTCATTAAGAAGCATCGACTCAGTCTCACCCCCAGAATCTCGGCAGAGCAGCCTAAACAAAAATCATCAGGGAGTGAGTGAAATGGCAGCATGGATGACAAAAGTTACTGTCTACAGTGTTCAAGGAAGGAACCTGCAAGACCACTGAGGAAGTTCAGCGAGGCAGAGTAACTAACAGCTAATTAATGGCAAAGCAGGCCCAATACTTGGGCTGTAGGTTTTGAGGCCAGACATCTACTACAGTGGCTTCTCTGAGTCCTTGGGTCAAAACAGGAAAGATGGGCATAAGCAAAGCACTACAGAAAGGTTTTCTGACAGTGCCACTGTGCACAGCCCAGGGCTCCATACGCAGTGGGGCCCGCGACATTTCTAGTGACAACTTTCAGGAAACCACTATGAAAGCAGAGGATTCTCAAGGGCAAGCCATACATTTTCCTTTTGCCTGTATCAGTGGGAGATCAGTGAGCTATCCCCCTTGGCCCTGCCACAGTACTTCTGGCAACCTGGAGTGGCAAGACCAGCACTTCCCTTCAAGGGCCCCAACAAGACTGCTTGGTTTCCCAGGTTGGGCCATGGCAGCCACGGAAGCTCCCGAGAGCAGCCCAACTCATCTTGCCTGGTTTGGCCTGAGGTATGTCACATACGCTGATGCTGTCCTGTAGGCAGGGTTTTCTGGTGACACCATCTGTTCCCAGAGTTGGCAGTCACACAGGCGAAGTGAAAGGAAGTAAGATTTCCTGGGGAAACCATCAGAGAAGCTGCCTCACTGTCAGAATGACAGTGTCTGCCTCATTCTAACACCAGAGCCATACTGTGGGTGGACAGCATCGGAGCCTTATGCTAGCTTGTGGAGGCTGAAGGTCTTCCAAATTCCTGACATTCACACAATACTTTTAGCAAATGGGAGCTCCCTCAGGCAGGGCCTGTGGTCCTCCTTACCTTACCTGAACAGTGTACGACCTCCCGCTTCACCAAAGATCACAGGTGTGTGTGGGGGCACTTGAAAATATCCATTTCCCTTCTGTACTCGGTTCTCCTGTTCCCCATTTACTAGGAAAAGATGCAGGTGGTGTTAGTATCCTGGGCTAGGGCTAAAAATATAAACTCTAAACATTTAATTTCCAAAAGCCTCAAACACTAAGATTTTAAAAGTCAAAAATCCTAGAATGTTGGATGTGGTGGCTCACGCTTGTAATCCCAACACTTGGGAGGCTGAGGCAAGAGACTGCCACAAATTCAAGGCCAGCAGAGGGCATGCAGTGAGTTCAAGGACAGCGAAAACTACACAGTGAGACCCAGTCTCAAAAAAACTAAAACTCCAAAAAAGTCCCATAAGTAAGCCGGAGTTTGAAAAAAAAAAAAAAAGGTTAAATCCCTGAAAATGAGAAACATGACAACTTGTGTTGAATAGCATGAGAAATGACTGAACTTTGAAATAAAGGAGAATAATGTTTGATACAACAAAAATGTAACTAGCTATTTTAATCACATAAGTCTATGATACACCTATTTATAGATGATTTATTTCTCTCTCCCTACCCCTTCTTCCTCCTTCCCTCCAAAAAGTTTCAGGAAACTTACGTTCAACAGCAGCCACAGCTAATAAAACATAAGTATAGTGAAATATAAAAACCCTCAAAGGAGACACAATTTCACTTTTCTTGTTATCCACAGATTTCATGCCCACTCTGCTCTCTGTAATCTGCTAAGCCACAAGCACCTGGCCCCACGCGCCAGTTCATTCACGAACACTACCCTGACAAGCTGAGCAGTCTTACCCGCTGAAACGCTGCAGCACTCCTGGGGCCTCTCTCACAGCACCCACCATTTCTCTCCAGCCTCAGAATGCTTATGTAAGTAGGCCTCTGCTCTAACAGACCGTGGGCCCCTGAAGGACAGGGCCTATGCCCATTTACCTTTATCAGGTCCCCTGCACCTTGCAAAGGGGCTCTTCAGACTGGGTAGTTGTACCCAAAACATGATCTTAATGGTGCTGAAGTAGCCTGTGCAGAGCACAGGCATTCAGACAAGCAGGGCAGATGTGGCCCCAGCTATGGATGAGGAGGGGAGCAGATCTGGTCTTGCTTTCCCAAATGTTTTGACTTTAAAGATGACATAAGGTTTCTGGTGATTTCTTCCTTTTTTTTTTTTTTTTGAGACAGGGTCTCGCTATGCAGTTCAGGCTGGCCTTGAGCTTACTTTGTAGCACAGGCTGGTCTCAAACTTGCAACGATCCTCCTGCCTCAGCCACCTGAGTGCTGGATTACAGGCCTGAGCCACCACGCCCGGCTGTGATTTCTTCCTTATTCCCCCAATTTACAACCTAGACCCCTGGGTGCTGTTTCTGTCTACTTCACACTTATTGTTTATTTGGGCCTTTGAGAACATCCAATCTAACTGGAAATAACCTATCCACAGCCACAGAGCTGGTTAAGTGCACAGTTCACACAGAACCCAGCTTTCTCAGCCCTTGGCTCCCAGTCCATGGGACAGTTCTGAGGGGGACTGAAGTGAGCCAGCTGAGAAAAGCAAATCCTCCATGGGTCTCCCTAAGGGACACCAGCAGACTGGTTTTCAGGGGAGCATGAAGCCTGTCATCCCTGTGAGAGAGATTTAAATCACATAAATCAGTATGGATGAATCTGGCAGCCAGATGGAAGTCCCTGGCAGGAAGCATCTGCCATTGTTTCTCACTCCTGCTGCTTTCCTGATGGTCAGCAGAGAACCCTGGGCAGAGTAAGCCTCAGCAGGTGAGACTCGATGACTCCTCAACCAGCTGTATGTTGCATAGGTGATGTGAAACTCCTGAGTTCTTTTTTGCCCTTCCTTTAATCAAGCTGAGTCAAATGCATACTTTCAAAATATGTTCTCTGCTGCTCAAGGAAAGTTATAGTTGCTGTCTGTGATACATACATTTTTTTTAACCTTAGTGACATTAATTATTTACATACATTCATTCATTTACCCTGGCACTTCTGAGTCAAAAACTGATGTTTTAAAACAGTCAGAATCACAATCAGGTAGATTGTCAGGCCAGGTAATACAGCATTTCAGGCCAATATGAACTATGACAACAAGCTGGCTTTTTTGTTAGCTACTTAGCTAGTTTGGAAGGTAAATCCAAATGTCACAGAAACACTGAGAAGTATTTTTAGAATAAGCCTGCAAAGGTGCCTAGTTTTTTTGTTTGTTTGTTTTTTAGACAGGGTTTCACTATGCAGTTCACGCTTGCCTTGAACTCAGTGATCCTTCTGCCTCACCTCGTGAGTGTGGGTTTACAGGCATGCACAGAATTTTATTTTACCTATTGTGAGCAGTTTCACTTACTGAAAAGCACACGTCTGCTTTTTTGAGAACCTCTGTGTCAGTTAAGACCAGATACTCTGACATGCTAAGGGAAGAAAATTAACTGGGAAGATCACAAACACTTACTATGTCACATTTTAGCAAATGGCTTAAGCACCTTTTGGTTCTGAGTAATTGTTGTCAATTTTCTAGTGAATTAAAAACACTAACCATGGTTTACTTCATTTTCTTCTTCGTCTACTGGACTCACGTGTGTTCTAGGCCAATATTCTAAGAGTGCCTGGAGTAAAAGTCCTCCTAAATTCACTGTAAAAGTTAGTTAAAAAGAAAACAATAGAAAACACAGTTTATTGGTTGTAATTTAAAAGTAGAATCAACAAAATAAAAATTTAAAGTTTTCAAATATTCCAATGCTAAAATCTAAACCCAACACTAGTATTCAAAATCAAGACTTAAGGGATTTTGTCAAGCCTAGTAGTTTTATCTTAAAATGTTTAAAGCAATGACAACAGAGGGCAAACGTTCAACATGGTTGTTCAGAATAGCTACAGAATAGTTTATCTCTACAATCAAACCGAACTAGGAATTGCATTCTTTTTTTTAAATTTTTTTTTTTAAGAATCGCATTCTTAAAGTACTACTGCCATTTTTTTTTTTTTTTTTTGGTACCGGGGATCGAACTCACAACCTAGAGCTTGCCAGGCAGGCGCTTATGCTGCTGAGCTAAATCCCCGGCCCAAGACACCTGTATTTTTTTTCCCTTCCCTGGTGCCTAAGTCTCGCATGGCCCTAGAACACCCCCCCGGGCTGCCAAGAGCTACTCTACCCCTATTCTGGATACAGGTGTTTGTTTCTATGTACAGGACCACATGGATCAAGGATGTAAGTCATTACATTTAAGGGAACCTGACCAAGATGATTACACAGCACAAAACACAAGTATCTACCTTCTCTTTTGGAGGAGGAAGTGATGGACAGACAGAACTCACGTTTTGGATCTGAGCCGTCAGGGCTGTTAAAACCAGCGTCTTTTGCAGAAACCCAGGCAGCAAAGCAGTCACTCTCATCCAGAGTGATAGTTAGCATCTGCCAAGACAGAAAACCGCCGTGGCATCCCAATGTGTGTCCAAATAAGCCTCTAAACCTTTATCTACTTGTACTATGTGACTTAAATGCTAAGCTATAGATTGAGGGACAAACTGATGTGTTTCATGGGACCCAACCCAACTATAATTTAGTTTACTGAGTTACCAAAGGCATTTAAACTACAGTGTGTAAATATTAATATGAAATTTTTTTTCTCACACTTAAAAACACAGAATTTTGTAACTAAGAATAATTACAAACTAATAAGCTCGAAATCTTCAACAGTCTCAAATTATATAAGGATCAACTGCCAACTTACCCCTGTTTTTAAGTCTACTGAGAACCAATTTGGCACATACACCATTTTAAATCTTTTCTTAATTTCATCTTCAAAATCCACTTTGCCCAGGTCTTCAACTTTACATGCCTATACATCAAAAAGAAAGTACAATGACCAATAGTAAGTGATAAACTGACTGAATTCTTATTTTGTTATTCAGAATTTTACACATTTTCCTATTTGCCTAAATGAAATACTCTAGCCTCTAAAATACATTTCAAAAAGAATATGGTTAATTTTTTATCTTCAGGCATTTACCTTTATATGTTGCTATTAAAATTTTAATTTCAGAAAACATTCTTTTTTTGGGGGGAGTTATAATTGAATTTTGTGATGTATTAATACCAACACATTTCTCTGGAAGCAATGTCAAATGAAACTCACAATTAAGGGAAAAAAATTCTCCAAGTAACTGCCTAGTGCTACCTTAAGAGGACTGTGAAATTACCCTTAGAAGACAGCTAATAAAGTACAGACAGCAATTCACAAGTCTGCTTCTTGACCAATGTAATCCATCATTATTTGTTTTCTCATTCCCTAAATATGTATGGTACCCAAGAGCATACCCTGAACATCTGCTGGTGCCACATGGTATTTCCAAGTACAGTTCAGTCCAATTCTGAATCACATCCCTCCAGTACCCTCTCTCAACAGCAGCTTGGTTCTTTCCTGAGAGTCCTTCTTCATCAGCCACCATCTCCAAGGGAGACCCCACTTACTCTCTCAGATCCCACCACTCCCCAGTGTTGCCTGGAGACGCCTACAGAAACTCCTACTTCTCCAAGGGCCACGCCCTTCACTTTAGCAACGTGCACACCCTTCTCTCACTGTCACCCAGTGGGCCTATAGTCATTCTCCCTCATTCACCAAACGCTTGTGCCCTGGCTACCATCCAGCAGTCCCTCTCAAGTACCTGCCTTCATCCCAGCAATGCCTGTGTCTACGTGGATAACAGAGGTAACACAGTATTCATGGCAATATTATCCAATCTCAACTGGATCATTCTTGCTAACTGGGATTCTTCTGTGATTCCAAACCCCTATCAAGACTCTACTCTCATCATATCTTGGACTTTGCCACTTCCCTACTACCGAGAGCATGGAATTCTAACTCCTCGAAAAAGACAAAGAATCCTTGATGGATTTCCCTTAACTTGGTGCTCCCTTTTTTCTGGTACAAGGAAAAAAAAAAAAAGAGTCCTTTCTGGCTGTGCTCTGGATCTCATCACCTTTTGCTCCTTGGGATCTTGTACTATCATCAAGCTCTATTTTTGCTTGGCTTTATTCTCTGTAAGTAGTGAGACTATTCTTCTACCTTAAAATCCCAACAAACAAAAACAAAAACCTTCCTTTGGCCCTCTTACTCTTAATCCTCTAGCTACTGTCCCTTCAAGTACTCCCACTCCTCTTGCAATATGAATTCTTCAAAGATTATTGCTGCTCAGATGTTCTCTCTCTTCATCCCCCAACTGCTACTGAACCCACTCCATCTGGCTTTTGTCTTAAAGACTCTCCTGGAGAGGCCCTTTTGTTATGGGCTAAAGGCATATTAAGTTTCCATATTTTAAATGAACTCTCAGTTGGTGGATGCTACTAACTATACGCTCCTTTCTGAAACACTCAATTGGTTCTTGAGGGGCCAATGGCTCTGGTTTTCTTGTCTCTTTCTGTCACATATCTTTATGCCTTCCTTTTTTTTCAATATCCCAACAGCAGTGATTATCTAGTTTATTGTCTTAGTCTTGACATGTCCCTTGGAAACCCTAACATTCCCCATGACATCAATTCTAATCTACAAACTGATGACTGCTGTATGTTTTCATCCAGCCTAGTTCTGTAACCTATGTATTACACTATAGAGCTGCCTGCCTTTCAGACACTTCTAGATATTCCATACAAACTCAAATCCATCATCTTTTTGGTGTGTGTGTGCGTGTGCTGGGAATTAAAACTCACAACCTCGCACACTCCAGGCAGGTACCATGCCCTTGAGCTATACCCCTCACCCCTCAAATCTATCACCTTGATCAGCTTTTCCCTACCACCCATTTTCAGCCTTATAGTCCCTGTATTACTTTCATCCATCAAATTCTGCAGTTCAGAAATCTGCAACTCATCCTTTCCTTCATAGTGTCTCATTTTATTTTTTCCATTTTCCTTGTTTCTATCCTAGTCCAGACAAATGCCATCTTTCAACTGTAATGTACCGGAGCCTTCTAACTAGTATGTGTCAGAGACAGTGCTAATAGTTCTTAAACATCTCAACTCTATCTAGAAGTAGGTACCCCTCATACTTTAGAAATGAAGATGGAAGTTTTGAGAAGCTCACTAGATCATTTCACTAGAAGCCAAAAGAACAAAGACCAGAATGCAGTTCAAACTCCTAGCTGTAAGCTTTAACACTTTTGACTCCCCTACGCTGCTTATTGTTATCTTTGGGTCTAGCATGTGGATATGGGACGTTCTCAGGTTACACAGAAATGCTGACTAATCATGGCACATGTCAGCTCTGAGTCCCACCTGGGTAGAACTGCCCCTATTCACATGGCCAGACTACACCCAGGCATAGGCTAAACTAGACCAGGAGTGGGCACCAGCCCAAAGGGAAAACTGAACTGGAAGAGTGGCTGGCTTGATCAGATTCTCTGAAGACAATTAGGTGCTGGGCAGCAGAGACAAGGCCACATTAATAGTGGAGTTCAAACAGAAGAATCAAGAAACTCTGCTGATGAGTTCTTTAGGGACATACTGGATCCTCCCAACGACCACGGGAGTGACTCTTCTCTGAAATAAATTTGGGTATCAAATCCCCTGGCAAGCATTACTCTACTGTAGAGAAAAACAACAGACTCTGACACCTGCCGGAAACTTTCCAAACAAGAAAATAAGGTCTCTTAGAGGTTCTGAAACCACACTCACCCAGCAACTGTTTCATAATGGACTTCCCACATAACTGCCCCACAGGGAGGGAAAGCAGAGACCAGGTGGTTTCTAGTCAGAGATGGTTCCTTTTTCTCAGTAATAAGCCTGCGTATCTTTCTTCAGATCATAAAGTTAACTTAAGTGACTCTCTCGTCTTCTTTATAATCAGTTTAACCAAAAACACCAGATCTTTCCAAGTCTTCCTTTACATTCTCTTTTTCTATCATTAAATCCTCAAAACATGATGCTTAAGACAACTGTCTTCAGGTTTCCAGAATCCCATTACACACGACTAGGACTCTGAACATGGTATTCCCTTGCTCTACAAACAATCTAGTAGTCTGCAGGAGTACACAAAAAGGTGGATTGTGGGCCTGTGATTTAAGACTCTTTGGGAAAGGACCTAAATGCCATGTTTTATCCTTACACCTCCATTGGTCCCTTATATTTACTCTACTTTCCAAATAAATAGAACCAACCACTTTAAAAGAGCATGCACCTTCCCTCTTCAATGCCTCTGCATTCACTCCTTCCTGAAATGCCTTTTCCCCATTAGCCATCTGCTGGATATCTGTAAGCCCTTGTTCAAATGATTTCTCTATCATGAAGCTCTCTCTATCTCTCTAGCTGTAAGGATGTAACTGCCCTGCTCTTAAGTTACTGTATGGCCTGTTTATTCTTCAAGTTTGTTTTTTTTAACACGTTACTCTTTTCCCTCCTACCACAAGGGACTGTGGTTCAGACTTTTCCATCATTTATTATCCTCAAACACAGTTCTATGCTCACAATAATCATTAAGTCCAAGAAATATTTGTTGGGCAAATGAACAAATACATTGATGACATTAGGGGACATAAAGTGACAGTGCTGTTTTTAGAATATGGCTGAATAACTGAATGCAACTCAACAATTCCAGGGAATAGAGGGTAAAGTGATCCAAAGTTGTATTCTGCTTGTGTCAGAGATGCTGAGTGAAGGCTATAAATCCTAAGAAATGACAAACCTTATTTTATGTACTCCAACGGCTTTCAATGTAGGGTGATTCTGTCTTCTTCTTTTCTCTAAATATCTGGCAGTATCTGGAGACAAGTGGCTAGCACAACTTGGGTGGGTGGGGGACTAGTGACATTTAGTGGGCAGACATGCTAGGGATATTGCTAAACATACTACAGTGCTCAGGTCAGCTGTCCCCACACCCAAAGAATTATCCAGCACAAATATTCATTCTAAGGTAAATCAGTATATAGCACAACTTATAAAAAACTAAAGAGAAAATGGTTCCATTCAAATAGTTTAGGTGATTAAAAAGATAAACTATGGACTTATTTAACATTCATATAATAAAGTACCTACCACCCCAAAATGAAGTTTTACTACAATTCTTAATTTATATATTATCTTTAGTATCATGTATATAAAAGGAAAAATAAAAGGAGTATACAATCCAACAACCTGTATATAATACTAAAAAGATACTCACCTTCAATACATCCCAGTATGCCACATTATTATTGGTATCTTTGGTTAATATATGTCGCTTATCATTAAGAATGTGACACTGAATAATACTAGCACCCCCTAAAAGTGGGGAAAAAACATAATTAGCAAGATAATCCTTGTATATTTAAATTCACAGTATATTACTGGTATGTGACAGGAATATAAGCTATGTTAGCTACTAGGAAAGAGAAGGAAAACTAGTAGATTATATAACATTTAAGGCCAACCAATTACTTGTGGTTTATTATTTGAACCTATTAACATTCAAAGAAAATCTGGTTTTATTATTGATTACAAATTAAATAGCACTTTACTTCAAGGGACTACAACCAGTGGGAAACTGCTGACAGCTAACAGTTTTATCCACTGAATAAAGTACAAATAACAACAGAAAATCTTTGGTAAGTTCCATCTTGAATTCCCTTGTTACTTTCCCTCTTTTACACTTGAATGGATATTCTAATGTTAAGAACATGGACATCTGCGAACTACAGACAAATGCACCTGACAGGATTCTAAACAGCAAGCTATGATATTAAACACACACTTTTTCTGCCACAAACAGGCATTAGAATCTGAGGACCACTCCTGCCCTATTCTGCTTGCCAAAAATGTCAAAAGACATTAAACCCTTCACAGTACACAGTAAGTCCCTGGCTTACAAACATTTGAGTCGTGAACTCTCACAGATCCAAACGGACCTCATATTATCAACATTCCTAGATGTGAAAAAATCACAGAAGTACCTCATATGTCTGCTGGACACTGTCGCAGTTGTGCTGCTGTGTGCTTAATGTACAGTGTGATAGCGTACAACAGTACAGCACAGTTGAGGACTTATTGTATTTTTGTGTGTGTTTGGTTTTTTTATGCTTTACACTGTATATCTGTGTCAAAGTTATATAACACCCACTTTGCTGGACTTACGAATGAATCCAAGTTATGAATGTTTTCCTGGAACAGAACTCATTTGTAACTCGGGGACTTACTGTATTTTACAAAGAGGCTGTTGGTGCTATCCTGGCTATTCTGCTGTTGGGGAAAATAATTAATGATAATAATAAAGAATGATGTTGCAATAAATATACATGTGCAGCTATCCCTCTGATATACTGAAAAAAAGTGACACATGTACACAATGGAGTACTATTCAGCCATAAAAGACAAAGCACTACTGTCATCTGCAGCCAGATGGGTGCAACTGGAGGACATTACATTAAGTGACATAAGCCAGACACAAAAAGATAAATACTGCATGGTCTCTTGTATAGGGCAGTCATGAAAACAAAAAAGTTGATCTGAACATAGAATGATGCTTACTAATACCAGAAGGGAGCAGGGGAGGCTGGATTTAATCACTGTATGCTACATGCATGTAGCATCATATCACACTTAATTCCATTAATGTGTATAATTAATAGATGTTAATAAAAATGAACTCAAAGTCCATTTTTGAAAGTCACTAAAAATAAAAAAAAAACTTTTTTGTACTAAAAATAAACCTATATATTAATAGTCTTTTTGTTTTGTTTTGCTTTGGTACTGGGGATTACAGGCATGTGCCACCATGTGTAGCCTGAATTACATTTAAAGAAATACCATTATTTTTATCAATCTCTTAATAACTATAATTAGTCTTTAAAAAAGATATGAGACTTTACAATCTTCTTACCTTTTATAATTTGGTCAGGTTGTGTACAAAGGGGAGTTATTGGACTTGAACAGTCATTGTCATAATCTCCAGAGGTTCTAAAACTATGAATTCCCTTCAGTGTCTAGAGGAACAAAATTTATTTAATCATTTTATGCTTTACAAGTTTCCTGTCTCTAAAATGCTAAGAAAAAGCAAAATCAGAACACTTAATTACTATATCAACCAAAAATATTTAGTCACAGTACAATTACTATCGTATTAAAAAAATAAAGAAGGAGGAAATAGTATCTGTTGGGAGAAAAAAACAGGCATAAAGGCTGGAATACTCTTCCAGATGAAATTATGTTGATCCAAAGTTGGCACAATGAAATTCAGACAAGAGATACACGTTTTTACACAGAAAGAGCATTTGACCTGCATATAAGCAGGAAGAAATGCAGACATTCTCTCTTGCTTTCCAGAGTCTGCTATACAGAAAAACTTAAATCTTTAAGAGTTAAGAGTGCTCTGGATGGCTTCTCTTTGTTTTGCTCTACTCCATCCTTGCTCTTCATGCGATAAATAAAAAGGAAATAAGCTTCAAAGTAGTTTTATGCTTTTTTTTGAGACAGGGTGTCGCTATGTAGTGCAGGCTGGCCTCCTGCCTCTGCCTCCTGAATGATGGGTGTACAGGTGTGTGCCACCACGCCTGGCTACACTCTTATGTTTAGAAAAATTAGAACACTCACAGATTTCTGACTTGTTGGTCCTTAGACTACCTACTTTCAAAAGTAGTTTCATGCAGTCAGAAGTTATGCTAATACAGTATTTACTCATTTATCAAACAACACATCCTTTTAAACACCTCAAGTATATACGTTGGCTCCTGACAAAGAGTCACAGGCTTCATTTTGACTACTAATTTGACTATTAGTATGATCTTCAGGGCTACACCCCCAATGACAATGGCTTTCAGATTTTGTCACTGCCCTCGAGTGTCTGGCAGGTTTATGATGACAAACCAGATGTACATAAATCTTCGCCAGGAATTCAGTCACTTACCCATTTATTTACTGTAGACTTGGTTGTTGCAACCCAGATTGCAGGGGGAGGATCAGCTGATCTATCAAGCTCCATCTAAAAACAAAGCACAAATATATTGCTTTATTCAACAACTGCATGTTGACTACACCAGGGCATGTGTTAAAGAGCCAAAGAGGCAACAGAATATGGAGTCTCTTTGCTAAAGGTATTTGCAGTCCTATAAAAGTGTAATAGGAACAACTTCTTAACAAAAACTGGATGAAGTTTTATGTGTGGCTGAGAGACCTAAATGACTACAGTCAAAAGGATAAAGACTTTGCATAATGTTTTTGCTACTTTAGTTTCTATATTCTTTCTTAATAGTAACACAAGGAAACATAGTTCTTTTCTCTTTGAAAATGTCTGTAGCAAAAACAAAAAAAAAGCACCACACTTGAACAATCAACAGAAATAAAAAGGACACCTTTATCAAGGACAGGACACCTAGAAACATACTATATATTCTCTATTTTTAAAAATACTTGATACTAAACATGTATATATGATACTAATGGAATTCCTCTACATGTACTCAGTATTCTTTCTACTCCAGGGAACTGCAGATTTGGAAGGCTGGGCTCCAAACTCTCAGGAGTCTTTCTCAGGTCAGAGATGGTCTTTGTAATTTTTGGTTACATTTGTGCCAAGTTCTTGTCTTCTTCTACAGTCAAGATACCCTGGCATCTGCAGCACTCACGAAGTGGAGAGTTTCTTTCCCATTAGCCTGCCACCTGCCCACATGCTGTGTTGACCCAGCCCCGATGATCTGCTTTCTTAACGGGTCACTGATTTGGTCCATCAGGGTGTGCCTCTATGTCAGGTCCTCTCTTACTTAATTATCAGGACTGTTTTGAAGGTGGGGATGCCTCGTGTTGGAAGCAGCTTGCTCTTTCTTCTGCTTCCTGAGTGCTCTTCTACCTCCTTACTCCTGACAACACAGACACATTTTCCACACTGTACTTTGCTTTGGTGTCTGCTTACAGAAAACCTTAATGGCTCATATTCCTCCTCCTATGGACAGCTCAAGAAGTGAGGCAAGCTGAGGAGCACATGTGAGATAATCTCACTAAAGTTTAGCAGGAGAGCCATGCACCACTGATGTATCTGAGCAGTCATGAAGAATTCGACAGATGACTTGCCAAACTGCCCTGCACTGACCTCAGGTATCTACCTGGATACTCTCCTACCCAGACAGCTGCCACTCTCCTTGCCACATAAGTCCTACCTCTGACAGAAGAGCTTTTTTGTCAAGTCCCACAGTTAATTCATGTTCTAACACAGATTTTGCTATACTTGGCTAACCATATAATAGCCTACATTACAAAACTAAAACATATGACATACCTTAAGAACTGGTGCTTTTTCTTCACAGATGAGCACTCGAATGTCAGGGTTTCTTAGGTCTGTACAATAAATCTTCCTGTCCCTTCCTCCAGAATATACATGTGTGAATGTATCATTGACTTGCAAGGCCCAAACCCCTTCATCATGTACTCGGTATGTTGCTATACATCTCTGCTGGCCAAGGGACCAAAGACGAATTGTCCCATCAGAACTGCCAGAGAGGCACTGCAAACAAAAAAGAAGTAAAGTTAGAAACCTACTAAGGAATTCTTGCTTTCTTGTGCCCTTGCACTTAACTTCTGCACTGATTCTACACCATCACACACATATATCTAATAAATAATCTGTACTTCTGTCCCTGGTAAAGGTTTCTGACAAGCCTGGACCATAGTCTGAAATGACCAAAAGCAACAGTGCATGCTCAAGCAGGAGACACTTCTCACAGAACTGCCTCTGTCCTTTCTCCCTGGCTGCCTGTGGATTCTAAGTCTGCAGACAAGTCCTGTTCTGATTACCTGCTGCTGGGGGAAGGGGGTTGAAAGAAGTTAAAGATAAGACTGCAGTGACCCCAGTAGCATCGGCCTCCCCATCTGGACCCACAGAGCAGGAACTGTGGCGAGGCCCAGCACTGGGGACTTAACCAGGACTTTCAAGTCATTCTGATACACACCATATTTGACAAACACTGCACGAGGCTGGTAACATTTCTGGGTCATAACTGTCTCATCTCTTCTCTCACAGCTCTGGATTCCTAGCAACTTCAAAAGCCACTTGGATTCTACTGATAGGAATCAGCAGCAAGACCTAGTCCCAGGCTGACTATTCATTCTCTATTACCTTGAAGTCTTTGCATCTGAGCCTCAAGTGAGTTAACATTAACAATTCTGACAATTTCCAAACACTCAGGAGAGTCAACTATACAAAAATTGCTGACACACAAATTAGGCTGAGCACTCTGTGAGCCTGAGAGAAACAGGCAGAACTGGTGGCCCCAGACCCACATTTGGCCTGCTTGGTGTTCTCCAGCAGTTATCGTGGTGACTTGCAGAAAGGACAAAAGCTTCATTTCCTTGTGAAAAAGAATAACTCTGAAGGAAAAGAACTGCAGGTGCTGGAATATGAAATTAAGTAAGCAAAGAGCTTCTCAAAGAAAAGATAATGTGGGTTTAGAGATCTGGAAGGTGATTGAACAGATGAGGTTTTTAGAAATGTTAAGGATTTATTGGCCTGCCACATGATTTAAGGGTCTTTCAGTACGCTAGGCAGGTTTCATCAAATCAACGTACTCTAGGATGCTTCTCCACAAACTGCCAGGAGCATCAGGGGTTTAATCATCTATACAGATGCTCCTGCTTATCTATTCCAACTAATATGCAAAACAACAAAGAGACTAATAGACATAGAAACAGCAAGGTTAAAGTTATAAGCAAATGGTCAACTTACATGTGGAGAACCACAGCAGTCTGGGCTAAGGGTCAGGAGGCGGCAATACTATCAGTAAGGCTCTGATCCACACTCACCTACTGAGAATAAGGTCTAACCAAGTGAAAGGAGGCATAGGTGATGCATTAGAAGTCCTCACAACATGGGTGACTTACAACAGGGAAGCAATATGGTCAAAACCCAGGGTACAGAGAAAAGTAGATGAGAAAACTTAGTTACATCAATCTTGATACAGAACACAAAATCTTTCATGGTAATCAGTTTCCTAAGCATACAAAAAATTAGGCCCTCAATAGACAGCAACTTCTTTTAAAGTATAATGCGGGCCATCACCTTTGCAGCATTAGGAATTCTAGTGCCTGCTACATTGTAGGTTCTAGAGGAACCACCAAAATATCTTCCCCTGGATAAACATGAACATGTTCATGATGAAATGACTTCAGAAACCAGAAAAGAATGCCCCAAATTGTTCTATTAAGTCAGACTCAGTGGAATAAATTCTGAGGCTCTGATCATGCTGTTTTCCAGTGAAGATGGAAGTACCCATGTGCCGAGGCCAGCATGCTTATCAACACACGTCTGTGGACAGTCACTCACACAAGCTGCCGAGACAGAGCAGCCTGACATGGAGACCTGTAGACTCATAAGTTAGGCTTGGGGTTTGTACTGCCAAAAACAACTGTGAGAGATACACAAAGACCTGCTCAACTCAAACCAAGGTGATAGGTTGTCCCGATTCCTCAAGAGTACAAGGAATCAAAAGACAAGCGACTCTGTCCAATACTGGCACCAATCAAAACAACTGTAATAGTGACTGCCTTCACAGGAATAATTCCCTTGTGCAAAGTCTCACTTAAATTCAGTAAATGAACAGAGGCAACAGACAGATGCTCATGGCCTCTATCATTTTATAACAGAACCCCTGCCAATTTACTTCAGTTTCTTAGTTGCCCAGGTAATAGCTCCTGTTCTAGCTGTTCTTGTCTCTTAGAAATGGTTAGTCACTGTGATGCATAGCTGGTCACTATGATGCACACTGTATAAACCAACCCCCAACCAACAAGCCATTCTGCCTCTGTACTTCCTGCTTATTTATCTCATATATCCCCTAGACCACCAAAGATTGGGAACTTATATTCTAGGAATGATCCTGATCAGTGCCCACTGACATAAAACTGCCTCCAAATCCTAGGTGTCATTATGGTGTTTCTGTTTGCTGTAGCATTACAAGTCCCTAACTAACAATGCCACTAGAGATCCTGTATTACAAAGTTGCATGGCCATCCTGCAGGACACAATATGCATTCTAAGGCCATAAACTATCTATCTCTTCTATATTACAACAGATCAAACATCAGGAAGTAGGTATTTCTTCTTTCCTCTTCTTTTTCCCAAGTGAGTACTTATAGTTCTTTTGTTGATTGATTCACCAGTATAAGTGTGATGTATTATTTGCAGTAAACTTCAGTCTATAATTGCTAATAAGGAAAATGGATGAAAACCTATCAATTATGCACTCTCCATAAGACTGAGTTTTTAGAGTAGACATATTGTTTCTTATAGTAAAATGCAGCTGACTTCAGTGGAAGTGCAATTATAGCTATGTTCATGTGACAGCTAACTCATTTTGAGGAGCGCATCCATTTGTACAAACAGGAAGCAAGGCATACACTGAAGTACAGAAGGAGCTGTAGGCCTGTCAGGCTCACATCCCCACTGGAAACCACAGAGACGCCGCCTAGTTCTAAAAATGAAGCTAACTGAATAGGTCTGGGTGACCATCTCAAGTGCAGCCATGCAACTCCACTGCAAAGCAGGGAGAAGTTGATAGAATCTGATCTTAGATTCATTGAAAATGATGCTACAAAGAAATGTGACAGCTCTACAAAATGCCCTGGCTGAAAGCAAGACAATATCTATATGTATATTCTCTTTTACTATACAAACTACAGATGGGTTTTACTTTGCAGAAGAATAAATTAAAGACCAGTGAAAGTGCTGTGCTACCCTCAAGATACACAGTATATTAATGTCAAGATCCTCCCATTTCCAAAGACCTCTACAAGTATCTCCAAGTCATACGTAGCTTCTGGTTCTGAAAAATGACTGCTTTTCTTTACTTTTCAAGACTATCCAAGGTAGAATCTAAATCCATAAGCCTGGCAACAAAAGTTTTTCTGATTCATCTGTGAGATAATTTCCATTGTCACATACCAACAGGAGTCACAGACTGATGGTGTTCCTTCCCTCATTATCTTCCTATTCACCAGTCTCTAACCAACACAATTCCAATCATGTTTGAACTTCTCACTGCTTTCTGAAAGAAAAATGGCTGAGGTGACAGGTATGTGGTAAAGGGATACACTACCATACAATGCTGTTCAGTTTTTGTCTATTATTTACATTGATGAAAATTATTTTTCCATTGTTTCAGAACAAACAAATTTGATTTCCTCATTCATATATTCTATAACCAAGCTCATGTTCAAATATTTCTGAAGTGTTTTTCTCTGAAATGCTGATTCTAAGTGGTGTTAGGAAGTTAAATTTATAGACCAGTCAACTGACAAAAATGTGAGATTTTCCACTTAATACAGTGGCAAAAAGTGTTCAATATCAAAACTTCCTTCTTCTTTACACAGGCACTTATTCCTCAACCCCCAAACCCTCGCTGTCAGTACCGGGGACTGAAAGCAGTGAGTGCTGAGTCTTCCTTTTTTTTTTTTTTTTTTTTGAGTCCTCCTCAATCTTATTTTCAGACTGGGTCTTCAATCTTGGAATCCTCCTGCCTCAGCCTCTCTAGGAGCTGGGATTATGCACATATGTCACCAACATACCATTTTTAGTTACTTTAACTTCTATGTACCATAACTGCATCTACTCATTTGCATTAGAATTATTCTAAAGAAATTTTTTGTTTTTTCCTTCATTTAAAAGTGATCAAACAAGAATAGTTTTAAAATATGGATTATATATGCAATTTTAAAGATTAAAATTTAGGTCACAATTCATACATGAGGCTTTTGGTTCATATCAACTTATACAATAATATGCAAAGTAAGGAAACCTCTGTTAGGGCCATCAGGCACATGTCCACCTGAAACCGCATACCTGGGTGCCATCTCTGTTCAACAGCAGAGCTTTCACATTGTCTGTGTGTCCTTTAAGCTTCATTAGTTTTGCACATGTTCTTGGATCCCATACCCTTAACACCTATGAATTTTAACAGATATTACACAAACTGAATATGTCATCAAATTTAAATAAATAACTTTTACAAGTCAAAAGACAACTATTAGATACTGCTTCAGTCAATGTCAGTTGTGTACAGCTCTTAACCTTGGAAGGGAGCCTTTTTAATGTCCCCAAATACACACACCCTCATTGCTATACATACAGCAGTTATACTCTTACACAAATAATGTCTTTTGGCATCTGCCAGGCAAAACTGTCCATGTATTTAATAATTTCATGGAGCAAATCATTTTGGCTTGTTTTCTTATGGTCATATGTACTTTGTAAGGTTTCTCCTTACCTTCTCAGTGGACCCTGATACAATGATTGTTCCAAGTTGATTCATGGCCAGGCTATAAATAGAATCTTTGTTCCCACTTAAAGAAGAAGCTATTGAGGATAAATGGAGCTAACGTTAACAAAATTATCAGCTGTTTAGGAACTATTCAGCAAAAATTATATTATTTAATTTAGAAAAATCTTACCTTTATGACTACTTAAAGTGAAAAAAATTCACTACAACGAAGATAACTCTAAACAGTATCTTTTTTTTTTTGTTTTTTTTGGGTACTGGGGATCCAACTTAGGATTTTGTACTTGGCAGGTGGAGGCGCTTATGCCACTCAGACATACATGTACCAATAAACATGAAAAAATGTCCACATTCAGAATTAGTCAAGGAAATATAAGTCAGCAAAAATGCCATTTTTACATACTAGAGCAAAGAAAAAAATAAGGTAATATACTGAATGGCAAGAATCATGTTTACATCCTTTAATTCAGAACTCAATATCACAGAAATAAAAATCTGCATGTAAAACTGTTTATACTGTATGACCATAATTTTATAGTAAACATACCAGTAAATCATAAGTAAAGGAATTAATACATATTAAGTGTTCAGGAAAATATCTACTAGTAAGTATTTGATGTTAACTATTATTATTACTTCTACAAACAAAAAACTTGTGTGGAATCCTCTCTAGTAATTCTAAGCAAGGCTACCCACAGCAGACTATCTGCTAACCCTAATCTCTGGCTTTCAGAACATCATACTTTCCCTGTGCAGGCTCCTTCCCTGGAGTGTCTCTCTGAGGCAGACTTGACACATGGACAGCGAGACCCTACTAAAGGATCAGGATGGCAGTCCCCAGCAGGCACTAGCCTTTAATCACTGGGCTGCTGCAGAGGCAAATAATCAAGACCGGGGAGCAGTGTTTATGGATTTTCACACATATTTCCTGATAAACACAGCCATAGAAAATCCAAGAAATTATAAATACTAGACTTCCAACTTGCTGTTCTTGGCATAGTATCAGGTTATATTAGAACTACATTTTGTCTTGGAGCAGGATTTTACTATGTAGTTCAGACTGGCCTTGAACCCACTATATATATAGCCCAGGCTGGCTTTCAACTCAGTTGATCCTTGTCTCAGCCTTCTGGTTTATAACTACTTTAGCTGCATCAATGTGTGCACTGCAAAAAGTCATGACAAAGGAGACCTATGATGGAGAGATCTAGATAGTCCAAGCCGATGTCCTGAACAGACTTCCCAATCTAGGCTAAACCAAAACTGTATTCCTACAAGTCCATTCTGACAATTGGCCTAGAGTGCTTTATTGTAGGCAAGTGTGATGCTGAATTTCAAATTTAGATTTGTGTAACTGAGATCTGTTAGTTTATTAAACAGACATGCTATTAACTTTGTGTGAATATCTCTGAATTGCTTCTAGAAGCACACTGGTCTTCCTCATCTCTTCTGGAATTTTTTTTGAAATAATCTTTTGTAATTGGTCTTGAAAATCTTTTCTTTCCCTAGGTACCTTCCATCTTGGTCACTAATTCAAAACACTTAGTATATAATAACACTTTTAAGTCACCAAACAGCCCACTTTGTCATGTAATCACTATATCCTTCAATAATACCTGCTGAGTGTATGGATTTGGGCCAGGTAAAGCTGTGTAAAATATAAAGTAGTGGTCGGATAGGCACTTCTGTCCCGCAGGGACTTACTTTAGCTGGGAAGCTAAGACATACAAATGGACAAAAAATAACAGGTTACACTTGGAGAAGTGACCATGTTTAGACTGCACTGAAGAACTAGCTTGTTCAGTCATACTCTTAGAGGCTCAAATGCTACAGGTAGAAGCACTCTGAAAATAAGAACCACTATCTCAATGCAAACCTATTAGAGATGTTTTATAAATCACTCTTTATTTCAACTTAGGTCACTTTCAAAGAAATTTTGTTCAAATATCTTACTTGTGACAGTGTTATTTGAGGCAGTCAATGCTGTTAGAGTATTCACATCCCAAAGGAATATCTGTCTGTCCAACCCAGCTGATGCTACAAGTTCTTTATCCTTGGCATATGCTAAGGCCTTTACATAATCCTGTAATAGAACAGACATACTGTGTTCTAATCTGCAATAAGAAAACAAGCCACATGAAGTACTAAAATCCTAACTTAAGATATGAAGGACAGTATCTTAAGATAGGCATGTTTCCAGTGCTTTACCTTATGTGTCCTTAATGTTGACATGCAAAATCCCTTATGTGCATTCCATACTTTCACTGTTGTATCAGAAGAAGCAGATATTACTAGAAAAGGAAAAGAAGTAACAAAACCCTCAGTGGTATGACTTTGAACCTTTAAAGCAAAAAAAGCTTAAACAAGGTACATTATCTCAAACTAATGTTCATACTCATACTCTTAAAAACTCTCTCTAGAAACTAATGGATATTGCCTTATATGCTATACTATTTTATATTATACTACACACACACACATTTTTTTAATAGGCAGGGCAAACTTTTCTAATGCTTCAGGTGAAGGTCCAAATAATTTGACTGAGAAAAAATTTCTCTAACCCAGACATCAAAAGTAATAAATATATCTTTTAAAAAAAGGTATAAATAAGGCAAAAATATTTGTGCAATGGAAGTCTATTTACATACAGTTCACAGCAGGGAAAACTAATCTATGGTGTTCAGAAGACTGAACAGCAGTTACCTTGTGGCAATGTGCGCTGACTGAAGGGAGCCACAAGGGGGCTTCTGTAATCCATTTCCTACATTTTACAGAACTGTAATCTTACGGTTCGAGTATTTTTCTGTATATATATTACACTTCAATAAAAAACTTATATAAAAATGAAAAACATTATCAAGCTGAATAAAAACTTCCAGAATCCCAGTAAGCCAAAGAAATACTTACATGTTTTCCCATTACAACACAGCACAATGTCATTTACCCAGTCAGTATGGTGTTCCATAGATGCTATGTATGGGTCTTGCTGGAAAAAAAAAAAAAAAATCATGAGTTTATATTAGAAAATGAAATACATTAAAAATTACAGATACGCTCAGATTCTTTGAATAATGTGACACGCTGCTCCGAAGTCTTAACATTAACAACTGACTTCAGAGAACTGCCAATGGATGATGCTTCCAGCTACCAGATGTCAAGCAGCTGTTCAGGACAGCTTATGGCCATCTGTTTTCCATCATCAGCGCTTCATTTTTATGTCTTATGGTAGTGAAGGCAACAACCTCTGGCTGTGGGGAACCTGCAGGCTGGGAAGTTTGACGCCATGGTGGCGAAGGCTCACCACAAACGACAGGGGGAGAAGCAAGTCCAGGACTGAGGAAACACTACTGGGGCCACGGGTTCCATTCAGAGACTCTTTGACTCTTCTTACCTGGCCTAACTACCAGTAGAAGCACTTTAAAGAGAAGAGTCTAGTTTTATCCTACACTGGAAACAAGCAAGTTTGAGACACTATTTAGACAATGAAAATAGCTTGCTATATGGTTGAGGAATGATCTCATTCAATCCTGTCATAAGGGAAGACCAGAAACAGATGTTTGAGGCCTTTTTCTAGATTTTCCACATTAGTTCGAATTTTTCCTTAGTTTGTTTGAAATACTGTGAAATGCAAAAAAGATACACCCCAGTTCAAATATAAGTATCAGAAAGGATTTAAAAGCCAAAAAGTAGCTGGGTGAGGTGGTTCATGCCTATAATCCCAGCACTTGGGAGGCTGAGGCAGAATAGCTTCCAGTTCCAGGCCAACCTGCTACAAACTGAGTTCAAGCTCAGCCTAATCTACATAATGAGATCCACTTTCAAAATAAAAACAAACAAACAAACAAACAAAAAACAACAAAAAAAAAGCCAAACATACTGTTAGACAGATTTTTAAAACTACCGGGGTTTTAAAGTTAGTTAGGGTCGAATTCACTGGCCTTTCATGGTTTCCTCACCTAAGGAAAGGGGTCAAAAGAGCTGCCGTGAAAGGTTACTGTCAGAATGAAAATCACAATGAACATGAAAGTGGAGAGACTGTCCAGCATACAGCCGCGGGCTCATAACTGCTCCTTTACCTTAGGTGTTTTTTCTAGGATACTCGCGATATAGGTCATCAACAGAACACCGGGAGTCCTCCCCATTTGGGGATTCATCTTTCCATACATGGTATCTAACCTTGCTCTTCCTTGTTTAGGGAAGGAAGAGTTAAACTGCTGAAGAAGGGGAGCTTGCTGTTGCCACAGTTTTATACCAAACTTATCCAAAAAGGTCGTAGGAGTTTTGCGGACACTCTGATCACTTTTAAGTTAAGAAAATATTGTTCAAGATCAATCATAATTGTAAAAGCATACCCAACCTTTTAAAAAACATGTCGTTGCCAAGAAGTTTTTGGGGATCACACTTAAAGCAAAAAAATTATTGAAAATAATCATTCTCTACCAGCCAAGTATCACTGCTCCTTTGGTAGTGGACTCTTAAATAAGAGCCCCTTCTTTGGCTACAACAGTGTACTTCTGAAACTCTCACAGGGCTATTTTTCTCAGAGGTTCATACAATTCTGTTGCAACAACTTTACAAAGTGAACCAAACACTCACTGCTCAAAGAAAAAAGGCAACATATCTGAAAGTCACTAGTCACGGAGCACAGACTTCAAACATTAACGTAGTGCCATCTCACCTTGTGTTGACTGACACTCCATATTCTTATGATGGAGTCTCGGCCAGCTGTGAAAAGTCTATTTAGTGCTGGGTCCAGCTGCAAGGCATTTACTCCATTTCGATTGTACTTCTCCACTTCATCTCGAATAACATAGGAAACCTGACAAATATATCAACAGACACTTTTCATTAAGTTACAAGGCATGCAATTTATAAAAAACTAGTGGCTCACTCCAATATAAAACTCAACCTTAATTTTTTTTAGTCCATGTGCGCAGTACATAATGGTTACACTCCATGTTGCTGGAACAGGTACGTAACACATTGGAATGCCTATTTCATGCCCTTCTCTACCCTCCTCCTGTTCCTCTTTCTCTTGAACTCCTCATTTGAGAAAGATCTATTTCTACTTCCTACTATCTTTTACTTTGCTCTTTACTTACAGTTTGAGTTTAAGTCTTATAACTATGTGATACTTAAGTGTACGTGTCTGATTTACTTCACTTGGATTATGGTCTCAAGGTGCACCCATTTTCCCACAAGTGACTCAGATTCACCCTTCCTTATTGCAGAATAGTACTCCATTGACTACAAATACCATGTTTTCTTTATCTATTTGTCTGGGGATGGACATACAAGTTGCTTGCATGATTTAACTATTATGAATTGTGCTGCTATAAAGGTGAGTATTCCCCTTCTAGGTATCTTCTTCAAAAAGTCAGACAATCTATTATAGTGATACATGCATAAAACTTACTTTTCAAATCAATGTTTATTTTACTCTATAGAGACTAAAGGTCTGAGGAGCGTGAAATGACATTACTGACAGTCTCATCCAGGATGAGCAGGTTTCCTGCCTCTGAACTGGACTCCTCTACCACTCTTGTTTGTCTTTAATCTACTTTCATAAAGTAGCTAGGCTACTCTTCTGAAAATGCAAATTCAAATGTATCTCATCTCTGTTAAAAATGTCCTGTTGCTTACAACTGTACTTGGCTTCAGTGTGACCTCAGGTCTGCTCCAGAACTTCCCCAGCGCTCTCCTCTGGTGGCATGCCCTCATCTTGGCCTGTCCCCTCCTGCTACATGCTGAAATCCCGCTTCCTTAAGGACACTTTCACTGACTTGACATGCATAACGACAAGGAAGGGTTAGGTTCTCACACCCAATTTTTCCTTCAGGGTCCTTTTCTCTACTTTGGTACTACTGATGACTTCTGTCTGTCCCTTGTAAAAACAGGAGAATCAACCAAAAAACAGTAACAAACTAAGACAAAGTCGATAAACTGGGTGGGAGCTACAGGCCAAACTTTTCTAATGTAATGAAATAACCAGTTCAAAACACAATGGGGAGCTGGGGAAGATGTCTGTAATCTTGGCTACTCCAGAGGATAGTGCAGGAGGATCAAGAGTTCCAGGCCAGCCTGGCAATTTAATTTAGCAAGACTCTATCTCAAAATAAAAATTTAAAAAGAGGTTGGAGGCTTAGTTCAATGGTCAGGTGTTCACCTAACTGAGGTCCTGGGTCCAATACCAATAACCCCCAACAAAAATAAAACCCAAATTAAATCCAAAACCCAAATTGGGGGCAGGGGAGGCTAACCAATTATAATAGCAACAAAAATAAATACCTAGAAACACCTTTCACTAACAAGACATATAATCAATAGGAAAAGGTACAAAAAGGAAAACGTTAATAAAGGAGACATGCCACCTTGCAATACAGAAAGATTCAAAATTGACAATTCTTTCCTGAAAGCAATAGAAACTTAGTGACCTATTTTCACAATAGTCTTTAACTCTGAGGGAAAGCTACTATAAGCCTGTGGATGTGACTGAGGTCTCAGATCTAAAAGGGTCTCTAAACAAAGGGGAGTGGTAGACAGTATGGCATTCAGTATACTAACTCAGATTGGAAAAGTAGTGGCAGTCAAGCTGCCCCTTGTAGCTTTTAAAACCCAGGAAATGTTTACAGGAGCCGGCCACAGGTGTAGGAGATGCGACTCCCCAGAATACTTAGCCAATGAAGAAACGGGAAGCGAACTGTGTGCGGGGGCAGGGCAGGCTGGGCGGAGAGGGCACTGTGTGCCGGAAGTAAAACTGCTTGCTGTAACTGCTGTGGGGCCCGGGGTACGTCAGCCCCTGGGTTAGGTCGGCACCTGTTCCTGCAAGATTGAGAAATAGCGTCTCACTTTCCCCACACTCCAGTTTCTCCACAGGATCTGTGAGTTGTCATGACCAACGGGGCGTGAACTTATTCCTCACATTTCCTAAATCTGCACATTTAACCCAACACTGGTTTGAATTCCATTGGGATTCTTTCTAGAGGTTGAAAAAATATACAATAAGTTTCGGAACATTCTAACATTTTAGAAATGAAGATCAGCAGGCTATATTTTAAAGATCTTAAAAAGCAGTATTACAAAGCTACTGAAATTGCAGCGCAGTCTGTAAGAAGAATATGTAACAGAGATTAAAGGAATAAAAATTTGGAAACATTTTCTATTATGATATAAACTAGTGTTTGATATCAATGAAGCCATGAAGTATCTAGTGATTGTACAATATTGGGAAAAACTGTATATTCCTTTTTCATATATTAAACCAAAATGTATTTTCATATAGAAGTTGAAATTTAATAAAGTAGTCATAAAAACAATTTTTAAGATCAACAAGTATTTAGTCTCTAAAGAAGGCTTTCGTAACATGACAAGATGATCATCTTTACAAAGGCAATAGTGATTTGACCAAACACAAGTCAAAGCTTTTCTGTTTACAAAAATATTCAAAACCGCATTATCCACAACAGCCAAAAAGTGGTAACAACCCTCGTGACCTGGTCATTAATTAAAAAAAATAAACAAAATGAGATTTACTCTTTGAAAGGGCCAGGGCTGTATATACAAATAGCTACAAGATCACTGTCTTAATTCAGCTTTTTCAGTGCAAGTAACTATAACTGACATTTATTCAAACCAGTTTAAGATTTTTTTTAGGGGTTGGGGATTTAGCTCAGCAGTATAAGCGCCTGCCTTGCAAGCATGTGGTCGTGAGTTCAATCCCCGGTACGGCGGGGAGGGGTGTTTAAAGGAGAATTTAACACAAGGATATAAGGATAATCTAACAGAGCCTAAAAGTAGAAAATAAAGCCACCATTCGAAAGACATTTTTAAAAATTAAATCATAATACTTTTCTCCCACAATCTTTTAGCAGTTTCTCACTAAATTAAAAATCCAGACTCCTGCAATGTCTTGGTTCTAATTCTGCGTCCTCACACTCACCAAAACTAGTTTCTTTCATGACAGTTATGAACTCTCCTTTCTGTTCCTCATGTATCTCTCCTTCCTACCCTGGACCTTCTCATGGATAATCCCTAGGTCAGCAAGGTTCTCCCAGTTCCTACAGGAATATTCCTCCCCCAGCTTTTCTCGCCCCTGGTTTGCCCCACTCTAGGTCTAGGGAATAGGTGCTCTGAAAGGCGATGGCCCCCTACCCCACCTACTTCACAGTTCTCACCACACTCTAGATTCATCCTCTTCTTTACTATGTACTTTCTCCATCAGCATCAAAGTTCCAAAAGGATGAGTAACTATTCTTAGTTTGTTTCTCTCACTACTTTATCCCCAATACAGTGTCTCATATGTGATTGACATACATACCTGTTACAAATATGTGGGAAAGCCATTAGAAAACAAGTTGGTTTTAGTGTTATGTTTGGTCTCTCTTAATTTTGGGGGGCGTGTTCATGTCAAGTTCAGTCCCCTTCAATTCCTCTAGGAACTGAAAAGCTGCTTATCTGGAGCACATTTCATTTAACTGAACTTGTCATGGAGTGTATCTGATTCCTAATTTCCAATTTTGGGAAATAATCTGATTAGTCCAAGGTGAGAAAACGACAGATTTCAGGTCTCATTCCAGACAGAAAGTAATTCTTAGTGGTTGGGCATAGTGATACATGCCTGTGAGCCCAGCACTCTGTAGGCTGAGGCAGGAGGATTGCTTTGAGTTTGAGGGCAGTGTGGGTGACCTCATAGGGAGACCCTCTCTCAAAAAAGCAAAACTAAAACAAACAAAAATAAAGTAATTTTTAGCAAAACAAGTCTGGCACAACTGAACCGTCTGTACAACTACAGATGTGTAATTAATAATGGAAGAGAATGACAGTATTCTAGTTGGATTATTAAAAATGTTGATGTAGATCCAGATTGACATGAAAAATCTCAATCTCCCCACCCCCCTTCTCTCTCCTAGTACTGGACTGCACCCAGGGCCTTCACATTAAGCTACATCTCCAGCATTTTTAATTTTTTTTTTTTAATTTTGAGACAGCATCTCACTAAATTGATAAATTGCCCAGGGTTAGGGTTTGAACAAGTAACCAGTCTGCCAGAGTGCTGGGATTATAGGCATGAGCCACTACCATAGAAAGACATTTGTTCAATGAAATAGTCATAGTCCAATAAAATGGTTCCAAACTATTTTGAAATAAACACACTTTTGGAAAGCTGTATTTATAAAATTACCAGTACTTATTCCTGAGCAATGGGTTATATTGTCTTTTTGTATGGTCTAAGTGTTTTACAATAGGGATATGTTATTATGTTTTCAGAATTCATAATTTAATTTTTGTCTAAGGAATTTTTTCTTGTATTCATAAAATTCAAATTACACTAAAAAACTGTAGTGATGGCCGGGGATATAGCTCACTGGCACAGCACCTGCCTTGCAAGGTCACAGTACCGAAAAAAAAATTGTAATGAAAGAAAATCTCCTTGCTGTTGGGTAAGACTTCTGTAAACTGAAGTTCTCTGAAGAAGCTGCATCTATAGTAAAGATCCTGTGGCTTTCTTGACCTTTGCTGACTAGAACACTGTGACTGTGGAGAAATACAATGTTGTAGGTCAAGAGCCAAAATTATCTTGGGTTACTTTAGGCCTTTTAATAGCTGTTTACCTTAACTTTTATATCCAGCCTAACATTCCCGGGACTGTTAGGTAAACTTCTAGGAATCTACCAGTACACTTAGTAGGTCTCTAGCCTCCACCAACTCTAAGGCTGAGAATGCTATCAGATAACACCTTTAGCAAAAGCCTGATTGATCAAGCCTACTGCTGCTGCTGTGATCCCTTTGCAGTGCTTCTGCCGTCCTGTCACCCTGTCACAGACTTGCTCGGAGCACAGCATCCTGTGATCTTCAGTAATTGTAGCTGCCTTCCACTTACTGTCTGGTATGTGCTTGTGATTCACTGTTGCTGTCCACATGGGCCTGATTCCACCTGCTCATCATATGGTAACAATGGTACTTTAGGTCTGAGAAATCTTCCCGAATCCATTATTTTTTTCTGAATCCATTATTAGTAACCATCTGTCTTCTTTGTTCTTTTTTGAACTCGTCAGCCAGAAGTTGCGACGTTCAAACTGATTTTCATCTTTTTTGCATTCTAAACTTTTTTTTGCTTACTTTTGTAAGATTCTCTTTAGTATTTTGTAAATACTATTAATTTTTGTTAGTAAATATAGTACGATGAAAAACATAAACAATACCTTTAAGAAGGAAGTTGTTAAATAAGTCACCATACATTCATTCTATGTGGTCATTAACGAATAACAAAGAAAGCAAGAAGATAAATTTCATACAGTAATAGGTTAAGACATTTCACATTAAGAACTTGTTAAAGAAAAAAATCTGGATAGAGAAAGAAAGAGGGAATTAGGCTTTAATTCTTTCAGTAAATATTGATTAATTCCCAATTAGCTGCCAGGCATTATTCTAAAGGTTGAGGATACAGTAAAGCAGCAGAACTGGAAGAGCAAATCAAGTGAAGTTTTTCTTCCCAACATACAGGTAAGCTTTTGCAAGCAGAAGCAATGGGTGTAAAGGAAAGATAAAAGATGCTGGGGATAGAAACAATAACTGAGTGAACACTGTCACAGAAAAGTTTCATTTAGACAGAGTCAAGAATACAGACTTAGGAAAAGATGATAACTCATCTGACTATCTTGGATGACTATCCATTGATTTGTCTAAATCAATGGAGAGGCTACAATCTGAGCCTTGTAGCAAGAGGAGGGAAAGCTAGGCATTTAGCACAAAATATGCTCTTTATTTTTTTAGACAGTCTTGCTAGGTAGTTCAGGCTGTCTTTGAACTCACTAGATAGCCCAGGCAGTTCTGGAACTTGCAGTGATCCTCCTGCATCAGCTTCCCAGGTGCTGAGATTATAGACTTATGCCACCACTGGAGGCAAAATATACATTTTGGAAGAACCAATTAAAGAGACTCTAAATAATAGGGTAGTAGTCCTCAGGTAATAGCCAGGTAAGTTACACTGTAAGCATTTGCACTTGGCTCAGTAAGCAGCATTGAATTACTTTTCCCTGCCATATCTGGGACTTAATGAAATCAGATGGAGCATCCACTGAACTTCACCACAATCTGACTTAACATTTTGAATATAAATACCTCTGGAGTGGCCGGGCACCATGGCACACCTTTATTTCCAGTACTCAGGAGGCTGAGATAGGACAATCATTGCTGAGTGCAAGGCTAGCATGGGCTACACAGTGAGCTTGAGGCCAGCCCCAACTATGTAGTGAGACCCTCTGTGAACAAAACACAACACAACTCCCCCAAAACCTCTAGTTACTGGTAGTATGCTAGAGTGTAGAAACAACCATGAGAAAAACCTATTTCTTTGATCATCATTTTATTCCAAGGTAATCACATTGTTTTTCTTTTACTGTTCTAGCAAATCACAAAAATGTAGTGGCTTAAATAGACATCTACTCATTTCAGTTCTGAAGGTCACAAGTCAGGCTGAGTTCCTCAGCAGAAGCTTCTGGGCTCATCCAAGTTGTTGTCTAACTCAGTTCTTTGCAACTGTAGGCCTACAATCCCTGTTCTGTTTCCTTGGTGCCTGTGCTTAGCAGCTGCCTGTCATTCTTTCTCATGCTTTCTATGTTGCAGGAGAGTCAAATTTCTCTCTTCTAACACATCTGTCTTCTGCCTTCAGGTGGAGAAAGTCTTCTGCTTTTAAGTGCTCACAGAATATAATCTGCCTACCACAGTAACTCAACAATTTTTATATAAAATCAAATACTTGTATATTATGAAGTAAACACAAAATTCACTTAAAAAAAAAAGAGGCTGGGACTGTAGCACAGTGATACAATGCTTGCCCAACATACATGAGGCCCTGAGTTTGATGCCCAGCAAACACATGCACACACACACTCAGAAAGAGTGTGAGGGAGGGAGGGGGATGGGGGGGAGAGAGAATAAGAGAAGGTGAGACACCAAACTGGTGCGCTTTCAAAGAAGAGGAAGGATACTCTAGGCCATTCCCAGGTCTCCAGGTCTGCACATCTCTGCTTGGATGTCTACAGACATCTTCATTTTATTGAGCCCTTGACGGGCTTCTCCAAACTACTTTCCCTATAGTTAATTTCAGTTAATGGTTACTCCATGCTTCAAGCTGCTAAGACCCAAAACTTTGGTGCCATCCCTATTTCTCTTTCCTGCAGTTCATAAACTATCTGCAAGTGTTATTATTAGCTCTACTTTCAGGATCTATCCAGAATTAAAGCTCGTTTCATCAATTCAGTCAGAACAGCATCTGGGTTTAAAAAAAAAATCAGCAGCTAGGCTGATCCCATTAAAATACACGTACGGGAGGTCTCCTAATAGTCCTGAAGCCTCAATAA
The DNA here is from genome assembly GCA_004027455.1 of Hydrochoerus hydrochaeris. NCBI lineage: Eukaryota > Metazoa > Chordata > Mammalia > Rodentia > Hydrochaeridae > Hydrochoerus > Hydrochoerus hydrochaeris. The sequence continues at coordinate 208,013 of PVLA01001836.1, forward strand.
GAGACTAACAATAACCAATAAATAATACAATTATAACAATATTCTGTAGTAGAAGTTATGCAAACATGGCCTCTTTTCCAAACTTTCAAACTACTGCATGTTCATTTTCTCACTTGAGGGAGCACTTCGTGGCTTCTCCTAAGCACATTAAATAGTCAGCAATATTACTCTTGTGCTTTAGATCACTAGGTAGTGAAATAAGGGTTACCTGGACGCCAGCACTGCAAAACATAACAGCTGATTTGATAATCAAATTGATAATGTAGACAACTACTCACTACCAGAAGGTGAGCACACACACTGTAGGTTCCCTGACACAGGAGTGACTTACCTCCTAGGTGGGCAGGGCAGTGTGAGACTTCATCACTGCCACTCAGCACAGCACACACTTCACACTTTAAAACTTATGAACTGTAGGCAGTCACATTGTCACAGGCCTGTAATCCCAGTACCCTGGCAGGCTGAGGCAGGAGGAGCACAAGTTAAAGCCTAGCCTGGGCAATTTAATGACTTAGACCCTGTCTCAAATAAAAAGGGCTGTGGATATAGCTCATTCATATATGAAGGCCCTGGATTCAACACCAGTATCACAAACAAAACAAAACTTAGGAATTTATTTCTGGGACTTTCCATTTAACATTTTTGGGCTGTGGCTGACTGAGGTAACTAAAAAAATGAAAAGCAAGCTGCACTACTGTCTGCCATGGTGCTCCTCAGCTGACAGCCCTTCTCTCCAAATACTTTAGCATGTATATCATTAACTAGTTACAGTAAGTTCCTGACTTAGGAGCGTTAAGCTGCAAACTTTCACAGGTATATGGTGTAAAACTCACTTTATTGGATTATGAATGAATCTGACTCAAGAATGTTCTCCTGTAAGTCAGGAATGCACTGTATTTGTTTCTAGTTCTTAAAAGGTAAAATTTACAGAGTGAAATGTATCACAGATACAGTACTTGTGACAAATCAACACATTTATGTGATGTAATTCCCTGCAAAGATAAATAGAATATTATCACCCTAAAACATCCTGTTAGCCTCTTCCCAGTCAATCTGCACATTCCAACCACAGGAAATCTAGCTCTGACTGTTTTCACCATAGATCACTTTGGCCAGTTCTACAACATTCTGTCAATGGAACCACACGGTTCTTGTGTAAGGTTATTTTTAGCTCATGGGCTATGACTTTGTTTGTGCATATTTATTAGTTAACTTAATGCTTTTTCTTTTTTTTTTTTTTTTGGTACTGGGGATCAAACTCATGACCTCATGCTTGCAAGGCAGGTGCTTGTGCCACTGAGCTAAATCCCTGGTCCCATATCAGTTAATTTCAAGTATTTAACAAAGTAGCCTCAGTTGGGCATGATAGCACATGCCTGTAATTCCAGCAGTCTAGAGGTGGAGGCAGAAGGATCACCAAAAGTGAGGCCAGTATGGGCTATATAGTAAGTTCAAGGAGAGCCAGAACCACACAGCGAGACCCTGTCTCAAAAAAAACCAAAAATAAACAAATGAACAACAACAAAATAAAATTAGGAGATCGGGGATTTAGCTCAGTGGTATAAGTGCCTGCCTGGCAAGTGTGAGGTTGTGGGTTCAATCCCTGGCCAAGATAAATAAATAAATAAATAAAAATTAAAAAATAAGGATACTCTTCTAAAGCAGGGGCTAGCAAAAAACTGCCATGGGACAAATTCAGTTCAAATCCATTTTTGTAAACTAGTCTTACTGTAACAGCCACATTTTTTCATTTAAGTACTGTTTGTAGCTGATTTCAAGCCATAAAGGCAGAGCTGAATGTTTATTACACAAGAGGGTAGCTTGCAAAGCCTAAAACCTACCTGTTCTTTGCAGAAAAAACCTGCTGATTCTTGTTCTAACTACACTGCCAGTGCAAATTTTTATTATGCATTATACACAAAAAGGAATTCACTTTGGACGTATAGCTAATTTCTTTTTCTTTTTTACCATGTATGAGACCAAGTGTCCCTGGCCATATAGCTAATTTCTATTCTGCTTCCTTTTAAAAGGTTTCAAGGATTAAACCAATCCCGAATGGGAGCTCAGATTCAGGAGAATCATTGAGCTCTACAAGGCCCAAATATTTCAAAGGAGAAGGGGAAAAATAGCGTAGAAGACGCATTAGGTTTTTGCTTCTCCAGTCTCTACTTTTGCCTCCAATATTTCCCTCAAGACATGCAAATCTAGAACTTGTGCAGAATTTGTTTAAAAAACTCTGCTGTCCTGGATAATTTGGTGAGCGAACATGAAGTCTTGGATAAATGCAGCTACCATGTCACAGAGAGGAAGGCCTAAAGCTAGGTATTTGGGAATAGGACACAACCCACATGGAGCTTAGTAGTAAAGATACCTTTATCTTACTTCTTAGAGTACAGTCGTAAGTCAGCTGGATCAAGATTTGCATGAAACTAGCACTATCTCTATGAGTCAATATATATCCATTATTATGTGAACCTGGCTAAGATGGGTTTTGAGTCATTTCCAACCTGTTACAGAAAGTCAAGTACTCACAATTTTGAATCATCATTGAGTGCTAGGGTATGGTTGTGGCCCCTAATTCAGAAATACTAGTTATCTAAATACTAGTTTAATTTTCCACCAAGAATTCTGCAACAAGTGAAGGAAGAGACTATACTAGGAAGAAAGATGACAGCAAAGAGAGACCATCGATAAACAGGTTCTGAGAAAACTCTTAACACTATGGGACTGCCAAAGAGTGAAAAGACCGGGAGGATATCTTGGTTTCCAAGAAAAAAGCTGCAATCATATATCTGAACTCACAGACTTGCTTGATCATCTTTCTTTTTTTTTTTTTTTGGTACCAGGGATTGAACTCATGACCCTTACACTTACTAGGCAGACGTTTAAGCTGCTGAGCTAAATTCCCGGCCCTGGATCATGTTTCTAACAATCACGAATCTATCCTTCCCCCCTCAAGCCACCTCCAATTTCCTGAGAAACTGAAGACTGAAGGACATGTACTCATTTTTCATTATATCCATAATTAATATATAATCTTCACTAATTACTTACCAATATTACAAATCTTAAGATTCTTCTTGACCCATAGGTCGACAACACAGTTCAGGATATACTGTCTTTTGGTCTAAGACACAGACAGCCAAGAGGCAAAATATATTTACTCCACTAAGCATCTATATATATGTTTTCCAAAATGCAGGATTTAAAAAATTATGAGTAAAGTAAAAAGTTTAAAAAAATATAAATTCTATTTATTATTTCAAACCCCTTTTTATTACAAAGAAAACCCCAAAAAGATCTAAAACAAAATCAAAAGAGAATCACGCGCAATGATGGTACATACATTGTGCAGTTATCCCCGCTATCATTCACCCAGAATGCAAGACATCTGCATTCAACTGCAGTGCAAACCTTTCTCCTTCAATGAACTCAGAGAAATCAGTAGAATAACTATCTTAGCTAGTGTTTTATTTATGTGTATATATGTATATACACACACCTACACATACAACATATGCATGTTATTTCATTCAGCTTTTCACACTAGTGATACAATACGATGTCTACATGTGTCTTATTTATTTCACTTATGAATATGGTCTCAAGTTGTACCCATTTACCTATAAAAGTCTCTAGTTTATCCTTCTTAATGGCTGAGTACTACTCTGTTGTATAAAAATACCATATCTTCTTTATCCATTCCACAGTCAATGAGCAGTTAGGCTGTTTCCAAGATCTAGCTATTACAAATTCTGCTGCTATACACATGGATGCACATACATCGCTGTGATATGATGTTTTTACTTCTTTTGGGAAGATACCCAGAAGGGGAATAGCTGGGTCAAATGGGACCTTTAGTCCTAGTTTTTTGAGGAATCTCTACACTGATTTCCACAATGGTTGCACCAGTCTGCATTCCCACCAACAGTGGAGAAGGGTTCCTTTTCTCCACAGCCTCTTCTATCATTTGTTACTGTTTGATTTAATTTGTTGTTGTTTTAATCTGCATTTCCTGAATGACCAGTAATGCTGAACATTTTTTCACATATTTATTTGCTGCTTAGATTTCATCTGAGAAGTGTGTATTCATCTTAGATGCCCATTTTTGGATCTTTAAATCTGGGAGGACTGATTGTTTTGAGTTCTTTATATGTTTTTGATAGTAATTCTTTGCCTGAGGTACTATAAAGTAATAGTCTTTTTTTTTGAGACAAGATCTCACTATGGATTCAGGCTAGCCTTGAACTCATGGCAATTTTCCTGTCTCGGCCTCCTGAGTACTGAGACTAGAGTGTGCCACTATGCCTGGTCTTAAAGTAGCAGATATTTTAAAGTAAAAGATATCCTGTGTCCTGTTTTACCTATAGCCATGCAATTTTTTTTGATGTATATTTCTTCATCTGGTGTATGCTCATGATATATAATAATTATAATCATCTTGCAAAACTTGTACATATATGTACCATAATACATAATCCCCAAAGCCAGGTATGGTGGTGTATGCCTATAATCCCAGCTGAGGCTGAGAGGCTGAGGTGGGATGATGGAAAATTTGAGAGTGGCTGGGGCAACTCAGGGAGACCCTGACTCGAAATAAAAATTAAAAAGGGCTGGAGCTTTTATTTTCTCTGTCAGAACTGCCGTCTTCTACCACTTTGCCAAAATGATGAAAGCAAACATAAAGAGAAAAACTTCTATATGTTCTCTAGGCCCTCTAGAAAAAATGAAGACTGTGTGCCATGACACATCCCTGTAATTCCAGAACTGAGAGGCTGAGGCAGGAGGATCACTGAATCTGAGGTCAGCCTGGGATATGCAGTGAGTTCAAGACCAGCCTAAACTACATATTAAGACCTTGCCTCAAAAACAAATAAACAACCTCCACCCAAAACAACAAACAAAAATCCCCATGGGCTTGTTCTTTTGGCTACAGATATGTGAATCTACAAAAAGGGTGATATTGCAGACATCAACGGAATGGGTAATGTTCAAAAAGGAATGCCACACAAAGATAAACATGGCAAAACTCAAGAGTCTACAATGGTGCCCAGCATGCTGCTGGCACTATTATGAACAAACAAGGGCAAGATACTTGTCAAGAGAATTAATGTGTGTTCTGAGCATATTAAGAACTTTAAGAAGCTGGGTGTGGTGGCTCACGCCTGTAATCCCAGCACTCGGGAGGCTGAGGCAGGAGGAGTTCGAGACCAGCCAAGACTATAAAGTGAGGTCAAGGCCAGCCTGAACTGCATAGTGAGACCCTGTCTCAAATACACACACACACACACACACACACACACACACACACACACACACAGAACTTTAAAGAGTCTAGGAAGCTTCCTGAAATGTGTGAAGGAAAATTATTAGAAAAAGAAAGCCAAAGAGAAAGTTACCTGGTTTCAACTGAAGCACAGCGTGCCCTGCCCAGAGAAGCAAACTTTGGAAGAACCAACAGGCAGAAGCCTAAAATGCATAACTGGGAATGTAGCTTCTGCCATTTAGCACCTAATTAGTGGCTAAGGTGTTCAAGGTAGTGCTTATAAATAAAAAAGCATCCTGAATTGTAAGGATAGTTTTTCAAATTCAGCCGGTGTGTGATGCCCTTACCTTAGGGAAACAAATACTTGGAACAAGTTCTCACTGTAACTATTTAGTTGAGTTAGAGGTCTTTATTCTTTAGTCTTGGTGAAAGATGTGAGGTATCGTGCAGGTGTGTACCCCAATGGCCAACTAAATACTTATATTAGCCAGAAGATCCAATAGGTATGTCAAAATAAATGGAAGGCAGTGCATGGCATTATGGTTAAACAAATAAATTGTCTAAACCATCCTAAAAAGGTGGGGTTTGGGGACACAGCTCAGTACAAAAGCCTTGCATTCCATCCCTGGTACTTCAAAAACAATCAACCAGCCAACTAATCAACTGTAATCTAATCCCCAAAGGACAATCACTGTTGACACTCTTCTAGACACCCCCCCCCCCAACTCTCTTTCAGATGTTTTGAAAGCATCCTTCCTTTGTGGCTGGGTCATGTTGTACTGACTTGCTTTTCTGACTTCTAGATATATTTTCTTGTTAACTATACAGATTTAGTTTATCTTTTTAACAACTGTAAATTAACCCACTATATGACTGCATCATAACTGTAGACATTTAGCTCACTAGTAATGGACATTTAGTCTCCACAATAGCAACATTCTTGCAATAAATAATCTTGCATAAAAAAAGACACATGTACTTTTGTAGAACAAATCTTTCAATGAGAAACTGCAGGTCAAAAGGAATCTTAATTCAAAAATTTGATAAAGCAAGATCAAATAAATACTATGGCTCCATGAAAGGGAGGAAAAAGGAAGAAATAAAAAGGCTCAAGATGCAAAACATGTAAGAATGAATTCCTCATGAAGAATGCATTTATTATAATTCCCAAATATATACCAATAAAAAGGGAAAAATCCTTAAGTCAGGTCCACAAACACCCAGAGGTGTGGACAGTGGTTCTCAACCTGCAACAACTTTGCCCCAAAGGGATATTCAAAAATGGGTTGTTACATCTGGGCAGGTGCTACTACATGCAAGCCAAGAGTGATACTAAACAACTTACGATGCATAAGAGAGTCCCTTCATTCATATAAAAGGAATAATTAGCCAGCATAATTCATTCATTGGTGAATGAGAGGCTGAGAAACTCTGGTCTAGGATTATATCACATGGGCCATAACAGCTCCCTTGGAAATGCAGAGGACAACTATAATTTATACTTGTGTATTGTTTGTGGTTTCTTATGGCAATCAATATGCTCTAGTTTAAACACTTTCATGCACAACTGAGTTTGAGATGAGATTAATTCCCGTGGCCTCTAACATTGCTTCCATGACTTAGGGACAGATTCTGAGAATTCCTTCCATATTCTATGGAGTAAGCTAATCTCAGACAGCTCCTTCAAATGTTCTTGATAGGAAACAGTTTCTAATCATTCACCAATTTGATTGCTACTAAAGAACAAAGTGATGAACATTAAATTCTAGTTTTGTACTCTGACCTTCAAAGAGTGGAATTATAATCTTCCTCATTCTACACCCACCAGCTCACATAAAGCTTATTAAAATACTTGGGTTTTTCACACTTGCTGCAATTAATTTTCATTTATCTGTCCTACTCCTGCTTTTAAATCTTAATCCAATGAACTGAGAGGGCTTTTCCTTACTCCTCTAAGAGTATCCCACCCTAATGCCTAGAATATAATTTTTTTTATTTTTGTGGGGGCAGGGACTCACTATGTAGTTCAGGCTGGCCTTGAATTTGCTGTGATCCTCCAGCTTCAACTTCCTGAGCGCTGAGATCACAGGCATGTGCCACTATGCCTGGCCTAGCATACAGTAAGTTACAATTTTGTGTTACATTTTAGTCCTGAGACTGTCTCATCTTCTGGGTTGGATGTTGTGATTACTTGAATTCTGTAACAAAGCACTTAAAGATCATCTAATAGGAAAAAAATATTTTAGATTTTTATTGTCACTCACTTCACCAAATATCTAGCGGACACGTAGGCCACCGTACTGATCAATGAGATCAATAAAACAAGACGTGAACTGCTTAGACTTCATGGTCTACAAAGCTCTTCCTAGGATAACCTTACTGAATGATCTTTCGTCTTCACTACCTACACTAATTCCAAACTGTAGAACTACATATAACGTTGTGTTTTATAGTGAAAACTCAGATGCTACTGATTCCTACATCCTTTCAATCCTCTTCCCCATTGGGAGTCAATTTAAGTGGTTGATAAATGTTTTTAACACATAAACGCACTTTATTGTTGCTTCTACATACAATAAACCTGCAAACAAACACCTGAAACTGGAACTTTTACTCCCTACATCACAAAAAATAAACGGTAGCAGTAACTCTGAAACCTACTCCAAACAAACCAAACTCATGAAGGCATAAAACACACAAAGTGTGTGTTTCCTTATCCACGGATATGTTACAGAAAAGAGATTCAAGGATGCACACTAAAGATGGTGAAGTTGAAACTCAATTCCAAAATAGTGGTAACTGTAATCTTCCCTAAGAACACCAGCAAACTCCCACGTCGCTCTCCCACTTCACCAGGGAAGGCTTCCGCACAGAGCGGGCTGCGGGCTCCCACGCGCGGAATACTCCACCGCAATCCCGCCGGCCCTGGGTGCTGCGCCGCCGCGCCACGCCCCCGCACGGGCCCACCGCCTCCGCGCCAGCTTCCCCCCGGCAGCGTCCGGAAGCCTCGGGCCCAGCCCGCGAGTGCGGTCGCTTTGGAGAAAGGCACGAGAAGGGAAGGTAGGTAGGCGGGTTTTTTCTCAGAAGAAAAACCCATTTCCATCGGACGGCGGCTATCAGCCACCGCGCGCGGTTTCGAAACCCCGCTCGCGAGGGTCCCCGCGGCTCAGGGTGTGCCCCTCGCCCCGGGCCCCCGGCCCCCGGCCCCGGGCTCTGCCTCAATCCATTACCGCCGCGGCCCCACCCCTCCCCGTCGGCCGCGCCCCGCCGGGCCCGTTTGAAAGCGCCCTCTTAGCTGGTCGTGGCCTGAAGTATCGGTCCTCTGGAGGTGGCCCCGGGGCTGCTGGCCGGGACCAGAAGACCGAGGAACTGGGCGCCCATACCTGTACTTTCCTCCGCCCGGCCGTGTTCTGCCGGTGATGGACCGCCATCTTGCATGTTGACACTGCTACGTCACTTCCGGAAGAAGCTGGGCCCGGGCGGATGTCTCGCCCTTTCCGGTTCGGGCTGGGTCGGGTGGTGTAGTTGACGGGAGGTAGGCGGTGTGCTTACAGTTGCGGTTTGTTGGCTGTGGCCGGTGGTTGGTAGATGCTACTGTAAACAAGACGATAGGGCGTGCATAAAGCTGATGGAGGTGGGGCTACTCTTCAGAGCCGAGGGAGAAGTCGTAATCTGGCTCCGTGTGGGTGACCCTAAACCTACCTGGCTTGTGCTGCTTAACCTAGCACCTCCCACGACTTCAGAAAGCAAGTGTGGAAAGAATTGATGGTGCTTGTTTTCAGCCTTTGAAGCCTATGCGGAGATCCCTAAGCAACATAGAAAGTGTGGCATCCTTTGCTGAGGATTCGTATTCTCATTTCGATACCCATCACTTTCGGATACTGGGATGAGTCAGTAAAACTTCTCCAAGGTCCTCTCCCCCCGCCATGCTTAGTGATGGTAATGTGCCTTTGGAGTTCTCTTAAGTCTGCCTTCTGTATCTGAAGTTATGCACATGCCGTGGGTTCAGGTCCTAAGTCAGCCTTTGCATTTGGGAAGTCACATTATTTCCCTGAGGCCCCGCCCCCCATCTTTTTTTTTTAAATTTAAAGAGAGAAAAAACAAAAAGGATAGAAATAATACATAATTTAAAAAAAAACAGTAAGAAATCACTAGTTGATAAATTACATATTGTCCTCTTAGAAAGTTGTTCAAGTTACAAAAGTAAAGCATACAAAGTGGACAGTGAGACTGCAAACAGTTCTATTCAGTGATCCAACAAAAACCTAGTAATATGGTTATCAATCCTACACACTTAAACAAACATGCAGTTATATCCTTTAGAGTACTTTCTTTTCCTCTTTTTTTTACAATAGCAATTACACTTTTGGGGTTTTATTGCTCCTACATTTTGTATCACTTTTTACACTAGAGACACAATGTGATATTTATAAATATGATTCTTATTTATTTCACTGAGGATAGTCTCTAGTTGTCTCCATTTCCCTATGAAGGCCTCAAGATCATCCTTTTTTATAGCTGAGTAATATTCCATTGTATAAAAATTCATCTTTTTTATCCATTCTGCAGTTGATGGGCATCTTGGTTGTTTCCAAGATTTAGCTATTACAAATTGTGCTGCTATGAACATGGGTGCACATATATCACTGTGATATGACCTTTTCAGTTCTTCTGGGAAAATACCCAGGAGGGGAATAGCTGGATTGAATGGAGCTTCCAGCTCTAGTCTTCGGAGAATTCTCCATGTGGATTTCCATAGTGGTTGTACCAGTCTACATTCCCACCAACAGTGGAGCAGTATTCCTTTTTCCCCCGCAGTCTCACCAACATTTATTAACAGTTGATTTCTTGATGGCAGCAATTCTTTCAGGAGTGAGATTAAATTTCAATGCTGTTTTAATTTGCATTTCTCAGATGACCAGTGATGGTGAACATTTCTTTATGTATTTATTTGCCATTTGTATATCTTCATCTGAGAACTGTGTGTTCATCTCAGATGCCCATTTTTTGGAGAGGGTCTCTGAATTTGGGGGGCTTGACGTTTTTCAATTCTTTATATGTTCTAGAGATAAGTCCTTTGTCTGAGGGGTTGCTGGCTAAAATTCTTTCCCATTCTGTGGGTTTTCTTTTCACTCTGTTGGTGATTTCTTTTGAAGTGCAGAAACTTTTCCATAATATGAAAGCCTAGTTTTTGATTCTTTGAAGTGTTTCCTGTGTATTTTGCGTTTTGTTCATGAATTCTCTACCTACCCCTATGTCTCTAAGACTTCTGCCTACCTTGCGTTCCAGTAGATTTAGTTTTTCTGTTTTAATATTTAGGAGCCCCCCCCGTCTTTTTTTTCTTTAAAGAGAAACAAAAGCATGTAAAGGGTAGAGATAATACAGAATTTCAAAAAAAGATAAACAATAAGAAATCACTAGTTGATAAATTACATATTGTCCTCAGAAATAGTTGTTCAAGTTACAAAATTAAAGCATACAAAGTAGATATACAAGTAGTGAGAGTGTAAAGAGCTATGGATGCATGAATCTCTACATGTATTTCTATCCTTTCTGTATTAGAGGGAAAAACAAAACATAGCAAACAAAAAAAAACAAATTCCTATAAAAACATGAAACCAAAAAGTCATATAAAACCACAGTACAAGGTGATCTACAATGATTACTGTGTTGTTTCTTATTATCTTCAATAGAATTGTCTGTATCAGGCAGAATTGAATATAGCAGTATAATTGAATATAGCAGTACATAACAATATTAGTAAAAATAAAACATTGTAGACAGCATAAAACTTCAAAGGCAGGTAATAATCAAACCAGAGTAGATATTCTGGTGAATCTTGTCATCTTAAGTGCAGTTGCCTATACTCTCAGACTTGATGCTATCAATCATAACAGCTTTGAATAAAGTCTATCAATACAAAACAGCAATCTAACAAACCAGATTTGGTTTACAATCAGTCATGGTAAAACAATATAGGTTATACAGAACCTTAGATTAAGTGAATAGGAAATTAAGGATGATTACCATACTACATCTTGTTATTTTTGGGATTACTGTCTGTGCCCTCAAATCTAATAGAAGTAGAATGACTGGAACAGAATATAATACATCTAAGCAGAGTAGTGAGTAATGTGGGTTTTAAATCCTGGTGCACTATTAACAATATAGCATATCAAGGCCATCTTAGAGTTTCTAGTTATCTTTCTTTGCCTCATTTCTGCTATGCTATTTTTCTGCCTTTGTTTGTCTAGTTTTCTCCTTCATTCTACTGCCTGCCCCACTCACTGAGGCCTTTCTGCCACTGTTCCTAAAATCCTGGTATTTTTTCTCTCTCTCTCTAGAATGTCCTTCAGTATTCTCTGTAGGGTTGGATTGGTGGTCACAAACTCGCCCAGTTCCTCATTGTCATGGAAGCATCTTGTTTCTCCATTAATTTCTAGTGACAGTTTTGCAGGGTACATCAATCTGGGCTGGAGGTTATTTTCTGTTAGGGCTTGGAATATTTTGCTCCAAGCTCTTCTTGATCTGATGGTCTGTGTCAAGAAGTCAGCCGTGATGCTGATAGACTTACCTTTATAGGTAATCTGTTTCTTTTCTCTGATGGCTTTTAATATTCTGTTTTTATATTGAATTTCTGGTATCTTAATTATTATATGTCTGGGTGTAGCTCTGTTTTGGTTGTAGGTGGGTGGAGTTCTGTATGCCTCACATAACTGAATGCCGTTTTCTTTTCCCATGCTTGGGAAGTTTTTGTTAATTATTTCTGTGAATAGCCTTTGTAATTTGCCTGTATGTGTTCCTGCTTCTTTGTTTACATTTCATATTCTTAAATTGTAGATTCTCTTGTCATCTTCTAGCCTTTGTATTGCTACTACCTGTTTCTTTATTATTTTAAAGAGATCTTTCCTTTCATAATCACAGATTGCAAGCTTGCCTTCAAGTTTTGATAGTCTATCCTTAGTTTCTTTTAAGGAGTTTTGCCAGCTTTCAATGGAGTTTTTAATTTCTTGGTAGTCTCTTTGAATCTGCTTCATGTATTATATATTTTCTTTATATTCTTTATCGAATGTTTCTCTCCTTTTTTTGTGTTCCTCCCTTCTTCAGTCTGTATCATCCTGAGAGATGCTTCCTGAGAGCATTTCTTTTATTACTCTACTCATATCCTGCTATACCTGATTTAATATTTCAGTTTTGAGCTCGTCTACAAGGTCCCAAAGATATCTCTTAATGTCCATTGAAGCCATGTCTGATGTTGCATGTTTGCCACCCTCAGTCTCCCTTGTTTTTCCCTCTCCTGGATCAGTGCTCTCTGGGTTCTGGGCTGGAGGCCTCCTCCTGCCTCTCTCTCCTTTCATGGCCCTGGCTTCCTCCACACAGGTTATAGTGCAGGTCCCAGCTCCCTTCCCTGTTGGACACGTTTCCTCTGAAGCATGCTGGCAAGGGACCTCCTCCCTGTCCTGCCTGCTCTTGTCACTGAGGTGTAAGCAGTGGCTGCGTATGCCTGCCCCTCCCCACTGCGTCAGCCAAACTTCAGGGGCCTTCACTGGGTTAGTGCGTGCTAGGTTCAGGGAATTGATTTGGGATGGCTCATTGGGTCCCGGCCAGGGGCATGGCCCAGCACAAGCAAATCCCAGGAATCTGCTCTGGGGAGGGAGCAACCAACTGAAGTCACTGTTGCTCCCAGTTCAGGCTCCTCCTCCCTGACTCCAACATGTGGCCCATTTGGTCGCTCCCTTCCCATGGGGACCCTCCCCAGGTCTTAACAGACGTATTAAAGCTTTTCACACGAAATACTGAGCACCTGGTAGCTGTTTTCTTTGAGGTTTAAGATTGTTTAAGCCAAGGCAACCCAAAAACCCAAAAAGTTGACACCCAGGGTATACAGTATGGTACAAAGACCTATCAGGGTACCTTCATTTTGTTCACGTACTGACTGGACATGGGGCCAGAAATATAAGGACCAAGGCAATCTGTGAAAAACTTGTTACAAGCCTCTTCTATGCTATGAGAGCAAGAAGCAAGAATGACTGGAAATCTCAAGCTGATCTGAAAACCTTTAAAAGTGAAATCACAACACTTCAGCAATCTTTCCAGGCAAGGTGATCATTAAAACTAATATCTAACACACATAGAGTATTTCCTACTTACTGTTATTAGGTAGTGTTAACATTGCCTCACTTAATGTCACAAAATCCATGTGAAGCTGGGTGTGTTGGCACATACCTGTAATCCCAGCACTCAGAAGACTGAGGCAGCAGGATCACTGTGAGTTTAAGGTAAGCCTGGGCTACAAAGTGGGTTCAAAACCAGCCTGAGCTGCAGCATAGTGAAACTCTGGTTTAAAAAGAAAAAAAAAATCCATGTGAGACAGGTAGATCCATCCATATGAGATATTGTACAAATAAACTGAAGTTCATTAATTTACACAATTAACTGGCAAAGGGACAGAACAACCTCTAGAACAAAATTAAGTAAAAATAAGTTTAATTTAGCAGAGGTCTTCTAGAATTCTTATTTTTTGAACTCACTGCATCTCTATTTAATATCCATGAAGGACTTTTTAGGTTATTAAGCTTTTTTTTAATGCATATTTTGTCCAGGAATGCTTAAACAATCTTAAGCCTCAAAGAAGATAGCTATCAGGTGCTCAGTATTTCATGTGAAAAGCTTTAATATGTTTGTTAAGACCTGGGAGTCTCAGGGAAATTATGTGACTTCCCAAATGCAAAGGCTGACCTAGGACCTGAACCCACAGCGTGTGCATAACTTCAGGTACAGAAGGCAGACTGAAGAGAACTCCAAAGGCACATTACCATCACTAAGCACCGGGTGGGACTTGGAGAAGTTTTACTGACTCATCCCAGTACCGGTAAGTGATGGATACTGAAATGAGAACACGAATCCTCAGCAAAGGATGCCACACTTTCTGTGTTGGTTAGGGATCTCTGCATAGGCTTCAAAGGCTGAAAACAAGCATCACCAATTCTTTCAACACTTGCTTTCTGAAGTTGTGGGAGGTGCTAGGTTAAGCAGCACAAGCCAGGTAGGTTTAGGGTCACCCACACAGTATGGAACATATCATTAATGTATCTGAGTTACAAAGCTTTGTTTTAAAATATTTTCTATTATAATATTAAAATAATGCCAACCCAAGTGTAATAATTAATTAAGAAAAATGTGCCTGCTTCATAACAAAAAGTACTTACCTTCGCAGGCACACATACCTGAAGGTAAGCTGAAATACTTTAAGCAGCAATCCTGCATTTTACTGGTCAAGTTGCACAAGCACATGTAATGTCTGAGATGTGAGTTTCTGTTTGACTGTGTGGGGGGCACAGGAAGTGGAGTGAGCACTGCACTGTGTACTCTCCTACACAGTGCCTTGCTGGAGCACTGCCCAGCAGATTTAGGATCTTGTAGGGCTGCATGGGGCTCAAGGCACATGTGCTATGGGTTATATATCCCTGCTGTAGACTTTACTAACTGGTTCACCAAAGGGAAAATGTGAATGTTTTTGTGTGTTTTTTCTTAAAAGAGGAATTAATATATTTTGAAATTTTGTTTTAAAACACAAAATCATATATATCCTTGGTTTGCAACCACCACTGTCTGCTAGTGATTATTCATTTGGATACTTTAAAGATGGATTTTTAAAAGCACATCAATTTTTTAGGTAATGTAGAACTACCAAATAAACTTTTTAATGCAAACCTGTCATATATATCAATCAGATTCATGGAGAAGTTGAGAAATTGCATAATTTCCTTATAACTCTTTAATGATCTTCTGGTAATATGATACATAGTAGACTTACAAGGTTATCATTCAATAGTTATGCAAAAGTAATGGTCATGTAATTAAATATAGAGACTCAATGGTGAAGATATTTATGCCAAAGGTTGCATGCTGTTTTTGCTTGTCAAAAAGACCTATTTTAAATAGCCTTTACTATTTTAAATAGTCTTTCCCAGTGATAAATCATAGTACTGAATAAGTTATTGTTCAAAAACTCACTTATTTCTGAAATTGATGGGAAGGAAATAGCTTTCAGTTCTTTTGTTTTTGAGAGGGCCTCACTATCTAGTTTAGGCTGTCCTTGAACTCACTGTAGCGCAGCCTGGCCTCGAATCACGGGGGTCCTCCTTACTCAGCCTCCCAAGTGCTGGGATTACAGGTAAGCGCCACCTCACCCAGCAACCTTTTATCTCAGTTCTTTTAACCCTTTCTGTTTTTTTGCATGCCAGTGTTAGAATCAATCTAGCCCATTCTCCGTTGTAGAGAGGCGTCGCCTCTCTCTAGCTTTCCCACTGGAGGGCAGTAGAGAACCATCCACACCTTGCCTGATTGAGAAATTCATTGGCTCTGATGTGACAGTGAGACCTTAAAATATTTAATACTTATTTTCCACTAATAAAAAATCCTAACCAAAATACCTTTCTGGAAACCTGCTTTTTTCCCGTAAAATGCTATAATATTATGGAAATAAATTTAAATAAAGTGAAATTTATGCATACGTAAGTACAGTAGACCTGTGGGTCAGTGGGTTTCACATCTGTGAATTCAACCAATCTCAAATCATGAGTATTTGAAAAAAATTAATTGTACCTTGTTGGAACATGTGTAGTTTTATTTTCTTTTTTTCTTTTTTTTTTAAGAGTAGGAAGACTTTATTGAGAGTAAGGAAGCTTCTAAGAGGGACAGAAGAGGGCCCAGAAGGTGGGTTCCCCACCAACCCAGCTTCTCAAGGGTGTTTACTGAGCAAAGCCATGAGACAAGGCAGGCCAGAACTGTAATTAATCAATCAAGCAATAAGATTACAGGTATTATCTCTTAGGTAATATTGACCCAATGGGAAATCACAAGGAATATGGTTTCCTTTTTTGTCATTGTTCCCTAAACAATTAAGTATAACCATTTTGTTGTGCATAATGAGTATATAGAGATGATTTAAAGTGGTATATGAAAGGATATGCATAGATTTTATTTAAATACTATGTTACTTTTTACAAAGATACTTACACATCTAAAAATTTTGGTATCCAAGAAAATCAGGGAAGCAATTCTCCAGTAATACAAAATACAATACCAGTATAAAAGCTTTGTCACAGATTTGCCTTTTTATGGTGGCTTTTTATGAGGCTGAATTGGCTAAGACATCCTAAAATACTAGCCTAAAGATGTATAGTAGATGTTAATTTTACTTCTCAAACTGATGTGGCAAATTAGATGTCATTAAAGTTAAATATAATTTTGAGCTGCCAGTGAATCAGATTGATGGAAAATTCATTATGAGTAAATTAACACTCCCCTGGCCACCCTAATCGACCATAAGGTCAACCATACATACCAGGATCAAATACTGAGAGATACTCACAATCCTTGGGCCACAGTTTTTAGGGTTGAGGGGCTCAGCATCTTAGAAATATGATCCCTTGGAAATGACAGGCCACTTGCCTTTTCTTCCATTAGTAGTGGGATTTATTGGAACTGGCAATCTCAGTGACTAGCATCCTGGTTCTTTCAGCAAGCTGGCCATCACTGACCATGTCCCACCACCACCCTGCATGTTTTCAGTGGTGTGCACAAGTCTTCATCCTTGGAGAACCTCTCCTGCTTTCACTGACTCCTCATCTGGCCTCTAAAGAGAACTGAGTTGTACCCAACTGCCCCACCACACCCAGATTTCCAGCTTAACTACTGGAGTAGAGCTTGGACTTTCCCTAAAAGATGAGGCATGGCCTTTAAGGAGCTTCTGCTTTACCCAACAGTGTAAACCACTCCTGTGACCAGAAAGCACTATAAAACAAATACCATCAACAGAAGATGAGGAAGGAAGAAAAATTACAGCAAAAACAAAATATACTCTAATGTCTCAACGAATTCTCCTGCCACGGAAAATGGAGGTGAAGACAATTCTTTTCCTAATAATCTCCCTGAAAAAACCGCAGGCACTCTTTTTGCCTCTTAAGCACCTTCATACTGCATTCAAAATTAAGTTGTATGTCTGGAAATCTTTCTTTTGCTAATTTGTTGTACATGAATGCCTGCAGAAACCTTTGGATGGTAAAATGCTGTGGGAGGGGCAGTTACCATGGTGACTGTCCAATGCTCCCTTTTCCTTGCACTTCAGTTAGATCTTCATTGCTAAGCTGTTGTGAATGAGAAGGTAAGGACTTGGTTACATCCAGTAGGCAGGAGGTGAGAGATGTGGTACTAAAGGCAGCTGCAGTCTGAACCTACTGAGTTGTACTGTGCTCATCTTGAACCCTCTCTGTCTGGTTACCCCTGCCCAGTATGGGAAAATATATTTGCAGCACACAAGACAAAGGACCAATTTCCTTAATAATACAAAGAGTGCTTACAAGCTGATAAGAAAAATACCAAAAAACATAATAGAAAAAAAAAAGAGTAAAGGACATTCATAGGCATCTCTGGGAAAAAGAAAATAAATGGCTTAAAATGTATGAAAATGTGTATGAACTTACTTATGAAGAAAATATGCATTTAAATGGATGCCATTTTCACCTGCAGATTGAAAAGATTCAGAAATTTAATAAGGTACTAAGTTCAGCTTTGTGGAAAAGCAGAGGATCAATATAATTTCTTTGGAGAGTGATGTAGCAGTTCCTTTGCTGGAAATTCATTCTGTAGATATACTTAACAGTTGACTTAGAACACAGCAAGAGAATATTTATTGATCATTCTTGAAGCAAATGACTAGGACAGACTGAAGTACTGCAGTTTTTAATAGATCCATAGAGTTACACAGGACACTGCCATACATAGGTAGTTGAAGGAATGGTATGAAATAAGCTTTTTCCTCAGTTTGGTCTAAGGTGGAAGTATGATTAATAAACAGTTCCAAATAAGTGTAAGATCCATGCACAGATTAGCAAGGAAATATTCCTAAAAAGTGGTTCTGAGACATTTGGGAGGCTCAGAGATACTAAAAATGTTGGCATCAGAAGAGAGATGGAAAGATTTCTTTGGAAATGATCTGTGTTATAAACCTCACTTCTTCTTCCCCAAGGGAATATGCTCTCTGACCCCAAGTATAATGAGATAAGCCTTTAGTGAGACCATCCTGAGAGCTTGATAAGTGAACAGTTGAGTGGATCTCAGATCTACAGGGCAAGAAATGGGCCAACTACAGTAACTACTTTGAAGGTAGAAATACAAGAGTGCTGGGAACATTGTACTCGCAGAGGTTTTTCTTTTTTCTTTTGGTAAAGGCTTGATGATGCTTTTCTGAAGACCAGATGACTGTGAAACACATGGAAGGTCTTGCTGTGTGGGTATATCATCATGACCCAGAACTGAGGGGTCTATTGGGCCGGGGAGCAGAGTGGGTCACCCTCTTCAGGAGAGTTGCAGCTGGAAAGATTCACAGATATGCAGCCCTAGGCAGAACCCAAGAAAGCCCTAGAAGATAAACTGCCAGGTTCAGTTGTGCATTAGTTCCAGAGGGTACAAAGTGCCAGCCAAAGGTGAACTGTCCAATCTTCTTGTCCAAGTCCTGCTTCAGCTTTTGTAGGGTCTGAAGCAGGAAAGAGTGGGGAGAAACAGCAGCCCCAACTGTGTTTATGAGGTTTTTCAAAAATGAGATTAAAAAAGAAAAATGTCTTAGGGATTAGGGCAGTGGTAGTTTCAAGGGACATTTTGCAGAACAATCCCCCCAAATTTTTCCCCAAAGCATATTTGCCCAAGAATTTGGTCTGCAACCGAGTTTCCAGTGCTGGTTTTTCCTTTCCCACCTACCCTTTAGATCGCAATTTTTTTCCACCTTGTGAAAGACATGTATTTTGAATCTTACAAAGGTGTACTATACCCTGGGCAATGAATATGGATTTCTGAAAAACATGTCAACTTTGAGAAAGTGAATGGTGCCAAAGACCAAATAACAGTTCATTGGCAAATTGGGTAGTTTACTAAAATTGGAGGAGGATCTGACCTACCAGAAGGGGCATTTTTTGGTTGCCACTGTTTTTGCAAGCATAAGCTAAGGAGTAGACATTATTGAGCAAAGGAAAACTCCTAGGCCAGGGAAAACAAGAAGGATGTGCAATGTTTCCATTGTTTCCATCTTGCCTGGAGAGGCAGTAGTATCAGGGCTTCTGTTAAAGGTTCCATTCTTGTAGAATGACCAGTCCCCTTAAGTAACCTTCATAGGAGGGGTTAGTATTAGGTAGTCTGGACTTGGTGTACCAATTGTTTTGAGGACTTCTCAGGAAAGTTGGCTGTCTTGTCATTGGGGTGGCAAGGATCTGGGGTGTCAAAGGTTCTGTTGACTTACCTATCATCAGGATTTTCTAAGCCCTTAATGTCCAGACCTTGGACTCTGCCTTTGGCCTGCTTATTCTGGTGTTTTGTTTTAGCAAAAATCCTCCTGAGTCAGTTTAGTCAGAACTCACCACCCTTGGTATTTCATGACCCTGAATATCTTATCACTCTGGAAGTCTTTGGCCAGAATTCTGCTGGGTCAGTTGAGAATTCTCATTATCCCTGATATATCCTTTTAGTAATTTTCCTTCTACTAACTAACCCTCCAGCTCCTCAGGCATAAATATTCACTTATTCTTGTTGTATTCAAAAGGGAGCTTAAGTTTGTCTTTTAATAGATCATGTGGTTAGCAGAGAGTTCTTGATATTGTAATAGCCCTTTTCTTACTATTGCAATAGTTCCTCCTCATGCCCTTATAATAATCCTTTCACGTGACACATTTTCTTACTAAATCTAGATTTGTGTTTTAATTCACAATTACCAGAAATTTTGATGCATTTTTTATCCCATTGAGTATAATATAAAATGAGATTTAAGGATCACTGTTTTAGAGAATGTAAACAATATAATTCCTTGGATGTAAACAATATAATTCCTTCGATATATATATATATATAATCTGTATGTCTCTTTGTCCAGAAAGAAGGTTTTGAGGCAATGTTTATGTAGGAAATGATGTCAGGAAATACAAGGGGAAAAATGGGAACAGTGAGGCAAGAAGAGAGAAAAGGCTATTCAGGATACATAGAGTGGGTTCTTTATGTGGGTGACTGAATGCACCCTCGTTTCTACACTAGGGTGCATGTACACTACCCTATGGTGCATGTAGAATGCACCCTAGTTTCGAGCTTTCAAGACACAGCAGAACTGGAGTATGTGTATCACTTGTCTCTTGTCTCTTACTGGTTGAGAATTGTCTCTGAGGGTTTTAGATTGCAAATGCTGCTGAACTGCCCTCAGGGAAACTTCAGGGAGAGAATCAGAGAGATGTATAAGTTCTTGAGGGGAACTGTCAGCAAGCAAACTCTAATGGGGCTACAGGGACATAGAGTTGGGGATAAAAAGTGTGTTAGTCATCTTTCCATCATCATGACAAAATACTTGAGGAAATAAAAGGAGGACAGATTTATTTTGGCTAAGAGTTCAGAGGTTTCAGCCCATGATTACTTGGTCCCATTTTCCTTGGGTATGTAATGAGGCAGAGCATCATGGCGGGTAGTGGATGGCAGAGGAGGTTTCTCACTGCATGCCACCCAGGAAGCAAAAAGAGAAAAGGAGGAAACAGCTGTAGCTTCAATAGTTCCTTCAAGAGCACACTCCCAGGTACCTTAATTCCTGTCTCCTGTTTTAATAATGTACTGCTGAAGCAAGCACAGATCCCACCTCTTAAAGGTTTTAACACCGCCCAGTGCAGTATCACCTCAGGCTGGGACCAATCCTTTAATGTAAGAATCTTTGGAAGACTAAATACAGACCGTAACAAATAGTGTCTCATGCAACACTGAACTTTCTACTTACTGAGAACATCCCTTTATTCTTTCAGTTGGAAATTCATTATCAAAAATTGACCCAAAAGAAATTATTAATCCCCTGAAGCTGAAATTGTAAATAAAAATTGGCATGGTGCTATACACCTGTAATCCTAGCACTCTGGGAGGCTGAGGTGGGAAGACTATAAATTCAAACCTAGCCTGGGCAATTTAGAAACAGGAAGGCCTGTCTAAATAAAAATAATAAAATGGCTGGGGATATAGTTTAGTGAAAAGGCCCTGAGTTCAATCCCCACTATGGTAAAACAAAACAGAGCAAAAACAACCCAAACAAAAACCATGAACTTGTATCTAAAGTTGTTGAATGTTCACAGTGTCCTAAAGGTTTTACATGTGTTATCTTTATAACCTCAGGGTAACTATGTGAAGTAAGTATTACTACTTACATTTTACAAATAAAAAAAAAATGAACCTTAGGTTAAATGCTCAACCCAAAATCATACAGCCAGAAAAAAGAGCAGTGTTTTAAACCCTAGCTTTTTGAATTAAGCATTTACCACTATGGGATATGCTTCTCTACAGCTTTTTATCATAATTTGAGAAAACAATATGTTAATAACAACAATAGTGTAAACTATCCAACAATAAATGCCCTTATCCTTTGCAATTTAAAAAATATTTTCTCTCTCTATTTCTTGGTACTGGGGATTGAACTCATGATCTTGTGCTTGCCAGGCAGGCGCTTATGCCACTGAGCTAAACCCCCAGCCCAAAAAATATTTTCTCTAAGGAGACAAAGCAATGGTATATTAAAATTTATAGGTTATAGTTTGAACTGTGATGAAAGAATATCAGTATAAATAAGAGTGATATTACATGAACACTGAGCTCAAAAGATTAATAAAGTAACAAACCTTGGAAAATAGGAGTAAGGAATTCATAAAAATGACACTACTTTATTTTTACTTATTAAAATTTTTTTTAATTTTAAAGATAGTAAAATAGAACAAAGCAAGACAGAACAAAGCCAATCAAGACAATGCAGCAACATTGGTACAGAACTTCAGAGCAGGATACCAGGAAAACAATAATAGCTACTAAAGTAGATCTTGTTATCTTCACAGTAGTTGTCCATTCCATCAGGTATAGCAAAATCAAACCAAAAACAAAACACTATAAAACCAATCAAAACAGAATATTAAATAGAGCAAAACAATCAGAACAAAGCAAAACAATGAAAACAATATGGGACATCAAAGACAAGATAGGAGGAGATCCCCATATTTGCTATCTTGCATACTGTCATCCTCTGGAGAGCCGCTCAGGCTGCCAGCCCCAGGCCTGCATGATCAACCAAACAATACAATCACTTAGTTGCTTTATGTACCTTAGTTGCTGTCAACTCAGGCTGTCCTCGGAAGCATCCAGTTACTAATGGGGGCGGGGGTTGATTTTCAGCCTGCGTGCTGGTAGGCTTGCACTGCTTACCAGGAAAAAAGGACCATTGATTTCTTGGTTGGTGCCCCAAGTTCCGGCATAGCAGATCCACACTCCACTTTAGATGAAGCTAGAATAACAGAAACTAGATTGATCTTCCTGCTTGAAACAATCCTAAACCAGACAATACATGTAAAACAATGGTTTTCAAAATACTAGATACCACGCAGCAAAAGAGATCCCTAAGAGGAAGCAGGTAGTCTGTGTGGAGAGTTTGTAGGCCTTGCTGCAGGAAACAGACTCAGCAGAACCCAGATTACTCCTGGAGTAGAAAGTGGAGAGTCTGGAAGAGAATAAAGCAGCTGGAGTTCTCAGAGCGGACTGCCACCAAGGATAGAATGGCACACAGGGAGAAACCCAAAGGTCGGCACGGGGCTGTCCTCTAGATTCAGCTGAGTACCCATCCATATGTGTTTGAGGAGACAATCTGAGGTCACAGAAAGAAGTATTCAGAAGTATCAGTAACAGTGCTTAGAGCTCACACAGGGCCAGTAATAATGCCTGTTCCACCATCTGGGTCAAGAAATCTTCAGATTCACAGAGCATTGGGTAAATACACAAAATAATTTTGTCTCAGGAATGGGAAATAATTAGCCCCAAGTTTCATGTAAGCATTCTCAAAAGCAAGACCCAAAAGGAGCTAATTCTTTCTAAGTAATTTAATGGTGTTGAGGAAAGAAGCTGAAGACGGGTAAGTGGATTCATAGGAGGAGTAAAGGCCGCCGGGAATGAGATCCTCTGTGGTGTTTCCATTTGTGTACATGTCCCTTCAGACAGTGCTTCCTACTCACAGCTTCATCTGGGGAATTAGCCTTGGACCTTGGATGCTGTCTTACCCCTAGGTACCTGGAAATTCTGCTGCTTTCCCTACCCTAGCAGCCCAACACCAATGACTGACTGTGATAGGAATACAAAAGCCCTTTCCTTTGCTGCAAGCTGCCACACAGCTGGTGTGTTGCAATGTGCTTCCTGTGGGATCTGGATAAAGTTAGGCTTTACCTGGAAATACATTGTTCAACATTTCCATTTTCCTGCTTAAACTGATTCTCTCATTCTCTTATCAATTTCTCCTGAGATTGCTTTAAAAACAAGTGCTAGGTCATGAGTTCAATCCCCAGTACAAACAAACAAACAAACAAACAAAACCAAATCACACTGTGTGTGACGATGCATGGCTGTAATCCCAGCACTCAAGTACCTGAGGCAGGAAGATCACTGTGAGTTCAAGGCCAGCCTTGAACTTGACTACAAAATGAGTTCAAGGTCAGCCTGAACTGCTTAGTGAAACCCTGTCTCAAAAAGACAAAACAAACAAAAAACAAATCACATATACACAAACAAGCTGTACTTCTAGGAAACCTAACCTAAAACTCAGAGCATAAGGACATTTACATCCAATGTAAATAGTCAACAGAAGGAATCCATATTAGTGGAGCAGATAGCATGACTGTCTTGTGGATATAAGTCAGCCACTGTTTTTTCAGCTACTCTGTTGCTTACTCAATGGGTTCATACCATTAGAAATGTAGGCCATGCTTAGGCTCTGCTACATGGATTTTTCCCACATCTAGACTGATCTGACCTCTGCTACTGTTAAGTGAACTGTATCCCAACAGCTCGGGCCAGGGATTAGCCCGCCACCTGCTGGTAGGTCAGTTTTGTTGACTCTTTCCCATTATTACGTGAGCATAAACCTGTCTTCACTAGGTTTTTCTTTCTGAATCTGTGTTATTTTTCTCTGCCCATTCTATATCAGTAAGTACTACTGTGCATGGACCGTTGCATTACTTCTATCCACAATGAACACAGGTATCCTTCACAACAAATCTTCCAACAGCAGAACTCATTTTACCATATGTATAAATAGCAAGGAATTTAACTGGCCTCACTGTGTTTCCTACTATCCAGAAGCAACTGGCCTGATACAATGGTGGAATGGTCTGCTGAAGACTCAGATATAGTGCCAGCTGGGAGACAACAAGTTACAGGATACAGTTTGAACCAGCAGTTATTATATGTTACATTGTCTCACATGGTAAGAACCCACTATCATACCTGGGAACCAAGGTATGGATTGGAAGGCTCTTCTCATCAGTAATAACCTATTGCAATAGTTTAGCTTCTCATCTTTGTAATCTTGGCTCCTCTGGTCTGGAATTCTTCATTCTCAAGAGCAAAAAGCTTGCATCAGGAGTCAAAACAATTGGTTCTATTAAACTGGAGGCTTTTCTACTCAGTGGGGACAGAGAAGACTGTCTGCAATCAAGGATTCACTCGCCACATTTTAATAATGCTGAGTAGGAAAGGTCAGTGTGGAAGAAGGGCATAAACAGCAATCCCCAAATGTCAAAATGATTAAGGATCAAAACGCATGAAGAATGAAAGTTTGGGTCACTCCCCTTGGTAAAGAATTCCAGTCCATGAAATTCTGGTTAGAGGGAAGGCAACATGGAATGAATGGGTAGTAGAAGAAGAAGGTGGTATCTATAGCTTTGTGATCAGATACAAAATTTGGGTCTGGCTTGCTATATTTTATACATATTTTAACCTGTCATTACAAGCCTCTTTCACATTTCCCTGTAGTTTTTCATAAAGAGGTTGGGTGGTGGCCAACTTGAATCACCGATAACCAGATATGAAGAGACACAAATCAGACCTGATGGGTTGCATATCCTTTGGAGATCATAGGCTTAATGTTCACAAAATGACACATGAGATTTTATATGCTTTCTTGGGGGGAGGGTAAAAATATCTTTGTAGAAAAGATCTGTTTAACATTTTTCATAAAAGGTAGAAGCATGAAGTTGTTTTATGAAAGTGAAATACTAGCAGGAGGGTGAGAGTGGATGCTGAATAGCGAGAAGAGTGGACTGTGCTTGTCTAAGCCTCTCCTTCCCTGCTCAGAGTTTTTGAGGGCGTGCCCCCTGCAGGCTGTTTTTTCCAGGCTCCCCTGTCTGTGGTCTTGTGCCTGACCTTCATCAATAGGAGCTATGCTGGGGTGGGGGTGGGGGAAGAAGCCAGGGAATTTCTTTCTCTTCCTCTCTTCCTGTGTCATCTTCAGCAGGTGTTGGGTCTCCCCCATCACTGTAGCTATTGCAATATACCTTTCTTTCTGAGTGCATAATATACAGAGTATCTGCCCTCACTGTGCCATTCTCCTGTATGTGTATAGTAGGATTACCCCCCCCTTCCCTATTGCCTCCCCGTCCAATGCCCTTCCTTTTCTCTTCTACTTTCACATCATCTTTTTTCTAAATTCCACAAATGCGAAATTTATTTATGTGAAAGTATGTGTATGCTAAGCCTCTGATATATGTCTCTGAGCCATTTCATTTGTTGTATCTGCCATGAAAAAGAATTGGAAGGTGCTATTCATGTTGCAATCTACTGAAGGTAGTTATCTCTAAGTGGTAGCATTATTGATGACTTTTCTTCATTTGATTGTTTTTTAAAAAGAAAAAAGTTTGCCCCCTCTCACCTCTGTTAATGCTGTTTGATGAATAGTGCAAACTGTCATCTGGTATTTATTTTAGGGAACTCCTAATTGCAGGTAATCAAGCATTTATCTTGCATTTACAACCTCTAGCTGCATGTGCTTTTTTTTAGCCATCCTCAGTAAAGCAACATAATTGCAGTAGAAACTATAAAAATGAACCTAAGGAAAAGTAAGAGATAAGCATCACTGCTTATTACTTGTACACTGGTGCCTAAATAGAGATTAGGAAGAGAAAACAGCATCTAAGGGGGGGTGGTCTATGAAGCAGGGAAGCTACTGACAAAGAGCCCAGATAAAAGTGCCTCAGTGTTCGTGTGTAGCAAAACTGACCCAGCACACCAATTTTAATCAACCTACAACATTCAGTATTATTTAATTTGTGAATCTCAAAGTCCAAATTAAATATTATTTTTTCTTCCAAACTGTTTTTATTTATTTTAAGGATGAAAGAGTTTCCTCATCTAGATCAGTCTGACCTACCTTTGGTATTCAAAATATCACTGTTAGAACATATACTTTTTAGACTTAATTATAATCTTAGTGACTATCAAGCACAGCCCATTTATATGACAGGAAATTGAGATCAAAGGATGTGATTAGGGCAGTAAGTGGCAGAGCTGGGACCACAAACCACTCTCTCATCTCTGTCTTGGTGTGAGTGCTTCTCAAACGAGCAGTGATTTTTCTTTAAACCACTTACACCCTTGCTCAACAATCTCACCTTCATCGTGTTTCTTTTATGCTCCTCATCCACAACGAAAAACATGTGTTATCATCTTTAATTTCTCAAATCAAAATATAAAGTTCTAGATTTACTAAAATGGTGGTCCCTGAATAAAAAAAAAACCACTAAGTTGCTATCTCTTATAAACTCATCTATTCAATTTTCCACATTCCATTCTTTTCCCACAGAAAAAATCCAGATGTACAAAATATAAGATAACCTGGCCATGCCTGTGTCAGTGCTAAACAAATTAGCTCATACCTATATGATCGCAGGTTAAAACATAGCTCCAGAGGCCTGTTCTTCAGGGACCCTGTCTTTGTTTCTCTTCACTTTCTCATCTGTTCATAAACGTATGACTTACATGTCACTTCCCAGGCACTGTGAAAGGCTCCAGGGCCACATCCATGGGAAGGGTTTTGTTAATGCAGAGATTTTCCGACTGGGGAGGAAATACTAAAGCACCTATTTGCATTAATTTCTTTTTATTTTCAGCTTGTATCTATAATACAATTATGTGTGATTAAAGTGAAATAGTTTTACAGGGCTTTTAAAAAAATTTCCCCCCGTTGTTTTTTTGAGTCAGGGTCTTGCTACATAGCTCAGGCTGGCCTTGAACTCACTATGTAGCATGGTACTGAGGGCTGGGATTACAGGTGTGTATCACTGCACCTGGCTGCAAGGCTCATGGAGGAAACACCAGCCTCCACTCTATTTCTCTGTCTTTATAAGCTACTACTTCTGTCTTACTTAATGTGCTTTTTATTGTTGTTTGTTTGTTTGTTTGTTTGCTTCAGCCTACTTAATGTTTCACCCCAAACTCTTCACTAGTTGTTTAAATAGTTATTTTTCAAGCTTTCCTGTCTCAAGACTGCTTTTCATTCTTAGTATATGGAGTATCCCAAGAGTTTTTATTATGTCGATCATATTTACTACATTTACTCTGTTATGTTTAAAATTGAGATATTTACTGTTTTTTTTTTCTTTAAAACAAGATCTTGCTACATAGTCCAGGCTGGCCTTGAACCCTTGGTGATGTTCCTGCCTCAGTCTCCTGAGATATGGTGTGCGCCCATATCTGGCTAACAATATTTATTAATATGCTAAAAATACTGAATCTGTTTCATGCCATCATAAATAACATCTTTAATGCAACATAACTATATTTTTTAAAACAAAGAAAATTTAATATGAAGAGTGGTATTGTTTTATATATTTTCAAACATCTTTCATGTTGGCTGTTTAGAAGTCAGCTGGCTTTTCATATCTTCTTCCACATTTAAATCATGTGCTGTTTCGCCTCTGGAAAATTGCACCATTTTCTTGTGAGATTAAAAAAGGAAAATAGTGTGTGGTATTATGACGCATGTAGTTCTGACCTTGCAAATCCCCTGATAGGGTCTCAGGGATAACTACAGTTTGTCACTGTCAAATGAACCTCATTTAAAGCATCACTGATCTGAGTATATTTAAGTCTACTGGGTGTTCTAATGATTTAATCTTTTAGAAAAAAACTGATTCTACATACTTCTGACTACCTTAATGTGGACCTACTTATCTATACATTTGGTGCTCAGCAGTGAATCCTGGGAAATCTCCCTTCATTAATATCTAGAGAGGTCTCCTAAATTCTGTCCTATGCTCTGTACCCTGCTTTTTTAACCCAAAGCTTCTCTGGTGGAAAATGCTATGCAGTAACTTTCCATGCAATGATGCACAGAAATACATTTTTTAGATCTTATATGCCTGATAATGGCTTTATTGTACTCTCATAGTTGATTGAAAGTTTGCCTAAATATATAATAAAAATTTCCATCATTATTCTGAATATACTACTTTCTTGTCTTTTAGCTTCCTGTGCTGCTGTTGAGACGTCAAAAGCCATTGTGGTTCCTGGTCTTTCCACTTTCCACTCAAGGAACTTTCAGTGTTAAAAACTTGCTACTCTACTCAGAACACTTCTGATACTAAGTGTATTGGTCTTCTACAATAAGCAGTTCTCAAGTTCTCTGTGGACACCAACTGAGTGTCCTAATATTTCATTCAATTCTGACATTAACTATGCAACAAGGTTGCACCCCCCATTTCAGTGGTATGTATCGGGTGCCCAGGGTACCCATACTTATGTCCAATTTGGCTACTAATCTAAGGTCTCATACCTCCCTTCTCAGGTCAGACACTTGTAATAATGTCTTTTAAGACTCAGGGAAACACTTCAATTATAATTACTGGTTTATCAGAAAGGATATTATAAAGATTACAAATGCATAGCCAGATGAAGAGGCACATAAGACAAGATCTGAAAGGCTCTTAAGTGCCAGAGCATTTATTCCATAGCATGGATATATCCATAACCTAAGAGGCTAGGAACTCTGTCATTTAGAATATTTATTGAGGTTCCATTATGTAAGCATAGCTGGTAAATCATTGTCGTTAGTGATTAACTCAATATCTAGACCTTTTGTCTTTCTCCGGAAGTCATGCCTTGGTTTTTCTGGGAAACAGACTATATCCTAAAGCTATCCAGGGCCCTCAGCCAGTGTCATCTGATTCACATCCTCAAAGACAGTGTTCCCTTTCTGAAGATTACAAGCATCAGAGAAAAACCCCTTTGCTGAGAACCAGGAACTGAGACCAAGTTATGTATGGTAATATAAGGTGTTCATATCATCGAGGAAATTATAAGAGTTCTTGTGGGCACTGTGTGCCAAAGTTGTGGATGTCTGTCTGTTAGTGTGTGTGTGTGTATATATATATATATATATATATATTTTAAAGATATTAAAATCCAACAAAACAAAACAGAACAAAGCCAATTAAAACAATGCAGCAAAATTGGTACAGAATTTCAAAGTAGTACCAGGAAAACAACAATAGCTACCGTAGTGTATCTTATTATCTTCAAAGTAGTTGTCCTTTCCATCAGGTATAGCAAATCAAACCAAAAACAAGACACAATAAAACCTATCAAAACAGAATATTGAATAATCAGAACGAAGCAAAACAGTGAAAACAGTATTGGACTTCAAAGACGAGATAGAAGGAAATCCCCCATATTTGCTATATTGCGTAATGTCATCCTGCCAAGAGATGTTCAGACCGCTGACCTCGGGCCTGTATAATCAATCAAGCAATACGAGCATTTATGTACTTTATGTACCTTAGTTGCTATCAATTCAGCCTGTCCTCCAAACCATACGGGTTGCTTACCTGGGAGGTTGGGGGGTGGCAGGCACAGATGGTATTTGATTCTCAGCCCATGTGCCAATAGGCTCACAGGAGGTGCTGACTTTTCTCTTCCTGGAACCCACATGGCTTGCCAGAAAGGCTGGCTAGTTGATTTCTTCATTGGTTCCCCAAGTCCCAGAACAGCCAATTCTGTTTTTTGGTATATATTTTAAGTACTTTCCCCCTCTTTATTCCAAGTGTCCTAAAGTTCCACAGTAATATACTTTGGTTTGAAACCACTGTTTTGGGCATTTCCTAGAACTATTCAGTCTGGAAATACAAGACTTTCCAAAAATTTTTCAATTTATCCTTTGATAATATTTTCATTTAAATTTTTTCTCCTTTCTTTGAAACTATTAGGCAGATCTCAACTTTTTTTTTATCTAATTTTATTTTTGTTCTATTTTAATATAATTTTTCAGTCATACTTTGCAATTATTATTGTTAGTTTTTTTATTAGTTTTTTTTTTTGTTATATAATTCAGGCTGACCTTGAACTCACCATGTAGCCCAGCCTTGGCCCCAAATTTGTTGTGATCCTCCTGCTTCAACCCCCTGACTACTGGGATTACAGGCATGCATTACCACACCTGGCCTCTTTCTGATTATTTTACTGAATTAAAAAATTTTTTTCTAATGGCATTAAATTTCTCTGATTTTTAAAGCAGTTCCTTTATCTTGAAGGTCATACATTCTCTCTGTTAGTAATCTGAGGAGATATACATATATATGTATATTAGTTTGTTCTTTCAAAATGTTTCCTCCAGATTACTTTTTGTTTGTTATTTTATTTGTCATCATATTTCAGATTAAAAGTTACCTGGTGATTCTTGGTTGGCTACCTAGTGGTGGGACATGAACACCCTGAGCAAGCATCAGATGTGGGCTTTACTGTATAGCATGACCTGGTTAAACCCTTCATCAAGGAATTTTCAGTGTTGATATCATCAGGTTCTTTTTCTGGGGCTGATAGGTCAGGCTGGTGGATCTGACTTCCAGCATTGTAGAGGTCTGTGGGAAAAGAGCGCTGGACATTTTAGCATTCAGCATGTAAACATTTGATCCTCCTAAATTCACAATAGTGCCTGCTGTAGATATTTTTGATCTACTTAGAAACATATATATATATCCATCCATTTCAACTATGACTTCTTTGTAGGACTGGTGGGCTGGTGGGGCCCTTTGCTCAAGATTCAGAGTGCTAATGTCTAGAGGTGTAGGCTCTTCAAAATGGGCACATTTTGTTTCTTTCCATTTTTATTCCATCCAGGTAACAGGTCTGTTGGTTGGTGCCATCCACATCCATGGTGAGTCTTGCTCCCTCAGTTTTCTGGCCTACTACTTCAGTCATTCACAGACCTAGGCAGACCCTAATCTGCTAGGTGCTTCTCCATTCATTCAAGTTGACATAGTATAATTAATGATCACAATGACTACAAATGAAAGGAAATGAAAGAACAAAAATATAAAACAGAAGCTAATAGACATCAAAGTATCTAAATATTTAAAACCGATTCTTTGAAAAGCCTAATAAAATACTTGTATTATGTTTTTTGTTATTGTAATGATATACCTGAGGCAGATTAACTTTACAAAGTTGATTTAGGTCACAGTTCTGGAGGTTCAAGAGCATGATACTATTACCACCTTCTCTCAGGTGAGGACCTTGTAGCAGATAGCATCACGGTGGCAGGAGTGGGTGGGAGAGAAAAAGATCACCCAACTAGATAGGAAGCCCAGGAGGCTGGGGACTGGGCATGGTATCTGTGAGAAAGGTGAATTTATTAAAGCATTTGTTTTGGGTCATGTTATAGGCAAAATAAACTTAGAAGTATCCTGTATCATTGCATTTGCTTCTCATTTAGAGTTCTTTGTATTTTGCAGATGAACAGTTATTGACCAGATTTCAAAAATTACTGCAAACTACAGTAGTAAAAATGGTGTGGTGCTGGCATAAGAATAGATTATGTAAATGAATGGAATAGAACTGAGAAACTAGGAATAAACCTATATACATCTATGGTCAATTTATTTTTGACAAGTGTACCAAGGCAATGTAGTGAGAAATGAATAATAATTGTTTTAACAAATGGTGCTGGGAAACCAGAGAGCTGCATACAAAAGAATGAAGCTAGATGTCTATCTCACATATTGTGTATGGTCACACAATTTTGTAAATATACAAAAATTAGCACAAAATAGAGCAAAGACCTAAATGTAAGAACTAAAACTATAAAACACTTAAAAGGAAACATGAACATGAGTGTAAATCTTCATGATCTTGGATTTGATAATGGATTCTAAAATATCACATTGAAAGCACAAGCAACAAAAGTAAAAATAGATAACTTAGGCTTCATCAAATTAAAAACATTTGTACATCAAGGGTAGTATGAAGAAAGTGAAAAGACAACTCATAGAATAAGAGGAAATCTTTGCAAATCATAGAATCTGATAAGAGTTTAGTGTCCAGAATATTAAAGCATGCTTACAGTGAACAGCATACAAACTAACCAACCAACCAACCAACCAAGCAGCAAACCAATAGGTATTTCTCCTAAGACAGTATACAAATGCTGAATAAGAACATGAAAGTTGCTAACATCACTAGTCACTAAGGAATGAAAATAAAAAAAGTGAGGCAATGCTGCTATCTACTAGAATAGTTACAATTTTATAAAGGAGGGACAATTATTTACAAAGATATAGAAGCAACAGAATCCTCATATTTTTGGTGGAAACATGAAATGGTGAAACCATTGTTGAAAACACTTAAGCTATTCCCTCAAAAAGGTAAACATAAGATTAATTTATGACACAAATGTTTGATTTCTAGGCGTAGATCTAGCAAGAGAGAACATGTTCACACAAAAACATTAAAAAAACTTGTAGACAGTGTTCACTGGAGTATTTAGTTTTACCAGAAAGTAGAAATAACCTGTGTTCATAACTAATGAATGGATAAACAAAATGTACATCATTTTTGCATTTCAAAAATTTTATTGGTGCAGTTTAGATATACTATAGGGAATTTATACCTGTTACATGATATATCTTGATTTTTTTCCCATTTGCTACCACGCTTCAACCTTCGTGTTATAGAGATTTGTTTCCATTTTATCCTTCTTTTTTCATTTTTTCTTTTCTCTTCTTTCCTTTTCCCCTCCTGCCTCCCTGTTTTCCCTTCCCATTTGAACATTTTATTTCAAAGTACCTATTATACAGTTTGGTCCTTATTTACACTTTCAGTTTCTCACACAAGAGAAATAGTGTGATACTTAAACATCTGTGTCTGATTTATTTCATTTAAAAATATAGTCTCAATTTGAGGACTTAGGGAAGAGAGAACAAGGCCACACCAGGATGCAAGCCCAGACTGGGAAACAGCACCATGTGCGGGCTGCCACCAGGCTGGGAGCAGCCAGAGCCCAGCCCCTTTTGGTGCGCAGGCTGGCAAACAAGAAGTACCAATCCCCCCTACCCCAAGCAACCAGCTTATACAGGGAAACACAGGCTATTGATATGATAGCTATTGGATGAAATGCAATTGAATGCCTGTGGTGCTTTGGTGACATTACAGGTCTAGGGCCAGTGTTCTGATCATACATAATAGGTTTAGAGGACAGTGGTACACAGTGTGGCATCTTGGTGGGGGGGGGGGAAATCTCCTGAGGGCTGTAGTGATTGTTGATTCTCTATGCTCTTGTTTTGAAGTCCTATATCATCATTTCCACTGTTTTGTTGGGTTGGGTTTTATTCTCTTTTGTTTGATTATGTTAAATTTAATGGCAGGAGCAGTTATTTCAAAGATTGCAAGATATATTATGGTAGAAACTTTGGATTTACTATTGGCTTGTTTTGAAGTCCTTTATTGCATTCATTGTCTTATTTTTGTTTCTGTTCTGGTCTGTTTGATTTTTACTATGCCCGACATTTTCTGCAACTATTTTGAAGACATCAAAAGACATTACGGTAACTATTGTTGATGTATAATGTTTTGAAGTCCTGTATCACATATACTGGATTGTTTTGATTGGTTTTATTCTGTTTTATCCTCTTTAAAAACAAGAAGGAATATGGTCTCAAGGTGCATCCATTTAACTAGAAATGTCTTAAGCTTATCTTTTATGACCGAATAGCACTCCTTTGTATAAAAAGCCCCACATCTTCTTTATCCATTCATTGATTCATGGGAATTTTGGCTGGTTCCAAAATTTAACTATTACAAACTGCACTGCTATAAACATGGGTGTGCATATGTCACTGTGGTATGGTGCTTTTAATTTTTTCAGGAGGGTATCAAGAAGAGGACTAACTGGGTCGAATGGAACCTTTAGTTTTAGTTTTTGAGTAATCTCCACGCTGAGTTTTTGAGGTCTTCTATGTCAAATATCATGTTTTCCATAAATAATTGGTGCAGCAGTGGTTGCTCCAGGGGTGGAGAGGTGTTCCTTTTCCCCTATAGCCCCACCTGCATTTGTTATTGGCTGATTTCTTGATAGTAACCATTCTTTCTGGGGTGAGATATAATCTCAATGTTGTTTTAATTTGTGTCTCTCAAATGACCAGTAATGTTGGACATTTCTTCATATATTTATTCATTGTTTGTGCTTTATCTGAGATATGTCTGTTTATTTCAGGTCCTATTTTTTGATTGAGTTTTTAGATTTGGGAAGTCTGACTTTTTAAAATCTTTTTATATATTCTAGTTGTTATTCTTTGTCTGGGGAACAGCTGGCAAAAATTTTTCTCACATTGTGGGTTGTCCTGTTATTTTGTTGGTGGTTTATTCTGCTGTGCAAAAGCTTTTTAATAATATGAGGTCCCAGTTGTTGATTCTTTGCAATAGTTCCTATGTGTTTGGGGTTTTGTTCATAAAGTCCTAGCTTACACCAGTGTCTTCAAGTGTCTATCCTTTCTTCCATCAGATTTAGTGTTTCTGTTTTACTATTTAGATCTTTGACCCATTTAGATTTTAGTTTAGTGCATGATGAAAGATATGGATTTAATTTTATTCTTTCGTATTTGGAAAGCCAGTTTTCCCAGTATCATTTATTAAAGAGACTGTCTTTCTTTCAGTGAATATATTTGGTTCCTTTGCTAAAAATAAGGTGGTTGACTATGTTTGGAGTTGTTTCTTCATGTTTTAATCTGTTACATTGAAACTTGTGTCTGTATTTGTCATTACCATGCTGTTTTTATCACAAAAGCTTTGTAGTATAATTTCAAGACAGGGATTGCCTTGCCTTTGTTGCTCAGGATTGCTTTTACTATTTTACATCTCTTCTGGTTCCACATGAATTTTAGGAATGTTTCTGTAGTTTTGAGAGGTGTGCTAATGGTATTTTGATTAGAATTGCATTAAATCTGTATAAAAATTTTGCAAATATGGCCATTTTCACTATTTGGTTCTTCCTATCCAATAACAAGGGATATCTTTCCATTTTTTGGATAGCCTTTTCAATCTTCTTTTTCAGAGTACTGTAGTTTCAATGTAAAGATGTTTTACTTCCTTCATTAGATTGATTCCTAAGTATTTTATTTTTCTTGATGATATCATGAAAGGTGGTGTTTCCCTAATTTTCCTGTCAGTGACTTTGTTATTTGTGAATAGGAGTACTATTGATTTTGAGTGTTGATTTCTATTCTGCTATGCTACTGAATTTGGTTATTAAATCTAGGAGTCTTTTGGTGGAGTTTTTAGCATCTTCTATGTAGAATACCATGCCATCCACAAATAATTATAATTTAACTTCTTCCTTTCCTATCCTTATTCTTTTATTTCTTTTTCTTATCTAATTGCTCTGGCTAATGTTTCTAGAACTACCTTGAATAGGAGTGGTGATAGTAGACATCCTTGTCTTGTTCCTGATTTTAGAGTGAAAATTTGTTCATTTAGTGTGATGTTGGTTGTTGGCTTGTCATAGATGGCTTTTATCAGATTGAGATTCCAATTTTCCATACCTTTTATGTTGTGAATGGCTGTTGGGCTTTCCCAATTGCTTTTTTCTGTATTCATTGAGATGATCAAGCACCCCTTGCCACCTCCTTTTTTAAAAATTTTATTTAAAGAGAAAAAAAAGCAAAATACAGAAACAATACAGATTTAAAAAAATAAATAGTAAGAAATCACTAGTTGATAAATTACATATTGTCTTCTTAGATATAGTTGTTCAAGTTACAAAATTAAAGCATACAAAGTGGATATTCAAACAGTGAGGCTGCAAACAGTTCTGTTCAGTGATCCAACCAAAATGTAGTAACATGGTTATCAATCCTACACACTTAAATATACATGCAGTTATATTCTTTAGAGCACTTTCTTTTCCTCCTTTTGCTTTTTAAGTCCACTATCTGTTTAGTTATATCATGTTTCAGCTTGCTCAGTACCTTACTGATCTGTTTTGTTGTTGTTATTTACTTTTTTATTTTATTTATTTATTTTATTTTAAATGTAGTAAAATACAGCAGAACAAGACAGAACAAAGCCAATTGAAACAGTGTAGTTAAATTGGTACAGAACTTCATAGCAGGTTACCATGATAACAATGATAGGTACAATAGTATATCTTGTTTTCTTCACAATAGTTGTTCTTTCAATCAGGTACAGCAAAATTGAAGGAAATACCGAAATTATAAAAACAGAATATTGAATATAGCAATACCATTAATCAGAACAGAGCAAAACAGTGATAAAAATATTTGCCTTCAAAGAGATGGTAGAAGGAAATCCCCCTTATTTGCTACATTGCATATAGTCAAACTCATAAGAGATGCTCAGATCTCTGGCTCCCACTTGCTAATGGGGGGTGGTGGTGGTGGATGTTTGAGCCAGTAGGCTCACAGGCGCTTACCAGAGCGACATGCTGGCTGCTTGTTTTCCCAGTGCCCCAAGTTCTAACATGGCACAGATCTCAGAAAACGCTGATGGTTCTCACCCTGGGGTGGCCGCGGCTTGCAGGCCACAGCCGCTTACTAGAGCAGCAAGCTGGCTGTTCCTTTTTTTTTAAATTGAGGTCTCTCTTCACTGTCTCTGTTGGCTTCAGTTCTCACTTCAGATGTTTGCTGGGTCCAGGGCACCCACTTGCCCACTTCTCTTCTTCATGTTACTGTATTACAGTGCATGGACACCTGACCTTGGAGAGACTTTTTGTCTGCTATTCACCACTCCAGCTTGTTCCCAGAAATATCAAAATGTGTATCATTAAAGTGGAGTGTTACTGAAGAAAAGTATGAAGTACAGATATATAAACAACATGAACAAACCTGAAAACATTATGCTAAAATGAAAGAAGTCTTGTAACATGTAATTCCATTTATATTATATGAAATATATTTTTTAGCTGCTTTTGCTTTGGGAATCCCTTTTTATCTTTTTTATTTTTATTAATACATGCTTACAATATGTAATGGTTATGTTTATGTTGGAGAATTGGTATAAGTACTATGTGTCATATCTAGAATAAGCAAATCTATAAAGACAGAACAGTGTAGTGGCTGCAGCGCTGAAAACTGGAAAGAATAATCAGTGCTTAATTGATGTGGAGTTTCTTTTTGGAGTGATTAAAATATTTTGAAATTATGTGGTGGTATGGCTGCACAATATTTTGAAGGTATTAAAAGCCATTGAGTACTATATTTAAAAGTGATTAAAATGGTGAATTTTGTGTTAACTTTATGTAAAAATAACTGAGTTTAGAAGGCCAGTGTGACCTTCATCAAAACAAAGACACTGTGGCACAATCTTGGTATTCATTCATTAGTGTTTAGTGAGCATTTTCAATATAGTAATTACTGGAACATGTGCTAAGATGATTAAACAATGGTAGTTGAACCCCGAAAGCTTGAGTCTAGAAAGAGAAGTGTATTATTAAATAATTAAAATACATGTGGTAAGTGTAATGACAGAACTGAGTGAAATTCAATCTAAAACTATAGAAAGAGAAAACAACTTTGTGAACAGCCTTTTAAATGGGATATTTGACCTTGAATTTGAAGAAGTTTGTCAAATAGAGGAGATGACCAGACCATCTGTACAAAGATCAAGTGTAAGGTCTAATATGCAAAAATGAGCCATATTCCAAGAGTAAATTTCCTAGTCACAATGCATATCTTGGGGATTTGTAGAGCCAGAACCCGGTCACAACCAAACCAACCACCAAGCCAGGAGGTCTCAAACTCCACAGTAGAAGAAAGGATTTTAGCATTGTCGAGTCTTACAAAGTTCCCTTGAGCTATTTAGGGCTAAGCTAGGATATCCATGTCACAGACTGCAGGCAGTATCCTGCTGCCTAGAGTGAGAACAGAGCAATACAATTAGAAATAGAGCTTAAATTCAATAGAGGGCAGTGGCTACAACAGTTATTTGCATGACTTTGTCTTTTTAATATTGTAGCTTTAGAATATTTTATTGTTGATCCCAGCTTTAGAGATTAACCCCTTAGAGCCTGGGAACCAAAGTCATTTTTCAACCATCGTCACACAGGGCCATGGCCAATTACTTTCCCCAGTGCTGGTTCCATTGTAATAGACAGCTGAGTTAGGTAGAAATATTATAGGCAGTCAGGGCTGGGCCCACAAGAGAGTCAATACAAAAGATGGAAACATATTACAACTGTACATATTACAACAGGTGCCTCTGTTGGTGCATCTGGCTTCAAGATAAAGATGGAGATCAAGATAAAGATGGAATGACCAGGTCTACCTGTTTCCCTGAGGGATGAGTGGTAATATCTTGTCCAATAAAGTTTATATAGACATCAGTCACCTCAGTGGGTGACCAAGACCCTCATTCCCGTTCCTTCCTGAAAAGTTCTTTGTTCTTTCCATGTACATTTGCTACATGACTTGCTTGCTTTTTCACTGGGTCAATATTACCTAAGCAACTATACTCATAATCTTAATGGTTGATCACAGCTTTAACCCATGTTGTACCTACCTTGTGATTTTACTCTATAAAAGTCCCTCCAGAAAGTGGGCTTACTGGCAACCCATTCAGGACCCCTCCTCCTGTCTTGCTCAGGAACTGCATATCTCAATAAATATTTCCTACTCTTAACCTACATTGTTCCTTAGAATTCATTCTTCAGTTTTAGAGAACATGAACTTGGCATACGGGACATGTAGCAGGTTGGGAGTTATAATACTTCCCTTATGTCATGTCTATATCGCCATCACTCTACCTCTCCCTGGGGAGTCCTTTTACTCAAACCTGCAAAACTCATTCTTCTTTCTGTCTTTTTTAGAATGGTTATCTCGTTTATTTATAATTTTAGGTGTGCCCTATTCATATACCAAATTTTAGAGAAAAAATGCAACAAGTAATTTTAAAAAATATAACACTATTATGTACACCCATATTATAGCAGCACAGTTTATAATAGCTAGATCTTGGAGACATCCTAAATGCCTGTCGGTTGAGGGATGGATAAAAAAGATGTGGTATTTTTATACAATGGGGTACTACTCATCCATAAAAATGATAAACTGGATACTTTTATAGGTAAATGGATGCACTTTGAGAACATACTCATTAGTGAAATAAAACACACGTGTAGACATCGTATTGTTTCATTAGTGTGACAAGCTGAAAGAAAAAACATATATATGTATGTCTACATATTTCAAAATAGTGAAGATAGTTACATAGCTGATTTCTCTGAGTTCACTGAAGAAAAAGATTTGTACTGGTATTGTTTGCACAATTGAATGTAGGTGTCTTTTGCTCTGGGTGAATGATTTGGGGATGACAATGTGCAATGTATGTACCATTGTTACCCCCTGATTGACATGCTTTGAAATTTTGTTATAGTTTTTTGTTCTTATTTTCTTCTATTTATCTTAGAGTGAAATGGACTTAAAAAATAAAAATTTTAAAAAGTTAAAAATAAATATATCATTAAACCTGGCATTAGTGGCATTCAGATACTGTTTATTGACTCTTTCAGAAGGAAAAGATATCAATCAATTCAGATATCATTTAAGAACAGAATTTAGCAAGTTTACCTACTCTTAACCTTCATTGTTCCTTAGAGTGTTTATGTTTAGTTAAAAAGCAAAGTTAAACAAAACTAAAACCTGTTTGGCTTAAGATGTAAAATAAAGTAGAAATTTTATTTAAACAAGACAGTCCCAATTAACTTCATACGCATGAATTCATCTTTTATCATCATTGATGTAGGTTATTCTCTCACTATACTAATTTGGAAGTTGAAGCCTTATCAGTTTTTTTTTTTTTTTTTTTGGTACCAGGGGTCGAACTCAACCTTGCACCAGCCACACAGGTGCTTATACTGCTGAGCTAAATTCCCAGCCCAAAGCTTTGTTGATTTTATCAAACACATGAACCTGAAAAAATTTGGGAAAAATATCTAATGTCTTTTGTTAAAAACTCTACCTGAGTGCTTTATATAATTAAGTTTACCTTTCTACTATCCAGGAGCTATGAGTGGTTCACAAGAGGCCTTTTATCTAAATGCTTGTGGACCCAGTTATGCATCTGTAATGCCATGTAAACCTGTGAATGATTATATTCTGAGTGCAA
This sequence comes from Hydrochoerus hydrochaeris, assembly GCA_004027455.1. Classification (NCBI taxonomy): domain Eukaryota; kingdom Metazoa; phylum Chordata; class Mammalia; order Rodentia; family Hydrochaeridae; genus Hydrochoerus; species Hydrochoerus hydrochaeris. Next base: position 248,541 of record PVLA01001836.1, read on the forward strand.
GAGAATAGTATTTCACACTGCAATATCGATCATCCCAATTTGGGAAGCATAGGTTAACTCAACATGAAATAGTCACTGATGAACATCCTCCTAGGGATGCTCATACCTCCCCAGGGCATCTGCCCTGACCCACCATTAACATCAGCTGTGTTCACTGTGTCAAGCAACGAGAGTGAAATGCTTCATATTACAACAGACACAGAACTTCACCAAGACAATGAATGTGATCTGATCATTATTAGAAAGCTCCCAAGAAGTAAGGAGCAAGCGGGTGGAGTTTGTCTGGTTACAAATGAAGAAAGGAAAATTAACAAAGAATGTCAGAATGGAGACTTCAATGGGGAATGATTGGAAACGCAAAGGGTTAGGAAAAGTGGAGAAGTGCTTGATCATTTTGCAGAATTTTTTCCTTTAAAATCTTGCTGTGAAGGTCAAATGAAAGGCAACAGTGCCACATTTTGCTATCTTAACAAATTTTTCCTTTAGAAAAGAGTGCCCTTCCCATAAATCTTGATTTATTTTCCCCTCCTATGAATTAGTCCATAGTAGTTGTAGTTATAATAAAAATGAGTTAATTATGCAACAAAGTGTGAAAATTTTTAGTTTTTTAAAGATAAAACCTTAAGCCATGCTCTTTCTTGTTCTTGTTACTTATTACAACATGTTGGTTCTCATCTAAGTGGATTCATTTTAAGTGACCTTTTCTCAGGACCTATTATCCTCAAATAGGCTTTTTCTAAGACTAATTCTACTCTATAAGAGCTTTTCTACACCTTGATTCTACTTCAGAAGCAATTTTAGGGTCCATAAGCAAGAAAACACTTAGGTATGTTATTGTGTATTTTGTTTATGGAGTTTATAAACCTGGCTTCTGACTCACCCGGGTCTTTCATGGAGTTAAACATGGGGGAAATTTAAGAAGCAAAGAAGTTCCTCAGGGGAATCAAATTTCTCTTTCCTTTTCTCAGTGCGACATCTTGGAGACCAGTTTTCTGTGAGAGGTGATGTACAGCATTAACAACTAATCAGGTTAATCAGATGAATCATTCATCAGGGATGTCTGTACCTGACCTAAGACTGATGAGGTTGCATGGCAGGAAGGGAGAGAATATAGGAAGCCACAGCCTCACACAGGAACAAAACCAAAATGAAAAGATACCCAGTAAAGCTACCTGTCCCTGAAGTTTGAGAAAATGCATTGGGTTAGATTTAGATTCCAGTTGAGAAATATGATTTTATTAAGTTAACCTATCTATGCATTGATTTCCTAAGATCTAAAATAGTGATCACAGCACCTAAGGGGTTGCTATAAGGATTAATGATATATTAAAGGTGTGAAAGAACTTTAGTGTGACACAATGACCGTGAGGTATTTTTACTGTTTAAAATGAATCAGATTAGGGCTGAAGTTGTACTTCAGTGATAGAGTGCATGCTTAACCTATGTGACTGAGGGCCTAGGTTCATCTTCTGCACCAAAAATATATATGTATACATATCTGGTAGAAGGCAAAAGAATTCCTCTGTGCCCGATACATGAATCATTCATATAAGATGTAATGGGAAGTTCCCTCTGTCAAGAAGGAAGATAGATCAGCCAGAAGGATATACATGCAGGCCATACAATGTAAAGACAGCAGAGACCAGCAGTTATCTTTAGTAGGAGTACAGGCATGCAGGAGAGAAGCATGTTATCGATAATCATAAAATCCCAGAGCATTCTCAAGGAGGATTAAGTATTGAGTTGCAAAGATGAGCCCCACAGCCAGTTCTGGACAGATTGAAATCTAGGTCTTTTGTCTGGAAATTACTCGTGAAAGAACAGTTCATCATGCCTTCAGTGAAAAACTTCACCTTTAGAGGACATGTGGTTGGTAAAAGATGTGTTGGACTTTGTTTCTTCATCCAGGGATCTTGAGTAGAACAGAATTGTGAACCCACTGGAATTAAAACAACGCATATCACAGATGCAACATAAATGACCTTAACATTCTGAGTAATAGGTTTTAGTAAGGACAGAAGCAAGCTGAGACCACATGTTCAGGGATAGCCTCAACCCAGCTTCCACATTTCTGGGTGAAAATGCCAGGTTTTTTTGCTGAAAGAAATCAGACATCTAGATTTTTCTATAAATTTTTTTCCATTTGTGTAAATTCTCAACTAATTTTTAAAAATTGCAAAACTTCATGACATAAATAATATATCTTCAACTCTCGTAATCTCTGAAAACACAGTATTCAGTAGAAAATTTAGAAAGTTTAGAGAGTGGGGAAGATGTTATGATTTATTTTTTTATTTTAAAAAGAATAAAACCCGACAAGATGAAACAGAATAATGCCTATCAAAACAAAGCAGTGAAAGTGATACAAGATTTCAAAACAAGGTAATAGGAAATCCAGAATGGCTACCATACTATATCTTATTATCTTCAAAATAGCTTCCCATGCCATCATATATAATAAAATCAAACAAAAAAAACCAGAATAAAACCAAACCAAAGAATGAAAATGACACAGGACTTTAAAACAAGATCATAGGGAATTAACAATGGCTACCACCTTCAGAAGGAGATGCCCTATAGTTGCTGTACTGCATATTGTTATCCTCCAAATAGATGTCAGATCACTGGCCTTAGGCCTGCAAAGTGATTCAGACACTCCACACTACAAGCATTGAGTTTTGTTTCTTACCTCAGTAGCTATCATCCCAGCCTGTGTTTCTCCAGATCAGCCGTTGCTCGAGGGCCAGGCTCCTTTTGTCTCCCAGTCTGCTGCTGGCTTGCAGGAACAGGTTGGCTTCTTGTTTCTCTTCCAGGTAGCCTGTGACTATTGCTGACTCACGGAAAGGAGTTGGCTTTTTGTTTCTCCACCCCGTGACCCATGACTGCCAAGGAAACATAGGAAGGTGTTGGCTTCTTGTTTCTCTTCCCAGTGGCCTGTCACTGCCATTGGCTCACAGGAAGGGGTTAGCTTCTTGTTTCTTCTCCTGGAGGTCTACATGGCTGCTGCTGGCTCATAGGAAGCAGATGGCTGCTTGTTTCTCCTCCATACAGCCCTCAACTGCCCAGATGTTATGATTTAGATCTAAAATGTCCCCCCAGAATCTCATGTGTGCAGAAGTGGGGCTTTCAGAAAGTGATTAGATCATGGGGACATTAGTCCATCTATGAGTCCATTGCTGAATGTATTGTTAGGAGGTAGGGTCTGATTGGAGGAGGTGGGTCACTTGGGGGCAGGAGCTGGAAAATATGTTTATATTCTAGCCCCTTCCTCCTTTTCCTCCCTACTTCCCACACTTCCTCCTTCTCTCCTCCTCTTCCTCCTTGCTCTCTCTCCTTCTTTCCCCTCTTCTTTTCATTTTTTTGAGACAGGGTCTCACTATGTAGCCCAGGCTGGCCTTGAACTCATGGTAAGCCTCCTGCCTCAGCCTCCTGAATGCCAGGATTACAGGTCCATACTCTCATACCTGGCTTCTGTCTAACTCCCTTGTTCTCTCTCTCTCTCTCTATCCCAACTGCAACAAATTGAGCAGCTTTCCTCCTCCATGCCCTTCTTCCATGTTGTTTCTGCCTTAGAGCCAGCTTATCATGGACTAAGCCCTCTAAAACTATAGGCAAAATAAACTTCTCCTTTATAGTGTGGGTGTTGGGTAGTTGTTCCAGTGACAGGAAAGTGGCTGATACAGAAGTGAAGTGGAGAGAGTAAACCTGGTATCCTGGACCAGAAGGACAATTTTATTTTGTTTCTGCCTTTACCAGGGGTTGAATCCAGGGCCTTTGTGCTGGGGTACATTCCTAGCATCTTATTATTTTTAAATTTGATGCAGGGTCTTACTGAGTTAGTCATTCAGGCTGCGCTGGAACTTGCAATTCTCTCATGGCTTACCAGAGTACTGGGATTATAGACATGTGCCACCATGTCCAGATGAGGGTGGTTCTCTGAGCAGCGCTCCAAGGGCTGTCCCCAGATTCCTGTAGATGGAAAGAAGAATCTACATTCATCTTACTTGCATGTACCTACAGTCCAACAACTGGCTCTTACTTGGTCTGTTTTCCATTCTGAGCACTGTTTCTCTTGGAAGAATCAGGTACTCATGGATCACAGACTGCTGGAGGGCAGGCACTGAGGGCTGTGACTCCATAGAAGCCTGTTGCGTCAGGAGTGCAGGTGTGAGGCCTCTGTCACTCAAGCCAAATGAGACACTGCATATGGTCTGGAACCCACTGGCTCTTCCCCTCAAGTGCCTGAGGTGGAAAGGAAACCAAGTGCTTCCTTTGTCCTGAGCTTCTCTTTAAGTTCCCTAGAAGGTACTTTGCCAAAATTTAAAGCCAATAGTTTGGGAGACCGCAAGCACCAGAACCCTAAGGACAGCAATGCTCAGCACTGCTCCTGCTCCCCAGGGAGCCTCTGAGATCATCTTAGTAAAATTTTAATGCCTGGAAGTCAATTAGGGTGGAGAATTCTCCTGTAATCAAAAGAGGCAATGCTTTTATTGGAGAGGTGCAAGCTGCAGAGGAAAGAGGCAGCTGTGCGAGGCTCTGGGAAGCTAATTGCTTGGGCTGGGAGAGTTATTTGGACAGAGTCAGGGTGTATCTCTCAGAAACCAAGGCAAGGGGAGGGGCAGGGAACAGATGGTAGGGACCTTCCTGTCGGGGTTTCATGAGGGGACTTCAGGATGTGCTGTAAAATTCACAGAACATGTTCACATGTGCACTTCCCCAGATTCTCCCAATGTTGTTAATTAGCCTAGGGTCTCACCAACAGTTTCACAAAGTGGAAATTACCGCCAACTCCCATTATAGAGGAAGAACTGAAGTTTGGAAAGGTTAAATACGGAACTGGGGTTGAAACCTTAGGATGCCTGTTTTGAAAAGCAGATCTGGCTAGAGTGAGGAGTGTGAATGAGGGGTGAGAAGCCCTGCTCTCTCTAAGCCTGTTCCCCCCAAGCAGCACATTTTCACCATCTCTCATGGCTAATTAACAATGTCCGGAGACTCTGGGGAAGTGAACATGTGAACATGTTCTGTGAATTTTACAGCACATCCTGAAGCCCCTTCATGAAAGCCCTACAGGAAGGTCCCTACCATCTGTTCCCTGCCCCTCCCCTTGCCTTGGTTTCTCTCATGGCAATTCTGAAACTCTGTTAGAGGAATCATGAAATTTAAGACTTAAACATCAGTGGACAGATGCATAGATTGTACATGTCCATTTCAGTTACTACTGTTGCATGACAAGGGACCCCAAGCTTAGTGTCATTGAACGTCTACTCAGATTCTGTCGGTCAGGAGTTTAGATAAGGCAGTGGTAGGGGTGGTCTCCATGAGGTCTTTTGCAGCTGGAAAAATGTATAGAAGGGGTCTGGAATCTTCAAAAGCTCAACTGGCCAGTTGCTCAAGGTTGCTCATCTCATGGCTGTCAGCTGCATGCTTAGTGGGGCCACTGACCAGAGCAGCAGCATATATCCTCTTAGCAGGAGAGGTTCAGGATGTTTGTTGCATCAAACACAGGAGTTTGGTTTCCCCTGAGTGAGCACACCAAAAGAACCAGGTTGACCTGGGTCACTTCTACCCTACTCTCTTGGTTAGAGAAGTCACAAGTTCAGTGGAAGAGACCATGAGTCCTTACCTCTTAGTGGTGCCAAAGAGAATGTAGCCATGCCTTAAAAATCCCACTGTATTGTCTTACTCCTTTATGGACTTATTTAATTCCTCTATGACCTTGGGGATTGTAGTAAGAGTCAGCAGGCTGAAAACCTGCCTTAGCCTTGCCACTAACTGGCTGTGTGACCTTGGGCAGTCAGTCTGTCCAGATTCATATTGTCTGATTTATAAAATCAGAGTTGCAATAAAAATAAACTTAGATACTTCCTGTTACTCATCAACTGTTTTTAAAATGGGTCTGTTTTATAAACTTGAGAACAGAATTGCGAGGGATTGGAATATTCCCAAGCTGCAGGCATAAGTCCTTTGAGAAGGAGCTTGCTGACTGGACAGGTAGTTAATGGGGAGAGGACTTACAATGGCAGGGAGATGCAGGAAGGGCTGGAGAAGTAGGAGGCGTGTATGAGACCAGGTGCCTGAGCCCAGAAGGTAATGGAAGGTGTCTTAGGAGGGCAGGTGTGAGCTGCAGGATAGCACTGCTGCTGGAGACAGGAAGAGGACAGCAGGCAGGGGCCAGGGAGCAAGCCCAGAGACTCTCATGAGGGTCACAGCTATGTCATTGGTCAGGGGAGAGGGAAGATGGACGTGCCTAGGTTCAGACAGTGATAGAGGAGAGGAAGTATTCCTCCTTCAGAAGAGCCCTGCCTAGCTTAGCCCAGAGCTAGGAGGGGGATTTTGTTAGACTGGCTGGAATAATGAATCATAGTAATAGTGGGTCTGAAGGGTCTGGACTTAGGGGAGGTTAACTGGTGGGCAGCTGTGTGTGTGTGTGTGTGTGTGTGTGTGTGAACTATGTAGTCACACAGGGGCCTTGGAATTAGAAGGGACTGGTATTTGGTTTAATGTTCTATTATCACCATTTAAAAATTTTCAATTATTTATGAACAAGGTCTCAAGTTCCCATTTGTACCCAGTGACACGAATTATGTAGCTAGTCCTGAGGGGGGATAATCAGCCTGTTCACTCTAAGCTAGGTTCTGAGGCTTGGCTGCAGAGTTGGTGCCCAAATCTCTCATGGGATGACAAAGATGAATCCTGCGTGAACTCTGTGGCTGTGAGCTGGAGCACAGGGGCAAGGAGGGGAAAATGATTTGCCACTGGTGAAGCAGAGGCACCTGGGGCTTGGTTTTTAGCTAAGAGAGTTCCTCCTCAAGGCTGGGGCTGGGGAATGGGACAGGTTGGATCCCCAAGAGAGCAGACCAGAACTCTGTGGCCTCACAGAGCCTAGTCATGGCATTTCTCTGGTAAGGCTCAGCCAATTTGTTGAACTAGCCTTCATGGAAGTGTCAGTGCCCGAGTGGGTGGGGTACTTCTCTCAGTTGGCCATCTCAGAAAGGAAGTTAGAGTCCATCAGATCACATAGACAGAGTGTGCAGCTGCTCTTGGAAGGTGCTTCTTGTGTCCTGGGGATTGTTATGGATTAAAAACTGGTGATCGACTTAACACCAGCTAAGTTAAATCAGCATGATGCTGAGCGCAGATGTTCCACCTGAGGAAAATTGCCAGCATAAATAGAGACGTGGAGAAGGAGAGGCTAGGCGTTGTGGCTTCTCCTACGTGTTGCTGTTTGAGCCGTTGGTTCTCCTGGAGGAGCTCACCGTGACTAGCCTCCCCAGTGTGGGTTCCACCATTGTCATCTGAGGAGCTTGGGACTTTGTTGGTGAAAGTGGCTGTGGCTCACTTTGGGGGAGCTCTGGTCCTTACATCGAGCACCGCTTCCTGGTTCCGGAGGGGAAGACTTAGGCTTTTTAAACTCCAGGAGAAACTCATCATGCTGGCTTTCTGGCATGTACTCAACTGTGCTTATCATCAGAGGAGCTCGGGACCTCCATGTTGCTGAGGATGGCTGTGGTACTTTTCAGGGCAGCCCTGGTTCTTATTTTGAGTGTGATTTATTGGCTCCAGCATAGAAACCTCAACCTACCAGTGCAGCTACTTCACCCCACTGGCATAGACTTTCTAGTTTCCACCACTGACCTTTGGACCTTCCCAAGCATGGATCCATAAAATGGACTGGCATGAGTCCTTGTAGGCTCTAGATCTCCAGCTGGACTTGTGGGAGGCATTGTCACGGGCTCTAGGTTTTCATCTGGACTCATGCGGGACATTGCTGTGGGATGCAGGCCCTTGGCTGAATATTCTGAGTCTTTATAGTGTTGTGGACAGATTTCTTGTACTTTCTTATGTTTAACTCGGGGTGACCATCATAAAATAATATTATAAATTCTGTGTTCTGATTCTAATTATTCTCACAACCCATGATTACAACAGGGATCATGAAGAGATCTACTTTCTTCAGTTCTTTTTTTTTTTTATTTTAAAGAGGATAAAACCAAGGAAAATAAAACAGAATAAAACCAGTCAAAACAAACTAATGTAAGCGACAGAGGACTTCAAAACAATACAAAATCAATAATAGTTACCGTAATGCCTCTTACTGTTCTCAAAATAGCTGCAAATACCCTCTGACATAGTGAATATCGAACAGAACAGAACAGAACAGAACAGAACCAACAAAAAAACAATGAATGCATTGAAGGACTTTAAAATAAGACAAGAGTAAATCCAAAATGGCTGCCATAATATAGGTTGCTGTCTTCAAAATAGCTGCTCTTACTATCAAGTATAACCAAAACAAAACAGAACAAACCCCAACCCAACAAAGCGATGAAAATGATAAAAGACTTCAAAACAAGATGATAGGGAATTAACAGTGGCTACCACTCTCAGAAGGAGACCCCCACCCCATACCGCAATCCGTTCTGCCATCCTCTGAACAGATGATCAGACCACTGGCCCTATACCTGTAAGGTTAGTGAAACACCACAACATCACAAGAATCAAACTGCACTTCACCTCAATGGCTATCATCGCAGCCTGTGTTTCTTTGGATCAACTGATTGCTTACAGCGGGAGGGGAATTGGCTCTTCTTGTTTGCCAGCCCACGCACTGGAAGTGGCCTGGGTCTGGCTGTGTCCACATTGGAGGTGGCCCGTGCTTGGTGCTGGGTCACAGGGAGGCTTTGCTGTTTCTTTCCTCAAGGTTTTTTTTTTTTTGTACCTGGGATCAAACTCATGACCTCACGTTTGCCATGCAGGCACTTACACCACTGAGCTAAAATCCTGGCTCTTTCCTCAGTTTTTGACCTACATCCCTTGGGGAGTCACTGAAAAGTTTCAGGTGCGGAAAGAGAGCCATTTCACTGTGGAAGAAACCGTGAGCTAGGAATATGGGCCCCAGACAAGCCCATGCCATTAGCCAGCCACAGCCCAGCAGGTGACAGTGACCCATACAGACAGGAAGGGGGTGTGTGTGTGTGTGTGTGTAGACATGCACCAAGAGGGGGAGAGAGAGAAAAGGGAGGAGGGGAGGTGAAGACAAATGATGGGACCAGAGAGAGGAGGGAAGGATGAGTTCCTGTGTAACTCATCTTTTTCATTTCCCCTTGCTAAAGATACTCAACCTCTTTCTCTCTCACCTTGCATGTTTTAGATAGCTCCTGTTTCAGATGTTCAGTATGTTTTGGATAGTTTCTGTGTGGGCAGCGGTGGGGTGGACAGCACAGCCTCATGTTTCCCCATGGCATGTGTATCTGTCTTTCCACTGGTCCTGCTGTATTGATGCCTGTTTGGGGAGCAAAGTTTGTCTGGACTGCGTTCCATCTTGAACCTGACAAATCTCAAGCATCAGGCTGTGTTGTGCATTGCAATCTGTAAGTATCACAGGGTTCTCCTCAGGGTTCCTCAGAACTTAAGGATTTGGTCTATACTGAAGTGCCTCCTTGTCTCATGTGGACTCCTCTCCAATGTGCTTGGCTCCTGGCTCAGTCTGAACCCTCAGTCCTCTTGCTCATCCCTTTCCCAATTCTCCAACCTTACTGCTATTCAGCACCCCTCTCCTACACACACAATGGAGAGGGGAGAAAAGGAAAGCAATACTTGGACTTTCACACTGGTGATTAACTGAATTGATTTATTTCCTTGTATGTCTTCAGGTTGGAGTTCCTACTGCCTTCTGTTGATTGCCTACCCAAATGAATGAGCCATCAGCAAAGCAGATCCCCAGTCCAAGCCAGGACCAATCTGCTCAAATCTTGACAGCAACTTCATAAGAAACCATGAGCTAAAAGCACCCAACCAAGCTATTCCAGAATTTCTGACACACACAAAATGCAAGATAATGAATGCTTGTTGTTATTTTTAAGCCATTAAGTTTTGAGGTCATTTCTTATATGCAGTAGATGATTCATACAGGCTGTTAAATGATAGATTGTTTCCCCAGTTTCCTCCATTCCAGGAAATGGAAAATCCCTTTACTCTGTTCAGGCCAAAATCCAAGTCTCTCCCTGTACCCTTCCTCCTACATCAACAAATTCTTTAAGGCAGCCTTACCTTAAAATCATGTCACAAATCTCTTTGCTTTTATTTTCTGTGCCACAAGTTGGGCGAGACATAGTCACCTCTTGTCTGGACTCTTGCAATAGTGTCATTACTGTTTTTCCCTTTCCTACAGTTCTCCCCAGTAGTCAGTGCTGAGATAGCTAGCCAGAAAGATATTTTTAAGAAGTCAGAGTATGCTTCCACTCCTCCAGGGGCTCACACCACATCATGAAACCCAGATTGTTCATCATGGCCTAGAGACTATATGATCCAGCCCTTGCCTAGCACTGTGCCTCATCTCTCTCCACCTCTGCTGACTCTCTCAACTCAAGTCACTGCAACTTCTTGGCTGTGTTTCCACCTCAGGTCTTTGTGTTGGTCATAAACTTCTTTGAATGCTCCTCCCTCCAGACTTTGCCTGCCTCAGTCTCATACTTTATTGAAAGCTCAAATTTCATCTCCTCAGAAAAAACCTTCTTTGACAACCCAATATCTCCTTTCCACCATCTACTCCTGTACCTTCACCACTGAAGTTTCTAGTTTGGAGTTCTTGGGTTGCAAGCAATGGAAACTAGTTATTTTCTACATAAACTAAAAATAGCAATTATGGGAAGATAGGAAGAACTCATTTGATGAAAATCAATGTTGAAGAGCCAGAAAGAGGTAGTCTGAGCAGTTCTGAACACGCCAACCTTCAGGTAAATAGGACACCTGCCCTTGGTGGGTTCTTAGCTGAAGAATGAGTAGCCCCAGCTCAGGGGGTGGAATGCAGCGTAAGAGTGCTCCTGGTAAAGAGGACCTGCTGGCCATGGAGAAGACCATGCCAGGATTCCTCTTTGGTTCTGGTAGTTGGAAAGGTGACCTGGGTAGGGGAAGCAGGAGGGAAGCTGGGGCTGGGTGACTGGTGTGCAAACCTTCTCAAAGAAGTGCGATTTAAAGAATCAGAAATGTGATCAGCAGGACTTCACTTTACCCTGTGCTACTGGGAACAAATCAATGAGTGGATCATTATTTTCACCAGAGGTCCATTTAGAAATAGAATATTTGAGAAAACATGCAGAACTGAGGATTTGTAAGGTGTAAGTTATCTCTAAGTAACTTTGGTTTCTAACTTCCTAATGGGTGAAACCCAACACAAGTTAGTTTAAGAAGAAAAAATTTTTGTGAGTTTTGTTTTTTCAAAAAGAGATCTTTCTTGGAACCACAGGGTTGTCATGGTGACAGAAGGACTGGAACTAGACACCTGGTTGTGACAAACAACCCAAAGATATTCTTACTCTGCCTTTTGCACATCTCTGTGGGGTGTGGGCTACTAATATTAACTTACAGATAAGGAAACTGAGGCACAGTTAAGTTCCTTACCTTACAGTTGCACTGGTTTTATTTCTACAATAGGTTCTTCATTTGCCCTGGGAGTTTCAAAATTTCTTTTTCATTCCACCATTATATCTTTTCCCCATTCAAGTGAGACTCAAGTACCTGACAGAAGAGAGTGGGCTGCAATGGGAAGTGTCTCTTGCAACTCTATTTCACAGAGCATAGAAAACCCCTTCCCCATACTGCAGGTCTCTTGCTTTCTTGGAGTCCTTGACTGGAGGAGCCTGAGGCCCTGCATCCTTGGCCTGAGGTCTGAATATTAAGAAATACCATGGCCACTTTGGGCAAAGTGACACAGCAAAAAGTGTCAGCCTCAGGAGTGGGGGAGAATTCACTGACAGGATCCAGTGCATGGACCACCAACCTGCATGCTGCAGAACCACTCAGGTATCACAGACAAAATAAGCGATATGGGGAATGTGGCCTGTGATCTCATCTAAAATAGCCTGCTCCTTTGGCCTCTCTTAGTTTTTCTGATTTTTTTTCTTTTCTCTCAAATCCATTTTATTTCAAGGAGGAAAAAGAATAAGGAGGAAAAAAAACCTAAACATTTCAAAACGCATCAATAAGGGGGCAACAGTGGTACATACACTGCACATTGTCATCCCCATATCATTCACCCAGAGCACAAGACACCTGCATTCCATTGTCCAAACAATACCAGCACAAATCTTTCACTTCAATAAGCTCAGAAATAACTAGTATAATTATCTTAACTATTTTGTATATACATAGACATACACATATACATATGTTGTTTCTTTTGGCTTCTCACACTAATGAGACAATATGATGTTTACAGGTGTGTCTTATTTCATTTATGAGTATGGTCTCAAGTTTCATCCATTCACCTATAAAGTGTCCAGTTTATCCTTCTTTATGGCTGAGTAGTACTCCATTGTATAAAAATGCCACATCTTTTTTTATCAATTCCTCAGTTGATGGGCATTTCTGTTGTTTCCAAGATCTAGCTATTACAAATTCTGTTGCTATAAACATGGGTGTACATATACTGCTGTGGTATGATGTTTTTAATTCTTTTGGGAAGATACCCAGAAGGTGAATAGCTGTGTTGAATGAGACTTGTAGTCCTTGTTTCTTGAGGAATCTTCAAACTGATTTCAACCAGTGGTTGCACCAGTCTGCATTCCCATCAACAGTGGAAAAATGTTCCTTTCCCTCCACAGCCCCTTCCAGCATTTGTTACTGCTTGATTTATTGATAGTAACCATTTTTTCTAGGGTGAGGTAGAATCTCAGTGTCGTTTTAATTTGCATCTCTTGTTATTTGTTTCTTTTTTTTTCTGGTACAGGGAATTGAACTCATGACCTAGGGCTTGCCAGGCAGGCGTTTATGCAACTGAGCTAAATCCTTGACAGTTTGAATCTCTTGAATGACAAATGATGTTGAACATTTTTTTTCACATATTTATTCGCTGTTAATATTTCTTCATCTGAGAAGCGTGCGTTCATCTCAGCTGCCCATTTTTGGATTGGGTCTTTAAATCTGGGAGGACTGATTTTTTTTTGAGTTCCTTATATGTTCTCAATAGTAATTTTTTGTCTGAAGAACAGTTAGAAAATATTTTCTCCTACGTTGGTGGTTTCTCTTGCTGTGCAAAAGCTTTTCAGTAGGATGAGATCCCAGTTGTTGATTCTTTGTGACAATTCCTGAGCAATTGGGGTTTTGTTCATAAAGTCTTTGCCTACACCAGTGTCTTCAAGAGTTTTACCTACTGTCTTCCAGCAGATTTAATGTTTCTGTTTTAATATTAAAAGCTTTGATCCATTCTGGTTTTAGCTTGGTACATGCTGAAAGATATAGGTCCACTTTTAGGCTTTGGCATGTGTAGAGCCAGTTTTTCCAGCACCATTTATTAAAGAGTCTGTCTTCTTCCAGTAAATGTACTTGGTATCTGTGTCAAACATAAGGTGGCTTACTGTGTCTGCAGTTGTTTCTGCATCTTCTAATCTGTTCTATTGATCCTCAGGTCTGTTTTGCTGCAAGTACCAAACTGGTTTTTTGGCTTTTGTTTTTTAAATCATGGTAGTTTTATAGTATAATTTCAAGTCAGGGATTGTGATGCCCTGTCTTGTTTTCGTTGCCCAGGATCACCTTTGCTATTCTAGGTCTCTTCTGATTCCAGATGAATTTTAGGATTGCTTTCTCTAATTCTGTGGGAGATGCTATTGGCATTTCGACTGGGATTGCATTGAATCTATGTAACAGTTTTGGAAGTATGATCATTTTCACTATATTGGTTCTTCCTATCCAAGAGCATGGAATAGCTCTCCAGTTTCTAATATCCTCTTCAATCTCCTTTTTCAGGGTAGTGTGGTTTTCATTGTAGAGGTCTTTTACATCCTCTGTTAGATTGATTCCTAGGTATTTCATTTTTGGATGCTGTTGTAAAATGCATTGTTTCCCTAATTTGTTTCTCAGTAAATTTGTTGTTCTTGTATAGGAAGGCTATTGATTTTTGAGTGTTGACTTTGTAACCAGCTATGTTATTGAATTTGCCTATTAAATCTAGTAGGTTTTTGGTGGAGTTTTTGGGGTCTTCTAAATAGAGTATCATGTCATTTTCAAGTAATGATAGTTTAACTTCTTCCTTTCCTATCTTTATTCCTTTTATTTCTTCCTCTTGTCTAATTGTTCCAGCTAAAGTTTCCAGGACTATGTTGAATAAGAGTAGAGGCAGTGGGCATCCTTGCCTTGTTCCTGATTTTAGAGAGAAAGCTTTCAATTTTTGTCCATTTGGTTTGTCATAGATGGCTTTTATCAGATTGAGATAAAGACCATCAATTCCAATTTTTTGTAGGTTTTTTTTAAATCATGAATGGGTGCTGGATTTTGTCACAGGCTTCTTTCTGCATCTATTGAGATGATCATATGATTTTGTCATCGGCTCTGTTAATATTGTGTATTACATTTATAGATTTACATATGCTGAACCATTCATGCATCCCTGGGATGAATCCCACTTGATCATGCTGTGTACTCTTCTTGACAATTTGCTGCAGTATCTTTGCCAGTATCTTGTTGAGGATTTTTGCATCAGTGTTCATTAGGGAAATTGGCCTGTAATTTTCTTTCATAGTTGGGTCCTTCTCTGGTTTTGGTATCAGGGTAATGATTGCTTCCAGGAATGAATTTGGAAGTATTGCTTCTCTTTCAGTTTCATTAGAGTTTGAGAAGTAAGTGGTGTTAGATCTCTCAGTTTCTTGAAGAATTCAGTGGTGAATCCGTCAGGGCCTTAGTTTTTCTTTGTTGATAGGTTTTTAATTACATCTTCCATTTTATTTATTGATATTGGGTTATTTAGGATTTTTATATCTTCTTGATTCAGCTTTGGTAATTCATATGTATCTAGGAATCTGCCCATTTCTTCTGTGTTTTCCATTGTATCAGAATACAAGTTTTCAAAGAAGGTACGGATGATTTTCAGGATTTTTGTAGGGTCTGTTGTGATTTCACCCTTTTCATTCCTAATTGTATGGATTTGAGTCTTTTCTTTCCTTTTTTTTTGATAAGGTTGGATAAGAGTTTGTCAATCTTATTTAATCTTTCAAATTCCTGATATGGGTATGTACTTCTGTAAATTTCCCTCTTAAAACTGCTTTCATTGTATCCCATAAGTTCCGATATGTTGTACTGTTGTAATCATTCAACTTTAAAAACTGTCTAATTTCTTCCTTAATTTCATCTGTGACCCATTTGTTGTTCAGTGTGGTGCTACTTAATTTCTATGTGTTTATGAAGTTCTTGTGGTTTACTTTGGCATGGATTTCCAATTTCATTGCACGATGGTCTGATAGTATGCATGGGATAATTTCACTTCCTTTGCATTTACTTAAGCATGTTCTGTAAGCCAGTATATGGTCTATTTTGGAGAATGTCCCATGTATAGCTGAGAAGATTGTGTATTCTGAAGTTGTGTATTGGAACACTCTACAGACATCTACTAAGTCCATTTGTTCAAAAGTTTGATTTAGTTCTAATATTTCATTATTGATTTTTTTTGTCTAGTTGCTCTTTTTGTGACAGTGGGGTATTGAGGTCTCCCAGTGAAATTGTATTAGGGCTTATTTGATTTTTCATGTCCATTAGTAATTTTTTTACATAGTTGAGTGCACTGGTATTTGTTGCATATGTATTTATGATTATTATCTCTTCCTCTTGGATTGCTCCCTTTACGGGAATGTAGTGACCTTCTTTATCTCTCTTAATCAGTTTTGTCTTGAAATTCACTTTGTCTGCAAATAGAATAGCTACCCTTGCATTTTTCTGGGTTCTGGTCAGATGGAGTATTGCTTTATGTCTTTAAGTTTCAGTCTATGAATTTCTTTTTGAATTAAATGTGTTTCTTGTATGCAGCATATTGTTGGATCTTGTGTCCTGAAACTTTCTGCCAGTCTATGTCTTTTGATTGGCAAATTGAGACCATTAACATTGATGGTTATAACTGATAAGGATTGACTTATCCTTGTCATGTTATTTTCTTGATGTTGATTCCCTCCTTTTTTCCCCTCTAATTTTTTGCCTTCTCTGGTGGATTTCTTTTGTTGGGGTTCATGGAACTTTAGTCTTATTATCTCTTTCTAGATTGTTCTTCAGAATATTTTGGAGTGCTGGTTTTATGGTCATAAATTTCCTCAGATGTTCTTTGTCATAGAAGTATCTTACTTCTCCATCAATTTTGAAAGATATTTTTTGGGGGTACAACAATCTAGTTGGAGATTTGTTTTCTTTTAATACCTGAAATATTTCATTCTGAGCTCTCCTTGACAAGAGTTTGTGCTGAGAATTCTGATGGGCTTTCCTTTATAGGTGATTTATTTCTTTTCTCTAACAGCTTCTAGCATTCTATTCTTGTGTTGAATTTCTAGAATCTTGTATATAATATGCCTGGCTGTAAATGTTTTGTGATCATTGCTAATTGAGGTTCTTGTTTATGTGTATGTAATATTCTTTTTTTCTTCTAGGACAGTTTTCTGTCATGATGTCTGTGAACATTTATTTAATGTCATCTGTGGTGTCTTCTGCTTGTTCATTGACTCCAATTAACCTTAAATTATTCTTCTTTGTCTCACTAGCAGCTGCTGGATTGATTTCTCATGGTCCCTTGCCATTTTTGAGAAATCTTTCTTTTCCGGGTCACTAACTGCAAGTCTGTGTTAAATATCTGACATTCTATCCTCTCATTGGCCTAATCTGCTTCAAATACTTTCAAGAGTTTTTATTCTCCTAAATAGCTGCTTGAATCTGCTTTATGGATTCCATTTATTTCCTATACTGATCTTCCATAATTTTCTTAAGCTAGTCTATTTTTTTGTCTGTGTCTGCTCTAACATTGCTAAGCATGGTGTGTATATTGGTAATCTCTGTAGTTATCTGAGAGATTATTTCTGATTTCATTTGGTCCAGAGCTCATTTAATTGCTTTGTTATTTCCACTTCAAAGAGACCTGATGAGGTGCTTTCAGATTGTCCCACCTCATTGCCACCTGGAGTTGCCTTTGCCACCTGGATATCTGGGGTTGCATTTTGCTCAAATGTCTTCTCATTTTATTTTCTCTTTTTTTTAGTTTAATTCCTTGGGTGATGATTGTAAATTGCCTATGATGGGTTCCCTTATTGGTAGTATTGAGGACCCTTATGTGATGATTACTTCTCTGAGGTATCTTTCAGGTACTGCTGGTTTTTGGGTTTTGAGTCTGTTGGATGATCTCACCTCTTAGGTTTGTTGGAGATGAGAAGTTGTTGCTCATGGGACCTAGTCCCTGGTTCTTTGGCACTGTGCCACCATTTTTTTTTCTGTGACCCTTACTTAATCTCAGTCATGGAGCCAGGTGTGGTAGTGTACACCTGTAATCCCAGCATTTAGGAGGCTGAGGCAGGAGGATCATTGTGAGTTCAAAAGCAGCCTGGGTTACAAAGTGAGCTCAAGGCCAGCCTGAACTGCATAGTGAGAACCTGTATCAAAAAGAAAGAAGGAAAGAAAGAGGAAAAGAGAAAAAATCTCAGTCATGGACTACCAAGACCAATAGCTATTTAGAACAATTATGTCAGTTTTGGCTATAGTGGTACCAGTAGCATGAAACACAGCTTAAAAAACCAACAAACTGAGCTAACCCTTAGTTTACAACTTTTAACTGTATGAACTAGATTTGTGATTATGTAACAAAATGTAAGACAAACTAGGTAATTATATGCAATATGTAAATTCATAATGTGTCAATTTTTCCCTTGAGGGTTCAAATTTAAAATGGATTAAGGAGAAAATAGAGAAGTGGAAGAAAAGAAAGAGAGTAGAATTAAGGTTGGGGACCAAAGGGGAATGACGTCAACTTGGAGGAACTGGTGTAGAAGACTGAAGGAAAAGAGAGATGGATGAGACAAAAGGAAGAATAGAACAGAACTACATCCTCAAAGATGTTAGGAACCATTGTCATACATAAGAACAATGAAGGAGAAAGAGAGTGAGGAAAAAAAGAAAAACAAATGGTCCACTCCCAGCGTTCTCTATGGTTTCAATAGTAGGCAGTCAGTGGAGACAGAGTCCTAAATTGTGCCAGTCTACCCAGCGAGCCAGCAATTGCTTTTCAGCAGAGTAATGGATAATCTCAGCAGGCCTGCCCTGAGACCAGACTCATTGGGTTTGCTGCAGTCCAAGCAATTTCTGTGGATCTGTGCATAGCTAGAAACTGGTAGAGGAAGCCAACAGCATTTCTGGGTTCTGGGTTTATCCAGCCTGACTCCAAAATGTCTCCCACCTAAACACTGTCTCCTCTTCACTCACCACCAGCCAGTGCAGTCCACAACTCCCCTCCACTGCCATGTCTTTCTGATGAGGCCTTTTGGTCACCAGCTGTCACCGTCTCTGTGACCATGCATCCCCAGGTTCAAACAGCTCCTCTTGTGTGGTCAGTCCTGTCTCAGGAAGAAGGTGCTGCCAGCCAGTGCCTTCTTCTTCACTGAAGTTTTTTTCTTTTTACTCTATCTGTGGGCTTCCAATTCACACTTCAGATTCTTCCTGGGTCCAAGGACCCACTTCCTTCCTCTTTGTCTCTCTCATAATGCTACATTCCAGCATCTGGATGGTGAGTCTCAGAGATGCTATTTTCTCTACTGCTTACCACTCTGCCATCTTCCTGAAAGTCTCCTAGAATATCTTTCAGTACCCTTTGTATCATTGGTTTGGTGGTGATGAATTTCTTCAGCTGTTCTTTGTCACAGCAGTATTTTATTTCTCCATTAATTTTTTTTGTTGTTGCCAGGGATTGAACTTATGACCTTGTGCTTGCCAGGCAAGCGATTGTGCCACTGAGATAAATCCTCAGCCCTCTACATTAATTTATTTTTATTTTAAAGAGGAAAAAACAGAATAAAACCAATAAAAACAAATCAGTGTAAGTGATACAGGACTTCAAAACATTACAAAGTTAATAGTTACCATAATGCCTTTTGATGTCTTCAAAATAGCTGCCGATAATGTCAGACATAGTAAAAATCAAACAGAACAAAATAGAGTAGAAACAATAAAAACAAAACAATGAATACAATAAAGGACTTCAAAACAAATCAGCTATCATAGTATATCTTCTGTCTTTGAAACAGCTGCTCATGCCATTGAATTTAACACAATCAAACAAAAAAAAAGAGAATAAAACCCAACCCAAGAAAATGATGGAAATGATACAGGACTTCAAAACAAGACAGTAAGGAATCAACAATGGCTACAGCCCTCAGAAAGAGATCCCCCCTAGATGCCACACTGCATTCCACTGTCCTCTGAACCTATTATGTATGATCAGACCACTGGCCCTAGACCTGCAATGTCAGTGAAACACCAAAGCACCACAGGCATCCAATTGCATTTCATCTCAATAACTATCATCACAGCCTGTGTTTCCCTGTGTAAGCCAGTTGCTTGTGTGTGGGGTGGTTTTGATACTTCTTGTTTGCCAGCCTGTGCACCAAAAAGGGCTGGGATCTGGCTGTCCCCAGTCTGGCGGTGACCTGTGCATGGCGCTGGTTCCCAGACGGGGTTTGCTCCCTGGTGTGGCCTCATGGGGCCACAGTCCATGAATGGTGCTGACTCATTGGGAAAGTTTTGGCTCTGGCTGTCGCCAGTCCTGTGGAGGCCTGCATGTGGTACTGGTTCCCAGACTGGGCTTGCTTCCTGGTGGGGCCTTCTGTTCTCTCCCTGCAATCTGAGAATGGTGCTGACTCACAAGAAAAGGCTTGGATCTGGCTGTCTCTATATTAATTTTGAAAGATAGTTTTGTATGTTAGATAAATTTGGGCTGAAAGTTATTTTCTTTTAGGACTTGAAATACTTCACTCCAAGGTCTTCTTGACGTGAGGCTTGTGTTGAG
This sequence comes from Hydrochoerus hydrochaeris, assembly GCA_004027455.1. Classification (NCBI taxonomy): domain Eukaryota; kingdom Metazoa; phylum Chordata; class Mammalia; order Rodentia; family Hydrochaeridae; genus Hydrochoerus; species Hydrochoerus hydrochaeris. The sequence goes on from PVLA01001836.1 coordinate 268,336, forward strand.
AAGTCTACCGTGATTCTGATGGGTTTTCCTTTACAGGTGATCTGTTTCTTTTCTCTGACATCTTATAGTATTCTGCTCTTGGGCAGAATTTCTGGAGTATTACATGCCTGGGTGTAGATTTATCTTGGTTATGGCTAATTGAAGGCTTATATGCCTCACTTATCTGCATGTCAGTTTCTTATCCCATGTTTGGGAAATTTTCTACTATTCTGCAAATAGTTTTTCATTTGTGTTGACTCCAGCTTTTCCACTGACATCAATTATTTTTATTTTATTTTTCTTTGATGCATCTTGTAGCTGTTGAACTGTTATTTCTTGATCTTTTAATATTTTCAAGAGATTTTTCCTTTCATTATTGCTAGCTGTGATCCTGTCTACAAGATCTGAAAGTGTCTTTCAAGTGGTTTTGCCAGCTTTTAATGGAATTTTT
>PVLA01001836.1:268865-316203 GCA_004027455.1 Hydrochoerus hydrochaeris
TTCTTCTTCTTCTTCTTCTTCTTCTTTTTTTTAGCTGAGAGGTTATCTCTGACCTGATTTCCTCTATAGCCTCATGGATTTGTTTGTTTACTTCAGTTGTTATCATTTCAGAAATTCCAGGGGGGAGTGTGTCTTCCAATTTCTTTATTTTCTATGTCTCCTGGACTTGTTTGGGGTGGGCTGGAGGTCTGAGATTGCATTTTGATTGTTTATCTTGTTTTTTATTTCAAAAAGTTTTTTATTTTGTCTTCTGTAATGATTCTTGTGAGTTTTTGAAGTAGGTAGCTATATCACTAGTTTCACGGCCTTTTTAGGTAAGGTTTGTTCTTCAGGGATGTCTTCTATGTGTGATAGATTATTGTTTTCTGTCTGTCCCAAGATCCTGCCCCTGTTGTTTTATATTATTACTGTTGCTTCTTTTGTTCATCTTGTCCATTTGCCCTGGCTGGGGACCCTACTGTGTGGCCGACATTTCCACCAGTCTGTGTCTTCTCACAGTGTTTACTTGGACCCCAGCAATCTGCAATGGGAGGGGCCAGTCTCTGGGTTTTCCACACTGTGGTTCACCTGGATCCCAGCAGCTTCCGATCTCTCTCTGGGCCTTCCCTTGCTATTCCCTTGCATCCTTTTTTGTTTGTTTGTTTGTTTTTGTCTTTTTGAGGCAAGGTTTCACTGGACGGTTCAGGTTTTCCTTGTGTTCACATCATAGTCCAGGCTGGCCTCAAACTCCTCGTGATCTCCCTATGTCAGTCGTCTGAGTGCTGGGATTATAGGCATATGATACCATGTCCAGCAGCAGCCAAAAGAAAGAAAGCTCATTAAACAAGCCACTCTAGCTAGCAAAAAACAAAGAAACAAACAAAAAAACCTAAAAAAAAAAAAAACCCAAACCAAACCAAACAAAATACTCTCCTTAAAACCGGGTCTTGCAAGTGGGTCTTAAACTCATGATGATCATCTTGCCTCAGCCTCCTGAGTCCTGGGATTACAGGTATGTGCCACCATGCCTGGTTACTTCTGTTCCTTTTGGTTCCATACAAATTTTAGGATGGTTTTCTTTAGTTCTATGAAAAATGCTATTGATGTTCTGACTGGGATTGCAGTGTATATCAGCTTAGAAGCATGGCCATTTTGGCTACATTGGTTTTGCCTATCCATGAACAGGAGATAGCTCTACATTTGGTGATGTCCTCTTTGAGCTCCTTTTTCAGAGTACTGCAGCTTTCATTGTAGAGGTCTTTCACTTTGTTGGTTAGGTTAATTCCTAGGCATTTACTTTTTCATGATGCTATTGTGGAATGTATTGTTTCCCTAATTTCTTTCTCAGTGAGTTTATTATTGGTGTATGAGAATGCTATTGATTTTTGTGTTGATTTTATTCCCTGCTATGCTACTGAATTGGAATTTTTGGGTTCTTGTATGTGAAGGATCATGTGTCTGCAAAAATGGTAGTTTGACTTCTTCCTTTCCTGTAGTCATTCCTTTTACTTCTTTCTGTTGCCGAGTGCTTGGCTAATGTTTTGAGAATTACTGTATACTGAACAGGAGTGGTAATAGTGGATATCCTTGTCTTATTCCTGATTTTACAGAGAGAGCTTTGAGCTTTTCCTCCTTTAATATGATGCTGGTCATTTGTTTGTCATGAATAGTTTTTATTAGATTGAGATAAGGGCCTTTGGGGCTACAAATATAAACTTCTTGGACTGCAACAAGGTTTGAGAAGGGCCTTCTCTAGTCTGTTATGATTTTTTCTTTTCCATTTCTAATTGCATCAATTTGGGTCTTTTTTAAAAAATTTTTTTGGTAAAATTGGAGAGAGTTTTGCTTATTTTGTTTATTCTTTCAAAGAACCAGCTCTTTAGTTCATTGATTCTTTGACCTGATTTTTTTAGTCTCAACTTCCTTAATTTCTGCTCTGATCTTTACAGTTTTTTTCCTTGTAGTAGATTTAGACTTAGATCCTTCTTGTTTTTCTAGTGCCTTGAACTGCATCATTAGGTTTTTTATTGGGCTTGCTCTGTTTTTCTGATATGGGTATTCATAGCTATAACCCCTCTTAGAACTGCTTCCATTGTGTCCCATAGGTTCTGGTATATTATACTGGTATTATCATTTGATTTTAGGAACTGTCTAATTTCTACTGTGACCTATTGATTATTCAAGGGAGGATTATTTAATTTCCATGTGTTTGCATAATTTTTGTGATTTCTTTTGCCATTGATTTCTAGTACTGTTGCACAACAATCTGATAATATGCATGGAATAATTTCAGATATTTTGCATTTACTTAGCCATGTTTTATGGGCTAGCATGTCATCTGTTTTGGATAAAGTCCAATGTGCTGCTGATATGAATGTGTATTCAGTTGCTAATGGATAGAACACTCAGTAGATATCCATTATGTACCTTTGAAGATTTAGTTCAACTCTGATATTTCTTTTCTGACTGTTTTTTATAGTTGTTCTATTTGTGATAGTGGGGTTTTTAAGTCTCTATAAATGGGTTGTTGTTTTTCTGATTTTATGTCAAGTAGTGTTTCTTCTATGAAGTTGGTGCACTGATGTTTGGTGTATATATAATTTTTATTTCTTCCTGTTGAATTGTTCTCTAAACCAGTATGTAGTGACCTTCTTTGCCTCTCCTGATCAGTTTTGGCTGAAACTCACTTTGTCTGAAATTAGAATATCTCCTCCTGCTCTTTTCCAGGTTCTAGTTGCATGGAATATTGTTTTCTATCCTTTGACTTTTAATCTTTTAATTTCCTTTAGATTAAATGTGCTTCTGTGTACTGCATATTGTTGGGTTTTGTTGCTTGATACATCCTGCCAATCTGTATCTTTTGATTGGGGAATTCAGCCCATTTACATTGACAGTTATTACTGAAAGGTATTGATTTGCCCCTGTCTTTGCATTATTTTCCTGTTGCTGGTTTCTTCCCTGCCCCTTTTTATGTCTGTTCACCCTGCCTGGAGTTTTCATTCTATTATATTTTTTTGCATTGTAAGTTTCTTTGTCTCTGTCAGATATCTTTGAGAAGTTTTTGTAGTACTGGTTAGGTGGATATCAATTTCTTAAAGTGCCATTTGTCACGGAAATCTGTTATTTTACCATCAGTTTTGATAGAATGTTTTGCAGGATATAGAAACCTGTGTTCAGATATTGTGTTTTAGGGCTTGAAGCACTTTACTTCAAGCTCTCCTGGCCTTTAAGGTTTGTGTTGAGGAATTTGTCATAATTCTGATGGGTTTATCTTTATAAGTGATTTGAGTGATAGCTCAGTGGCACAAGACTTGTTTGGCAAGCGTGAGGTCCTGAGTTCTATTAACAGTACCAAAATTTTAAAAATGTGATCCAATACTTCAACAACTTTTGAGATTCTGTCCCTATGTTAGATTTGTGGTATATGCACTACAATGTGACCTAAGAGGTTGTCTTTTGATCATGGCTGTTTAGAGTTCTTATGCTTCATTTATCTGCATGTTTACTTTTTTCCCAATATTTGAAGTTTTCTGTTATTATTTCTGTAAGCAAGTTTTTTAAATGACCTTTGTGCTGTTTTGATTTTTTACTTATTCTAATTAATTTATATTAGTCTTCTTTGTGTCATCTAGCAGCTGTTGTCCATTTTTCATGTTCTTCTGTTACTTTTAAAGTATCCCTAATTGGTCTTTGAAACCATCCCTATCTTTTAATTTTGATTTCTATCCTCACATTGGTCCCTTTTGCTGTCCATACTTTCAGTATAATTTTTAATCTGGATTTCTGCTTAGAATCTTTTCATGCATTCTAGTTCTTTGTTAAACTGATTATCCAAATTTTGTATTGTTTTATTTAGCTTAGCAAGATTTTTATTAGTGTCTTCTGTAAACTCCCTGCTTGTTTTATTACTTTTGCTGTCTGATGAGGTATATTTTATGTGAGCTTGCCAAGAACCTCATTGATCTGTGTTTCTTTTTAAAAAAATTTATTTTAGAGAGAATAAAACAAAGCAAAATAAAACAGAATAAAGCCAATCAAAACCAGACAGTGTAAGTGACTCAGGATTTCAAAACAAGGTAATAGGAAATCAGCAATGGTTACCATAATGCCTCTTGATGTCTTCAAAATAGCTGTCCATACCTTCCGACATAGCAAAATCAAGCAACACAGAACAGAATAGAACCAATAAAAACAAAACAATGATACAATACAGGACTTCTAAACAAGATAAGAGTAAATCCAAAATGGCTACCATGATATATCTTGTTATCTTTGAAATAGCTGCCCATGCCATCAGATATAATAAAATCAAACAAGGTAAAACAGAATAACACCCTCCCCCTCCAAAAAAAAAAAAACCACACGCACAAAATGAGAATGATACAGGGTTTTGAAACAAGATACTAGGGAATTAACAATGGTCACCACCTTCAGAAGGAGATTCCCTGTATGTGCTACATTGAGTATTGCTATCCTCTGAACAGGTGATCAGACTACCAGCTTTAAGCCTGCAAAGTCAGTGAAACACTAAAGACTACAAGCATTAAGTTATATTTTACCTCATTAGCTATCATTACAGCCTGTGTTTCTCCAGATCAGCTGGTCACTTGGGGGCAGGGGAGGTTGGCTCTTCTTGTCTCCCTGCCCTCAGGCCAGAAGGGGCTGGCATCTGGATCTCCCCCAGACCACCCACACATGGTACCCACTCACAGTAGGTCTTAGCTTCTTCTTGATTTCTTGTTTTCCTCTCCCACAGTGCATGAATGGCGCTGACTCACAGGGAAGGGCTAGCATTTGACTCTCTTCCAGTCAGCCCGCACATGGAGCTAACTCACAGTGATCTGTTTTTTAATCTCCTGTGTTATCCTTTTGAATAATTCCTCTGTGTGGTTTTTGCTTTCCACCCCTCACTGCCCCATGGATCAGCTTTGGGGGAGTTGAGAGTTTTGGGAACACTTGTTGCTTTATCTTCTCATGTTTTGATTGTTTTTTGCTTGTTTTGTGCTTAGGTACGTGGTTGCTTACAGTGGAAAGATTTCATTGTTAGTGTGGGGATCTCTTTAGTTAATCTGCTTCTCAATGATGCAATCAGGGGGTGTCTATGCAATCTTTACCTCTATCCCAAGATCTGATCACCTCTGTTAATATGGGGCACTGCGGTGTAATTCTCCCAGTATAATCCCTAAAATAAACAAAATATTGACATATAGTAAATACATACTAAATGCAATAAACACATCTCCACTAATGATAGAAAATAATTCAACAATAGTAACATAGAGTTATCTACCTAAAGATTAACAAAACTTAATGTTTATACTGTTAAAGATACAGGGGTTGGGAGTGATAAAATGCAAAAAGAAAAATTTGAAAAATTAAACAATGGGAGATGATAAAGAGTGAAAAGTTAGACAAAGGATCCTATTTTGGAGTGGAAGCATATTTATAGGATAAGACAAAGATAACAGAAAAAAAAATCCCTACAAGACATAGAAGATAAACAAAAAATGGGGAATGAAAAGAAAGAAAAAATTAAGAGGAAGAAAAGGGAAAAGATACAATAAAGAGAAAAAAAAGAGTTGAGACTGAGTTCAGAAACAGAGAAAACACTTGCTGCAAAATGCTGAGCTAGTCAGCATTTCTGTACAGGTGACCAAGTATGTAAATTCCCATTCAGAGCCATCCTTTTTGACAGCTGCTCTGCCAGTTCAGTTTTCTTGATATGTAATCATTCAGAGTTGAATGGTTTCACAGCTGTGGTGTTAGTTGGAAACAAAAGTGCACAGAACAGGTCCTCATTTGCATCCTCCTAGAAAACAGCTCACAAAAACAAGCATCAGGCTCGTCCACACTCTTGGATGCACCAACCTGAACTGCATACTACAGTGTGATCCATTACTCCTCTAACAATCGCACCTGAATAGCCTCTGCTGTTTCATCAGTTTATCCGGTTGTGGTGCTATCCAGTAGAGGGACATGTGCTACCTTTTGAACTGCAGCCTGTTCTAAGCGTTCATGACAAGTATCTTTAGCAGAAGGCCGGATCAGCTCTTCACTAACAGTAAAGGGCTTCTTAGCTTTAGCAATGTGGTTAACGTCAGTGATCGATGCTCTCAGTGCAGATACATTTGATGACTTAATGGTCTTCAGAACTGCTCCTGTTCTTCACGCTTACGTTGTTGTCCTTTTCAAAAAAACTCCAAAGTCTTATCTTTTAATGCAAGATTCTTGGTATCTATGTGGTGAAGCAGTTGGAAGGTTTCATGACTTCACTGGTGCCAATTGCTACATATTATACAAAGTAAGCATGGAAAATGTGAATCAACTGTTGCAACAAATACTCTTAAATGTAGCTTTCTTTCTGTTGAAGTCTTGTCTTCTGCTCTCATCCTTGAGTCTTTTCTCTTTTTCAAAGAAGCTCTCCAGTGACATTTGCTTTTTACTGACTTTTTTGGGGCAAGCAGCTCCATTTATTTGAGTAAATAGCTTGTAAATAAGTCATTGGTAAATATTACAAAATTAAATACATTTTTGAAAGCCTGCCAGCATATGTAAAATTCACATGGTTCTCTTAAAAATAAAACATACTCAGAGAATATGTTTGATATAAAATGCCTGGTCCTAGCTTTTGGCCAGTGCCACTTGGAAATATTAAGATATTAAGTGGGTAGGGTTTCCAAGGGGAGGCAGTAGAGGCCTCCTGGAGAGGGGGGGCAGGAGGTTCTCCTCTTGCCTTTTGCCCCACCCATGTGCCATCTGAATTTCAGTTCTTCTCCAAAGGGCTGCTATACAGTTGAGGAAGCTCAAGCAGCACAGGGCAAACTGGCTTCAGGACAGGGACCAAGCGTTAGGGTCTGTGTCTCTGTGGGCTCCACATAAGCACAAGTGAACAGCAGGGGGAAGGGATTCTGCTTGCTGACGCCCAGTTTCTAGTGCTAACGGGATATGTAGCACTTGATTTGGCCCACACAGGTCAGGCTGACCGGGATACACTGCGCTTCATCATGCATAAACTTCAGTGGCACCAAGCAGGTGTCCAGGGATGGCTGGTGGGTTCTGAGTAGCAGGTATACTTTCTTGAAGAGGTTTATCCTCTTGTTTTTATAGCTGGAGCAGTGGCAACGCTCGAAGGCAAAGGATGGTGCTCCTTGGCTTGCTTAAAGTCACTGTTGAATGGTCCTTGCACCCCGTATAGTACTTGTACGTGATCCTCTGCACAGCTGTCCTTCAGGTTTGAGCTGTCAATGGTGCAGATAAGGGGCTTACAGAAGTACAGCTTGTTGATCTTAAAGTAGATTTTAAACAGATGATTCACAAAAAAACAGCATGCCCCACTTCTTTGAGTCCTCAGTGCCAGCACAAGTATTGCTGGCGCAGACTCAGAAGCAGTTCATGAGTAAGTGGCTTGTTCTGACATATCCCCAACTTTGCTTTCTCCTTTCTTTATCAACTGATTATTGGAAAACACTCAAAGGTCCAAAGCCACTATATACATGACAGGGAGAGCCCAATTTTCCTCTTTGTGAACCTGGAATGCCCACAGGAATGACTGGACTTAATCATCTGACACTTGTGCGCCTTTATGAAGTCAGGATTCCCCACCATGTAGTTGCACCTTAAATGAGCAGCAAACATTTCATTATAAGGCAGTTCCAAAACTTGCTGACATTTCTCTTCTGGAGAAGCTGTCTGCAGTCAGGGGTTCACCACCTGAGGATGCTTGAAGGATACCAGTCCTGAACATGATGCTCCATCCCTGGTGTTGATGGCATCATACACCTGCTGCAGATACTAGTTGATGATGATATGTGCCATTCAGTGTCGATTTCTGTATCTTGCATTTCTTCTTCTTCCTTGCAGTCTTACAGCTGACCCAGCTGCTCCAGAGTTACTCCTCTAGCACCAGCTCTTTCTCAAGGTCCTTGCAGTGGTATTTTACTGTCACTATCCCCTGAGGATGTTGTTGCTATTGCTGCTGAACCTGCCAGCTGCTGCTGCTCACCCTTGGTTACTGTGCTGAGTCCTTCTTGGAGGAGCTGGACTTGCTTTTTACTCATTTTGGCCAGGATTAGTTTGTTGGATTACTGAAACCATTAGACAAGTCCATGGAAAAAGACATGGATGGAAGTGGTAAATAAAACAATGAACAGACCATTCCTGGGCTAAATAAGAGTTGGATTCTGGCTTAATGTGTGCCATCAGGTGCAGCTGTACATTGAAGTGCATCAACTCATTCACCTGTATAAACCCTGCCACCAGAAGCAGCTTGTCACTTGTCACTCACTGATAGGGTTTAGATATGACCCTGTAAGCACTTAATTTATTGTGATCTCTGGGCAGTGAAGGCTCTCTACTAATGTTAATCTGTATTCACAGCTGCTCCCCAGTGCTAGCATTACTGCCTCATCCCCACCCCAGATGATCAGGCTTTGGATTCTCATAGAAGTACACAACTCACCTTTCACATGCACAGTTCACAGTAGGGTTCTTGCTCCTATGAGAATCTTATGTTGCCGCTGCTGAGAGCAATGAAGAGTTGCTGTCAGTACAGAGGTGAAGCTTTCCTCATTTATCTCTGCTCAGCTACTGTACAGCCTGGACCTTAACAGGTCACGGACAAGTGCTGATCCGTGACCTGGGGGTCAGGGACTCCTGTATTGATGTAGTTCTACTACCTTATGTGTTGTTCTGCATATTCTTAATTTTAAAATATTTTGAAATTGTGCTACAATATATCAGACATAAAAATCTCCATCTTGACCATTTTAAGTGCATAGTGAAGAGTGTTAAGTAAATTCACATGAACATAAGACTGATTTTCCAGACTTCTTCATCTTCCACTGAAATCCTATACCCACTAAAAATTTTTCATTCTCCCTCTTCTAAGTCCCTGGTAACCACCTCTCTACTCTATGTCCTAAAGATTTGACTATCGTAGGGACCTCATGTGGAACCACATATTAGCTGTCTTTTAGCATCCAGTTTATTTCATAACAATCTCCATTTTTCTTCTTTTTAACTATAATTTCCTTCCCAGCTTGCTGAAGAAATTATATACTCTATATCTCTTTTTCTTTATTTCTATTTTATACGTAGTACAAAACAGTTTTCTTGTATTTTTATTAGTTCAAATTAATTTTACAAAATATTGGACTTTATATTGACACTTGCATATAAACACACAACGTATTGATCATATCCATCCCTATTACCCTCTTTTACTTATCCCCTCCCTCTTGCTCCGTCTCTTTTGTCTAACACTCTCCTACTCCTATGTCATCTTTCTGTAGACTCTTTGTGTTAGGGAGAATATGTGATATTTATCTTCTGAGGCTTATTTTACTCAACATGATCTCCAGTTCTACCCATTTGCCTGTAAGTGACAACATTTTTTTTCTATTTTACAGATCTTTTATCCTATATTGTATATGTATATCGCATTTTCTTTATCCATTCATTTATTGATAGGCACCAATCAACAGATTGAATCTATATCATGGTGAATTGTGTAGTGATAAATGGGGGTATGCCGATGTCTCTGTGTGAAATCACACTATGCTGACTTTAATTCCTGCAGGTATATATGAGGAGCGGTATACGTGGGACAAATTGTAGCTTTATTTTTAGTTTTTTGAGGAAGCTCCATACGGATTTCTTTAGTGGTTGTACTAATTTACACTCCCACCAAGAGTCAGCAGTATAGAATGGTTCCTTTTTCCCTGCATCCTCATCAGCACTTACTGTTTTTTGTAGTGTGCATGTGTGTGTGCACATACATGTTTTTCTCTGTGTGTGTGTGAGGGGGGCACTAGGAATTGAACCCAAAGCCTCCATACTACATTACATCCTCAGCCCTTTTAAATAATTTTTTTAAACTTTGAGATAGTTTGTTTTTTTTTTTGATACTGGGAACCTTGAGATAGGTTCTTACTAAGTCACTAAATTGCTCCAGAGTACTGAGATTACAGGTGAGATGGAGTGAGAGGAATATCAATGTAGTTTTGATTTTTATTTTACTGTTAACTAGAGAATTGAAAATTTTTTCATATAATTACTTGCTACTTATATTTCTTTTTTTGAATAGTGTCCTGTTCATCTGCCAATTTTTAAATTAGCTTATTTGTTCATTTGGAGTTAAAATTTTGAGTTATTTATATATTCTGGATATCAATACTCTGAAGAAGAGTAGCTGGCAAGGATTATATTCCCATTCTGAGGGATGTTTCTTCATTCTATAATAATAATAATATTGCTGTGCGGAACATTTTTAACTTGATATAATCTCATTTATCCTTTTTCTTTTTTAAGTACCAGGGATTGAGCTCACAACCTCACACTTGCCAGGCAGGCACTTATGCCACTGAGCTAAATCTCCAGCCCCCATTTATCCATTTTTGCTATTATTTACTGAACTATTGAAATACTATTCAGTAAGCCATTGCCTGTGCCTAGATCTTGAAATGTTTCTCCTGTAATTTCTCCTATTATTTTCAAAGTTTTGGGTCTTATACCTAGGTCTTTGATCCATTTCAAAATGATTTCTTTACAGGATGAGGGATAGGGATCCAGTGTCACTCTTCTATATATGGATGTCTGATTTTTCTAGAACATTTTGTTAAAAAGACTGTCTTTTCTTCAATGTATGTTTTAGGTTCTTTGTCATGAATTAGTGGTAGCTCTTGGGGTTTATTTTAGTATCTTTCATTGGTCCATGTGGGTTTTTTTTTTTTTTCCCAGTTCCATGCTATTTCTGTTACTGTAGCTCTGTAGGTTTTTCCCTCTGGTATTGGGGATTGAACCCATCATTTCTGCACTGAGGCACATCCTATCTATTTTTCTTTCTCTCTCTTTCATTTTTTCTTCCTTTCCTTCTTTCTTCTTTCTTTGTTCCTTCCTTTCTTTTTCTTTCTTCTCTTCCCTTCTCTCCTTTCTCTCTCATTACCCCCATCTGTCTGTCTGTCTTTCTTTCTTTCTTTGTTATTTTGAGACAGGATCTTACTAAGTTCTCAGTTGCCCAGGTTATGCTGGAACTTGTGATCCTTCTATCTCAGGCTCTCAGAATGCTGGAGTTTCATACATGGACCACTGGTCCTGGGATGTAGCATGTTTTGAAATCTAGTATTATGGTGCCTCCAGCATTGCTTTTTAAAAAATCAGTGTTACTTTGACTGATCTGGATCTTTTTGCTTCTGTATGAATTTTGGAATTATTTTTCTAGTTGTTCAAGGAATGTCATTGGGATTTTAGTGAAGACTGCATTAAATTTGTAGATTGCTTTTGGTAATATGTCCATTTTTTTAGTTTATTCTTGCTATGCAGTTAATTAATTTTTTTTATTTTAAAGAGGATAAAATAGAATAAAACCAACCAAAACAAATAAGTGCAAAAGACACAGGACTTCAAAGCATAACATCACAAAATCAAATAATAGCTACCACAATGCCCTTTGATGGCCTCAAAATAGCTGCAGATAATTTCAGACATAGTAAAAACAGAACAGAAACAACAAAAACAAAACAATGAATACAATAAAAGATCCCAAAACAAGGCTACAGCAAATCCAAAATTGCTACAATATATCCTGCTGTTCCTGAAACAGCTGTTCCTACCATTAGATTTGACATAATCCAACAAAACAAAAGATAATAAAACCCAACCCAACAAAACAATGGAAATGATACAGGACCTTCAAAACAAGACCATAGGGAATCAATAATGGCCACAACTCTCAGAAGGAGATTCCCCCTAGATGCCACACTGTGCACCACCATCTCCTGTACACATGATCAGACTACTGGCCATCGACCCACAATGTCAGTGAAACACCAAAGCACCACAGACATCCAGCTGCACCCCACCTCCATAGCCATTACCACAGCCTGTGCCCCTCCAGATAAGCCAGTCTTCTATGGTAGCAGTGGGGGGTGGGGCTTGGCACCTTTTTCTTGCCAGCCTGTGCACCGGAAGGGGCTGAGGTCTGTCTTTCTGTACTGTGGTGGCTCACACATGGCACTGGTTCTCAGACTGGGTTTGCTGGCTGATGTGGCTTTGTTCTCTCTACCTGTGGTCCGAGAATGGCACTGATTCACGGGAGAGGCTGGGGTCTGTTTGTTCCAGTCCTGTGGGGCCCTCACATGGCACAGTTCCCAGAGTGAATATGACCACTTTTACCAACATTGGCTCTGTTGATCCCTGATCATGGTAGATCTTTCTATCTTCTTGTGTCTTCTTCAGTGTTTTGTAATTTTCCTTGTGAAGTTTTTTTTTTTTTTTGCTCATAATTCCTTTGTCTTTATTACTCTGTAAATGTGGTAATTCATCAACCTCATCTTCGAATCCTGATATTCTGTCTTCTGCTGATAGAGTCTCTTGGTGAGGCTTTCCACTGAGGTTTTGGTTTGACTTACTGAGCTTTTCACGACAAGATTTATTTTTGGTACTTTTTCAGAATCTGTTCTTGCTGAATTACTCTTTCATGCCCTGCATAGTGTTCCTATCTTCAGTTGTTTATCTGTATCATCTTTGAAGTAACTGATTACTTAAAAAATTAATCTTTTGAATTATTTTTTCAGCACTTTACCCATTTCACATCTTTAGATTCAGTTACTGAAGAGTTGTTGACATTCAGAGGAGTCACATTGCCTGCGTTTTCATCCTACTTGTATTCCTATGTTGAGGTTTGTGCGTCTTTTGGGAAGGATATCCCTCTAGCTTTTGTGTAAGGTCTTCTTAGTTTCCAGCTTTCTTTAAGGGCTCCGTCCTCAGGACCATGCAGATAATGCAGACTAATGCTAGATATTGAAATACAGCAAGCACCAATTAAAAGCAACAATTATGCCATCAATAAAAATGGAAATGATAGTGACAATAATAATATAGAGAAATTAAAAGGCTAAAAATTAGTAAAAGTAGTATTAGCAAAATGGCAGAGGTAGGGAAAAAGGAGAATGGAAGCAGCAGCAAGATTTAAAAGTCACTAGTATGTATATTTGCAGTATGTAGCAATTGCATTAACCTTGGGGAGCTGGTACACATGCACACATCCTGACATACACTTTTATTTTCCCTCCTATTTGTCCCCATCTCCCCTCTCCCTCCCTAGCTTCCCTCTCCCTTTTTGGCTCCATAGAGTCTGCCTCTGTTTCTTACTGTACCTCTTTTATTTTGCTCTTTAAATTATTTATATTTTGGGCCTCTCATACTAGACAAGCCATGCAATATTAATTTTTTTTTAAAAAAAGACAAAATGAGAAAGAGGAGGTGAAAGAAACAAGAGTTTAAAAAAACCAGTTATAGGGCAAAAATTCAGTAAAATTAGGTAAAAGAGAAGACAACAAGAATAAAAGATAAAAGAAAAATGAGTCAAAACTATCCCCCCATGCTAAAGTGCCTGACGTTAGTAGTTCCTTTGCAGGGAGGGGAGTGAGTCAGCACCGGTCTGCTGTGCTTGGTCGCTCTGTCAGACACCCACTGGCGGGCGCAGCGCGAGTGCTGGGCTCTGACCCCACAGTCTCACCGGGTGGAGCCGGCCACACGTGTTGTCTGCCTCTGGGCTCTAACCCCGCAGAGAGTTTTTTACACACTCCCTGTGGCAGGTCTCTTGGGGGAGCCTGAGCTGTGACTGTTCCGTGGCTCCTGATTCCCAGGGTAGCTGGGCCCTGAACAGTCAGCGCCCTCGCAGTAAGTGTGCGGGTTCGCCCCGGGCCGTCCCTTCCCGGTCTGGGCTGAGCCTGCCGCAGCCAGGGCTTGAACTGTAGCCGCGCCGCCGTCCACCGTGTCGCCGGGCTGTCAGCCCTGTGTCCCCTCCAGGGGGCCCAGGCTGGTGTGGCAGACTGCTCTGACTTTCTCTTTCTTCCCTCTTCGTAGCTTTCCTGTCACCTCTTTCTTAATTCTTCCTCTCTTCTCACCTGGAAATAGTTTCTTCTTTGTAACTGTTAACTTCTTACTTGTAGAGTCACATGAAGCATATTTGTGTTCTGCATGCTTACTGGAAGTTTCAGTGACTTCCTCAGTTTCTCTTTACATACCTAAGGTTCTGTGTCTTGAACACTTTATAAAGATCTGTGTCTATTTCTCTTCTCTCCTGTTCTCTCGTCTTTCTGTCTGTCTGTCTTTGTTTCTTTTAGTTTATTGTATTTTGAGTCAGGGTCTCACTATGCAGTTCAGGCTGTCCCTGAGCTCACTTTGTAGTCCAGGCTGGTCTTAAATTTGCAACGATCCTCCTGTCTCAGCCTCCTGAGTGCTGGGATTACAAGCATGCACCACCACACCCAGCTGTGTCTATTTCTTTTTAGCAAGTTATTTTAACCTGCTTAATATTTAATATATTAATATCTAATATCAATTAACTTTCCTGCTGAACTACACAATATAAGGATCTGAGAATGCTTTTAGTTCCTTTATCAACAATATGGTTTTGTTTTCCAGTATCTTATTTTAGCCTACCTGCTCACACCTTCAATTAGACATAACTGTTGTCAGTATTATTCTAACTTGAGACTTAATGTATGCTTAGTTATATTCATATAGTAACTTACAGTTTTATTAATTCTCCCTTCATGTGTCTCAGACTTCCTATCTGGGAAAGTGTTTCTTCTGCTTGAAGTATTTATTTTATACCTGTCATTAGTGCGGATCTTTTGGTGATTAAATGGTTCTTAGTTTTTGTTTGAAATTGTCTATATTGTATTTCATGGTTCTTAAAAGATAGTTATATCAGCATAAAATTCCAGGTTGACAGTTTGGGTTTTTCTTTTTTCTCGGCACCTTAGGCATTTTATTGTACTGTTTTCCAGATTCCTTCATTGTGATTGAGATGTCAGCCATCAATTAAGCTGCCATTCATTGGAACATGATCTGTATTTTCTCTATGGTGGCTTTCACAAGCTAGTTGCCTTTGATGTTCTGAAATTTTACTCAGGATGTAGTTAGTAATTTGTTTAAAAAATCTGTATTGCTTTGGCTTTGTTGAACTTCTTGGAGTTCTGTTTTGTTTGTTTTGTTTTGTTTTGAAACAAGGTCTTGGTGTATAGTTAGGCTGGCCTTGAACTCACTGTGTGGCTTCAAACTCATGGTGATCTCCCTGCCTCAGCTTCTTGAATGTTAGGGTTACACCATGCTCAAACTTCTTGGATTTGAGGATGAGTGTCTTTTTAAAAATCTGGAAATTTGTCTATTGTTATAATATGCTTTGAATATTATGTTTTCTTTAGTAGTTTTTAAAAATTGAGTTAGATTCATTGAATGACTTTATGTTCCATGTCTCTTAACCCTTCTCACGTACTTTGCATCATTTTGTATTTTTGTGGGTTTTTTTTTTTTTTTTTGGAATGGGGATTGAACTTGTGACCTTGCAGTTGTCAGATAGGCACTTATGCTGCTGAGCTAAAGGGCCCTGTTTTGTATTTTTGTGACAGACACATAAATTGATAGCAGTACAGTAAGGTGCCTACTTACCAGTGAGTTCCATTCTGAGAGAATGTTTGTAAGTTGGATTTGTTCATAAGTGACAAAGTGAGTCTTACACACCTTTGGCACAAATATACAATGCAAAGCATTAAAAAAAAAAAGCAAATGTGAGGTTCATATCTGTGAAAGTTCATAACTCAAATGTTTGTAAGTTAGGGATTTACTCTATTGGGGATTGAACCCAGGGCCTTCACACTGACCTACATCCCTAGCCCTTTTAAATGTTTATATTTTGAGACATATTCTTTTTCATGGCTGCAGTACATAATGATTACACTTGTTGCAGAGAATTGGTATGTGTACCTAACACACATACCAATTTTTTTTCTCTTCCTCAATTCTTTTTTCCTTTTACCCTCTTTTTTAAAAATACTTTTTGCCAGCATTAGATTCATTTATTTACTTTTTAAGTCTTTATCAAGTTAATTCATAACTATAGAGTAACAGCCAGACTAATGGGCCAAAAAACGCTAAAAGCATGTAAGGCAATGATACTAAATCAAGACTCACTTTTAGATTACTGTTATGCTAGATTACACTAGCACATTGTCTCTTTTTTCCTCTATTGTCTGTCTTTTACTTTGCACTTTACTTATATGTTGGGTGTGTCCTACTTACTTGAAGACATGTTCTTGTTAAATCTCTAGGTCACTCACGCTGGGCTTGAACTTGCAGTCGTCTTGCCTTCACCTCCCAGAGTGCTGAGGTTGCAGGCCTGTGCCACCATGCTCAGCTTTTGTGCCATATTTTCATTACTTTCCAGGTTATGAAATTTCTCTCCATATGTGTTTCATCTGGTCTTTAATGTGTGCATTAATTTTCTCATATCAGTTATTAAATATTTTCTTTTCTAAAAATTCAATTTTTTCACTTTAAAATATGCTGAGATCCTTATGGTCTCTTGTATCCTCATTATTAAAAGCTCTTTTATTAGTTTTGAGATTTTCTGTTTGATAATTCCAGTATCTAAAGGCTTTGTATTGTCTGTTTTGACTTTTAAAATATCCTTTGTGATTTTGATTATCAATTTCTAATTTTAATTAAAATCCTCTATAAAGGAATTGCTTCAGGTCTGGTTTGGAGTGGAATTCCTCCAGAAAGGACTCATGTAAGGCCGCCTCTAGAGTCTGGTAGTCTTCATGGCTTGTTTACCTCACTTTCTGCATGCTCCAGTTTAACCCAGGATTTAGATGTGCCAGGGGTGGCTTTTTGCCCTGCTCTACCCCTGCCTGTGCCTTTATCTAACTGGATACTTACTTTTTCCAGGACTTGGCAGAGATCTATCAAGTAGAAGCTTTTTCCAGCATTCTTTTCATCCAAGGTTTTTTTACTGTTGTTTCTGTTTATCTGTAGTATCAAATTGCCAGAACTTAAAAATCTTTTAATTTTAAATCTTTTAGCTATTATTTTGATTGTAAAAATTATCCAAGGTGTCTAGCCCTCCACACCTATGGAAATGTCTAGCCTCTTTAAATATCATGGTTTCTTAATGTAAAAACCATTATCTCATATTTCTTTGTTAGCATTTTGGAATGTATATATATTTTCACATGTAGTATTGGTGTTGACTTGTGACTGTAATGAGAGGTTGTGAAGTTTGTAGAAAAGCTTTTTCTGCTGAGCTAACATTTATGTAGTCAAAACTTTATTAAAGCAGTATATCCATTAAAACTTTTGTGATGAAATGGAAGGTTGACAATAATTTTCAGATGTAAGAGTAATACAAGTTTAAGTGCCTGTTTAGGAAAAGTGACATGGTCTTCAAGCTCACACTTGTGTTGTATCTTTTTGAAAATATTTTTTAATGCTTTATTAACAGGTGCTTGCAGTTTGTTGACTTCTTTGATTAAAACAATAAAGTTGTGAACAAATTAAAAATGAAATTTGACCAAACTTGACCAAATACAAAACAATTTAAAATCCTTTCAAGGGTGAGTTGAGAAACAAGCAAGCTAAAAAAGAAAAACAAAAGACTTTGGCATTAGCCAAAAGAGAGTCTTTACATAAAAATAATAGAAATTCCAAGCTGCATAGATAATACAGATAGTTCTCCTTATCTGGTTAATAAGCAAAAAGCAAGTATTTAAGGTCTTTCTTACAGATTAAATTTCACATTCATTTAGTCATTGCTGGATGACTAAGCCCAGTGATGGTAAAGGTAGTAAGCTGGCATCTCCTCAACTCAGCTTGGCAAATTATCAGCTATTGGGTCTGCTGCTTTTGTTCCTGCATCTTGTGGTTAGAGTTTATTAGAGTTTTCTGGGTGTCTGTGTTGGTAATTGAAGATGCGACCTACAGATATTGCAGTGGCTACTGACCTTAAATCTCCTCTTCTTTATTTATCTTACCCCTTTCATTGCCATCTGAAGCAGAAGGTAGAAAGGAGAAATTCCTGGAAGTGGGAGCCTGAAGGCTAGCAGCAGGGGTGGGGTGGGGGGGTGGGGAAGCTGTTTCTCCAAAAAAACGGCAGAGAGCCCGTGTCTGACACCTAGACCACAGCCAGGAAAGATGGAGGGTGCACGTTATAGGCCTCTGGGGGGCCCAAGGTAAATGCCGTGGAGACCAGGAGAGCATCTACCTCTAACTAAATCATTTCTGGAGGCGCACGCACTGTAGAACAGGCCTGAAAGTGACTCTAACTAAATTATAATGAATTATAATCTCATTTACAGTATGGTTTTGACATCTCTGCCCCATGGGCTTTGGGCACCATGACAGTTTCTCAAGGGCAAAAACTCGTTTTTTCAACAGAAAAGAGGGTACTTGTAGCTGATTACAGTGGCTGCTATGCCAGTTCAGACAGCTGCTCTCTTCCTTTCAAACCACATACAGGCCCTGACGCCTGGCTTCTTCAGGACCATGAGCTCTTTTTCAGTGGCCCATGTATGCTCTGAAGAGCCACTTTCACTTTTATAGTACTTCTGTTTGTCCTGCTTAGTTCTTTATGTTAGGTACCAAAATCCAGGACAGTCACAACCTCTGACAACACATTCTTTCCAGGCTGTCCTATAGAAGCATGGCCTGTAACCCTACACATGTTGTGATTCACTGAGCCACCTGGTTCTGCACCCCAGCCATCAGCACTCCCCATCCTGTCTCCCTCACAGAAGGTGGGGATACTCTGGTGGGACCCTTTGCCTGCACCTGCTGTGGGCTGGCACTGCTAGGCCTGGCCTTGGGGAGCACTCTCTTGCCCTTCTTTGTTTCCCTCACAGGCTCACTCTTCTGCTAATACTGCTGGCGACCCCTTGCACCCAGAGAGCGTATGTAATGCTGAGGTCTGTTATGGCTAATGTTACTTACTGTCTTAAAGTAGATCCCACCAGGGCCTCTAACTTTTACCACCTCCACTCCCTTTTCTTCTTCAACAACATCTAACTCCAGTCTCTGCATCTCCTATACTTGGAAGGTGCACCCTGGGGTTATTCTTGCTTTATGGCAACTTGGTGTACAAATATGTCTTTCTTGATGTCATTCCTGTTGATGAAAGCATATCTATTTCTTTCTTTTTTTCTTTTCTTTTTTTTTTTTTTGAGACAGAGTCTCACTATGTAGTTCAGGCTGGCCTTGAGCTCATTTTGTAGCCCAGACTGGTCTTGAACTCACAATGATCCTCTTGCCTCAGCCTCCTGAGTGCTGTAATTATAGGCGTGTACCACAAAACCCAGCTAGCATATCTATTTCTTATATTGAACCATTTTATTATTCCTATGACCTGCTTTGTATGTATTTATTTACTTATTTACTTATTTATTGTGATACTAGGGATTGAACTTAGGACTTTGCACTGAGCTACATCCCCAGCCCTTTTATTTATTTTAAATTTTGAGGCAGGACATTATTAAGTCACTAAGATGACTAGGCTGAATTTGAGCTTATTATCCTCCCACCTCAGTTGCCACCAATGTGAAGCCACTGGACTTGGGCTCTCTTTACCAGTGCAGTGGTGCCCTGGTGCAGGCTTGTGGTCTCCACCTGGCCATTCATTGTTTTGGTGGTTGTGATGGGACTAGCTGTGGTAGCTGTGACATCTTCAGGGGTGACAGGATAACTAGGGCAGAGTGGTGGGACATCAGGATTCCCTGAGGTTGATTATCTGCTCACACTGTTGATCAAAGTTGTGCTTTTATCTTGAAACTCTTTTTCTTCTTCTGTAATCATATTATTAATAGCTTAGTTAGTAGAAATATTATAGGTATTCAGTTAGAGCTGGCCCTTGAGAGTCAGGGCAAAGGTGAAAACACATTACAACTGTGGCCAGAGGTGCATCTGTTGGAGGCCAGGCCTCAAGATAAGGACAGAATGACCGGCCTTACATGCCTCTCTGAGGGACGAGTTGGTAACACTTGGTCTAATAAAGTCTAGCTAGACATCAGCCACCTCAGTGGGTGACTGAGACCGTCAGAATCATCTCTTCCAGAAAGGAATATTCTTTCCATGTGCATTTGCCATATGACTTGCTTCCCTCATTGGATCAATATTATGTGAACAGCTATATGTATAATCTTATTGGTTGATCATAGCTGTAACCCATGTCGTACCCACTTGGTTGTGCTCTGTAAAACATCTCCTGAGAAGTGGGGTCCTTGGCAACCCATTTGGGCCTCCTCCTGCCTCTCAGGAACTGTATTTCCCCCACCCACTAAATATTTCCCACTGTTTACCTCTGTTGTACCTTAGAATTCATTCTTCAATGGGGAAGAAAACTTGGTTTATCAGAAATCTGGCAGGTTAGGAGTTATAATATTTCCTTTATATCATTTGGAGGTCCTGATATCATTCCTTTATCAGTCACAAAATCGCCTTTTGATAGTTTTTGTTAAATTATCAGGTAGCCATGTGGACCTCGACATTTTAGTGTTTTTCCCTAGGTCATATAGCTGTAAACTCCCCATGGAGTGCTCATTGTCTTGGAACACCGTATGCGAGAGCCTTTTCTGTAACACTGCGCTGCATGTTTCTGAATTTCTCTTTTCTGATGGTGTTATTAGGTGCATTTGCCTGCCTTTCCTCTCTGTGGACACAAGATTATTAATAAAATCCCAGATTTAACAGATTCTTGTCTTAAGTGTTCGATTTTTGCCCTGTGCAGCCCACGGTGAGTTCAGCATGCCTGCATCTGTCTTCCCAGATGAGTGAAGGCAGGATGTTTCCTCCGATGCCCTTCCCCACTGTAAATGCTTTATGATTTAAACTCAGCATACAGATGCGTAGAAAAAACAAGAGCCATAACCTATTTTTTATTGTTTTGTTTTATTCATTTGTTTTTGCTGTTTGGTGGTACTAGGGATTGAAGTCAGGGAGCACAGATTCATACCACCACCCTTTAAAAAATTTTTATTTTGTGACAGTGGCCCAATAAGTTGTCTAAACTTGGAATTGCAAAATTGTGATCCTCTTGCCTCAGCCTCCTAGTAGCTGGGTCTACAGGGTATACATACCATCATGGCAGTCCAGTCCAGTCTTTTGAACAGAAATTCAATCTGCTGAGGCTGCTTGGGTTTCTTTAGTGTGAAAGACACCTAAGTATAGCCCAGCTGGGGCATGGATGGTGTCTGAAGCCTGGGACCACTTAGCCCCCGTTTCTGACTCTCTCTGCTTTAGGCTGCTAGCCTGCCTACAGCGTGAGCCTGTTAGGGGGCCAGAGTGTAGATAAATGGGATCTGGCCACTGTGGGAGGCCGGGGTGTGAACAGCAGCTCGGTGCCTGCCTGCCTGTCATGGTGAATCTGTAGCCCTGGAGAACCTGCAGCTGAGTCTTTGAGGAGGCTCCTGTCGCTCTCCCCACGCCCCCACCCCCTGCTCCCCACTCTGTGGAGGCAGGCACGGCTCTGAGGCTTTTCTTCCTTTCAATTAACTGTGCATAACAACAAAGAGCCAAACCAAGTGATTTAAGTAATAATTTATCATATTCAGTTCACCATTTACAGCCATCTAGTGTTTCTATTGTCCTTTTAAATGAGTTTTTGTTCCGCTGCTCAGCTATTCTGTGTATTCTATAAGCTTTTAGTGAGCACCTCGATTCCCTCCCTCCTTTTCCCTCCACCTCCCTCCTCCTACCTTCCTTGAGCTTTGAGTCTCGGGTGGTGTTCTGGAAGCAGCTGAGCTGTCTCCCCACCTAGCATATTTTGTCCCATTTCAGGGAACTGAATGTTAATTTATGAGCCTGAACTCCAGGATGGTGCTGAGAGTCATAGGAAAAAGGGTACAGTCTTTGTGCTGGACTTGCTTCCTTCCCTGGGGAGTCTCACCCAGGAGGAAACCGTCAGAGAGGGAGGAAGGGCGCAGTGTATCTTTTACAGGATGTAGCGTGGGATGGTGGCAGAGGTCAGACCTCCTGGAAGAAGAGGACTTGCACTAGCATCGCACATGTATGAATCAGGGCAGGGAGTCACGGAGAGGGCAGCCTGGCAGGGGTCTGGTGGGAGTTCAGGTGTGGTTAGGGAATGAGTTTTTGCACAACAGCAGGAGAGGCAAGAACAGGGAGGTCAGTGGCTGGTTAGGAAAGCTTTCACCTGCCTGCTTGCTAGTTTATCTCCTCTTGGGAACTTCAGCCTTTGAGCCTCTTTTTCTTAACCTGGTAGTTTCTGGAGTGTGGGGAGCTGAACCTTACAAAGGAAAATATGTAGTGCCCCCAGTCAAGTTTTATATTTCCTGGGTCTGTTTTACATTTTTCTTCTGTGGGGCTATGTATGTGTGTGTGTGGAGTGTGTGGACACATGCGTGTGTGTGTGTGAGTATAAATGCACATCTGGGCTTTCGGGGGCACTTATCTGATACTGGGGTCTCTGGATTTGGGGCTGGAGTAGTACCAAAGAAAACGGAAGCCGGGGGGTATTTGAGACATGGAGTCCCTGGGTATTCCGTAGAGGCCCCAGTAGCAGTTCTGCCTGTCTTTTGAGTCATGTGAGTTTCCCTGATAGTGGAGGTTGGGCCAGGGTCTGGGAGGACAGGAAACCTGGACCTTGGAGGGGCTGAGGAATGCCTCAGAGTCCACTCCTGTCCAGCTGGGCCCCAGTGCTCTGAGAGCACCTTGACGCTTCCATGCTCAGGGCATTGTCTACAGCCCATGAGATCCTCTCAGAAGGTGACCACACAGAGTGCTATGCAGAGGGGTCTCACAGCCTCCGAGGAGCCAAGACACCAAGAAGCTGAATTCCTCAGAGCACAGGTCACAAGAAATCTAAGAGAGTGTGCTGAAGAATAAGCTGCAGAGGTGCAGCTAGGGTCTTGTTCTCTAGGCAGCTGTGAACATGTACACACATGCTCACCACAAGACTTCCAAGTAACATGTGTTAAAGATCAGGCCTTAATAAATAGTTAAGATTTCCAAGGTCTATTTTTAGTTTCTAAAGTTAAATATAAGATTGGGAACAAACTAGGTAAGATAATGGTACCTTTAATTCCAAATTATGGTGACCCAATGAATCCGAAAAACTTTTCTTTAATGAAATTTCCTTTGGGAGAGTATGTTATTTGTTTGACCAAAATACTTATGTATCTGGACATACATGCCCATGCCTGTAATCCCACTGTTTAGGAGGCTGAGGTAGGAAGATTGTCATGAGTTAGAGGCCAGCCTGGGATATGTTGTGAGTTCAAGTCTGTCTGAACTATATAATGTGACCTTATCACAAACGAGAAATATTGTGGTCAGACAAATTTCTTTAGGTGGAGCATTAGCCCCCAAGGGTATGTATGCAAAAAGATAGAGGGACACGTTTAAAACTGTTCAAAACATGGAAAGTAGCTAGCCATGGTGCTGTATACCTATAATCCTAGCACTCTGGTAGGCTGAGGTAGGAAAATTATAAATTGGAGCCTACCTAGGCAATTAGAAATTTAGCAAGATCCTATCTCAAAGTTAAAAAAACAAGATGGGCAGTAACAAAAATCAAAAAGGAAGCTGGGGTTGGGGGTATAGCTCACTGCATGGCCTCAAGTTCAATCCCCAGTACCCAGTGACACACACACACACACACACACACACACACACACGGTATTGAAAGTAATGTTTTTCATTTCTGAAAGTTGGTAGTAAATTGAGGCAAATGTAAAGAATCGAGTGGCACTAGGAAAGGTGATGAGAGAGCCCTTCTTGCTTGGGGTTTTGAGTAGAAACTGTCCTTCCTCTACCCCTAGGAACACTAGTGAGATCCATGCTGCTCTGCTCCAATGATTTTGTGAGAGCAGGCTTCTCAGGAGGGCCAGAAGAGAGCTCAGCAGGAGCAAGTACAGGTGACATCAGAGAGACAAGCAGCTATCATTTGTGCTCTGATGAAAGAAATGTTCTTTTAATGGTGTTAGATGACTGCAGGGTCAATCATGCCTGGAGGTTTGGGTTAGGCTGTCTCCTAGCTGTTTGTAGAAGTTTTGTGCCCTCAATATTGGAGAAAGAATTGAACTTCATCAAGATTAAGTTTTGGTGTGGAGCAATTAACCCCAAACTAAATGAGGAGCTAAGAAGAAAGGGCTTCCAGTCTCCCCTGAGACACCCAGTTACTCTGCTTCTGAACTAGAACCTCAATTATTAGATATCTTCTCTTCTCCTGTGCACGCTGTGGATCATTGCATTCATTTCCAGGTGCATTTAGATTTGCTCCTGTAACAGCAGCATTCATTTTTTACTTTGCTAGGGAACAAGAGAGAAAGAAAGCTGAAGGGGAAGAAGCAAGCCTTCCCTGTGAATTGGCGCCATGCTTGTGCTGCTGTGGGGAGAGCCACATGCCAGCCCCTTCTGGACCATGAGGTAGAAAACAAGAGCCAACCCCTCCTCCACCTTGCCATAAGTGACCAGCTGATCTGGAGAAACAGGGGCTGTGATGATAGCTATTGAGGTAAAATGCAATTTAATACTTGTAGTATGTAGTGTTTCACTGACTTTGCAGGTCTAAAGCCAGTGGTCTGATCATCTGTTCAGAGGATAACAATATGCAATGTAGCATCTATGGGTGGTCTCCTTCTGAAGGTGGTGGCCACTGTTAATTCCCTGTTGTCTTGTTTTGAAATCCTGTATCATTTTCGTTGTTTTGTTGGGTTGGATTTTATTCTGTTTTGTTTTGTTTGATTTTATTATATCTAATGGCATGAGCAGCTATTTCAAAGATAACAAGATATATTATGGAAGCCATTTTGGATGTACTCTTATCTTGTTTTGAAGTCCTGTATTGCATTCATTGTTTTATTTTTATTGGTTCCATTCTATTCTGTTTTGTTTGATTTTTACTATGTTTGAAGGTATGGACATCTATGTTGAAGACAACAAGAGGTATAATAGTAACAACTGTCAATTAGCTATTGTTTTGATTCTTTTTTTATTTAAAGAGAAACAAAAGCATGTAAAGGGTAGAGATAATACAGAATTTCAAAAAAAAGATAATAATAAATCACTAGTTAATAAATTACATATAGTCTCTTAGAAATAGTTGTTCAAGTTACAAAATTAAAGCATACAAAGTAGATATTCAAACAGTGAGAGTGTAAACAGCTATGCATGCATGAATCTCTACATGTATTTCTATCCTTTCTGTATTAGAGGGAAAAACAAAGTTTAGCAAGACAAAACAAAACAAATTCCTATAAAAACATGAAACCAAAAGGTCGTATAAAACTACAGTACAAGGTGATCTACAATGATTGCTGTGTTGTTTCTTATTATCTTCAATAGAATGTCTGTATCATCAGGCATAATTGAATATAGCAGTATAATTGAGTATAGCAGTAAATAACAATATCAGTAAAAATAAAACATTGTAGACAGTATAAAACTTCAAAGGCAGGTAATAATCAAACCATAGTGGATATTCTAGTGAATCTTGTCATCTTCAGAGTAGTTGCCTATACTCTCAGACTTGATACTATCAATCATAACAGCTTTGAATAAAATCTATCAATACAAAACAGTGATCTAACAAACAAGATTTAATTACGATCAGTCATGGTAAAACAGTGTGGGTTTTACAGAGCTTTAGAATAAGTTAATAGGAAATTAAGGATGATTACCAAAGTATATCCTGTTATTTTTGGGATTACTGTCTGTGCCCTCAAATCTAGTACAGGTAGAATGACTGGAACAGAATCTAATACATCTAAGAAGAGTGGTGGGAGTAATGTGGGTTTTAAATCCTGGTGTACTATTAACACCATCTATGTTAGAGATTCTAGTTATCCTTCTCTGCCTCATTTCTGCTATGCTACTTTTCTGCCTTTGTTAATCTAGTTTTCTCCTTCATTCTACTGCCTGCCCCACTCACTGAGGCCTTTTTGCCACTGTTCCTAAAATCCTGGTATTTTTTTTCTCTCTCTCTAAAATGTCCTTCAGTATTCTTTGTAGGGTTGGATTGGTGGTCACAAACTCCCCCAGTTCCTCTTTGTCATGGAAGTATCTTGTTTCTCCATTAATTTCTAGTGACAGTTTTGCAGGGTACATCAATCTGGGCTGGAGGTTATTTTCTGTCAGGGCTTGGAATACTTTGCTCCAAGCTCTTCTTGATCTGATGGTCTGTGTCAAGAAGTCAGCCATGATTTTGATGGGCTTACCTTTATAGGTAATCTGTTTCTTTTCTCTGATGGCTTTTAATATTCTGTTTTTATATTGAATTTCTGGTATCTTGATTATTATATGTCTGGGTGTAGATCTGTTTTGGTTGTAGGTGGGTGGAGTTCTGTATGCCTCACATAACTGAATGTCATTTTCTTTTCCCATGCTTGGGAAGTTTTCCTTAATTATTTCCATGAATAGCCTTTGTAATTCATCTGTATGTATTCCTGCTTCTTCATTCACATTTCTTATTCTTAAATTGTAGATTCTCTTGTCATCTTCTAGCCTTTGTATTGTTACTGCCTTTTTCCTTGTTATTTTTAAGAGATCTTTCCTTCCATGATCGCACATTGCAAACTTGTCTTCAAGTTTTGATAGTGTATCCTTAGTTTCTTTTAAGGAGTTTTGCCATCTTTCAATGGAGTTTTTAATTTCCTGGTAGTCTCTTTGAATCTGCTTCATGTATTCTATATTTTCTTTGTATTCTTTATTGAATGTTTGTCTTTTTTTGTGTTCCTCCCTTCTTCCATCTGTATCATCCTGAGAGATGCTTCCTGAGAGCATTTCTTTTATTACTCTACACATATCTTGCTTTACCTGATTTAATATTTCAGTTTTGAGCTTGTCTACAAGGTCCCAAAGATATCTCTTAATGTCTATTGAAGCCATGTCTGATGTTGCATGTTTGCCACCCTCAGTCTCCCTTGTTTTTCCCTCTCCTGGATCAGTGCTCTCAGGGTTCTGGGCTGGGGGACTCCTCTTGCTTCTCTCCCCTGTCATGGTCCTGGCTTCCTCCATACAGGTTACAGTGCAGGTCCCAGCCCCCTTCCCTGTTGGTCACATTTCCTCCAAAGCACGAAGCATGCTGGCTGGTGAGGGACCTCCTCCCTGTCCTGCCTGCTCTTGTCACTGAGGTGTAAGCAGTGGCTGCATATGCCGGTCCCTCCCCACTGAGGCAGCCAAACTTCAGGGGCCTTCACATGGTTAGTGCTTGCTAGGCGCAGGGAATCGATTTGGGATGGTTCATTGGGTCCTGGCCAGGGGCACGGCCCAGTCCAAGCAAATCCCATGAATCTGCTCTGGGGAGGGAGCAACCAGCTGAAGTCATTGTTGCTCCCAGTTCAGGCTCCTCCTGCCCAATTCCAACATGTCACCCATTTGGTTGTGCCCTTCCCATGGTAGAGGGGTCTCATTCCCAGCACTGACCATGGATTAATGAGGTCCCTTTACTGGCTCCACTCTCTGTTGGGCTCACCAACCTCTGACTTCAGCACAGTTGTGGTTCCTGTGAGTGGCAGCAGGAATGAGTTTGGGCAGCTCTGCCGGCCAGCGCGGATTCAAACTGGTGCAAACTTGGTGGGTCACCATGAAAATGCTGTGTCCTGTAATTTTTAGCTGTTTCAGTTGTAGTCCTGAAGTATTTGATGAGCTTTTTGCATTTTAATTTCTTCCCATGTCAAAAGGATCCATCTCCCTCTGTCTGGGTCTCTCCAGGGTGTTTTCTTCTGGCATATGAGTTGTTTCTCCTGGGAGGCTTTGTATTTTGTTGCTCACTGCTTGGCCATCTTGCCTTCTCCCCTAGCTATTGTTTTGAAATCTGGTATCACACTGGTTTGTTTTGATTGGCATCATTCTGTTTTATTTTTCTTGGTTTTATTCTCTTTAAAATGAAAGAAAGAAAGAAAGAAAGAAAGAAAGAAAGAAAGAAAGAAAGAAAGAGAGAAAAAGCAAGCAAGCTGAAGGGAATAAACCCTCAGCTGTGTAGTCCCTATGTCACAGGGCAGGATGGTGGCCTGCAGTCTAGTCAGGTGTGCCTCTTCTTGTCACTCCAGCTTGATTCCCTGGCTCCATGCATTCTCTAAGGAGTGGCCATGCAGGTGCATGATGTCAGGGCCAGCCCTGGAGTTTTTCTGCAGAGCGTAGCCCAGTTAGCT
The DNA here is from genome assembly GCA_004027455.1 of Hydrochoerus hydrochaeris. NCBI lineage: Eukaryota > Metazoa > Chordata > Mammalia > Rodentia > Hydrochaeridae > Hydrochoerus > Hydrochoerus hydrochaeris. The sequence continues at coordinate 296,786 of PVLA01001836.1, forward strand.
GCTCTCTTTTACAGATTTGGTGGTTCTGTTGCTTTAAGGCTTTCTCCTGCCCTTCCTTTCCCTGCCTCCTACTAAGGGCCAACTTAGAAGAAGGAAGCCAGGGTAAATGGAGCAAATATTTGAAATCTATTAAGCATAGTAACAAGTTTATTGTGAGGCCTAAGTTAATTATGTCCTTTTTGACTTCCAGCCAGTCCCTCCACTGAGCTTCCATATAGACTTGGCCACCTATCCAGTCTCAGGCTGGCAGCAAGCCTGCCTGCCTGCCTGCCTGCCTGCCTGCCTGGTTTCTTCCCTTCTGCTTCCCACCAACTCCTCCCTGCTGCCTCCTGCAGCAATAAGTCAGCAGCTCATTGCAGCTGGGGCGTGCTGGAGCTTGAGTGTGGTCAGGTTGTTGTGGGTACAGAGTATGGAGTATGCAGTATAGAAACATGGGAGCAAGTGGGTGATTACAAATATAGACACTAACTCTTACCTCAACCACTTACATTGATGTATTTTTCAATTCTTATTTTTATTGGTACATGTTTGCAGTACATAATGATTGTACTCCTCGTAGGGAGTTGGCACATGTGCATAACACATCTTAATTCTTCTTTTTTTGTCTCCTTCCCCTCCCTTTATCACTGGGTTCTCAAAAGATCTATCTTCCTATTTCTTATTATCTGTCTTTTATTTTGCTCTTTATTGTATTTTGGGTTTCTCATATAAGAGAAACCGTGTGGTATTTAAGCTTGTGTGTCTGATTAATTCCATTTAATCTCAAGGTGCACCATTTTCCCACAAATCCTACTCAAATTTATCCTTCTTTATGGCAGAGTAGTACTTCATTGTGTATAAATACCACATTCTCTTTACCCATTCATCTGTTGATGGACATACGTACAATCATTTCAAGATTTACTGTTATGATTTGTGCTGCTGTAAACATGGGGATGCACATGACACTGTAATATGATGTCTTAACTCTGTTGGGAAGACACCAAGGAGGGGAATAAGTGACTTTAATAGAATTTCAGCTTTTAGTTTTTTGAGAAATCTCCATACTTATGTCCACAGTGGTTGTACTAATTTACATTCCCACCAACAATTTACAATTACTTTGACTTGTAATTTGCCTTTTACAAAGGACTATCCCATGATCATTTAAATCTCATGAACATTTTACACATTAGATGTTATCAGTGCCATTTTCTGGGTGAAGAAACCAAGGCTCAGAAATTTTAAGAGATTACATGCCTACCTGCCCAGATAGGAGTCAAAGGCAGGCTTTTGATTCTAAATTGTGTGTGTGTGTCTGTGTATGTGTTTCCCCTCTACAGAATCCTGGTTCCAAAAAAACAATAAGATGTACCTTCTTTAACATGTTAGCATGTACAAAGGGAAGTTTATATGTGTTGCCTCATTTAATCTTTAATGAATGATGATGTTGCTGTCTCCATTTGGGATTTCTTTAGGAACTGCTTCTTCCTCATCCATCCACAAGTGGGCAGTGGCACCCACCTGACCCCCACCTCCCTGACTTTGGAGTCAGGTCCCTGTGCCAGGTAGGGTCACACAGTGTTATTCCAGGAATTCAGTTTCTGGGAAGCAAAGAGGTCAGCATGTAAAATGGTGCTTGAGAATGCCTATTTCTCTGCTGGTTCTACTGGGAGCAAGAATATCCATGTAACAGTGAGAAAGGTGAACAAGGAGGCCATAAAACAGCCACAGAAGTCAGAGATGAGGAGAGGTAGAACTCCCTGCAGGTCTCTAGTCTTTGGTTATATTCCATGGAGGGCACCAACTTCTCTTCCCCTGGATTCTGCATAACCTCTATGCCCTTCCAGTGTAGTCTCTTTTATGCTTATATCAGCTATGGTTAGCTTTCTATTACTTGTAGCCAAATGAATCTTCAATAATGTATATTGGAAACTGGAAGCAAAGTGGAATAAATGCTAAGTATAGCCCAAAGAATGTGGAAGGCAGGACAGAGCAGTTTTCGCTGTTGTATTGCAAGAGACATCAAGAGACATCATGCTTTGTGTCTGTTTTGTGAAGCCCTTTATCAAGATCTGCAGAGGGGAAAAAAAGAGTACACAGGAATTGTCTTAGAGGAGGTCTCTGAGTACAGTGGCTGGCTTTGGTGCCCCTGCTGCATTCCTGGAGCCCATCTCTGATTTCAGCGAGGCCTGTGCATAGTCCCTTGTATACAAGTAGTACTACATCTCAAGGACCTACACAGCTTCTCCTGACTTTTTTGTGATTTCTCTAAAGCTACTAGAGCTTTTTTGGCCCATGAACAAGCATAGCCTATGATGTGGAAGTAAAGAGAAGTTACCCCTTGAGATCAGCAAATCTGCTTCCTAGATAACTTTATGTTGGTCCTGGATGTTGGCAAGAAGCCTTACAAACATGGAATCTCTGTAGGGAAGATTGAGTGTCCTCCATGTCTTATCGCTAGCTTCTTGCAGACTGGGTGGTCTAAGTCAGCAAAACAGAATCACCAAGGCCTTCTATAACCAGAATTATACATGGCCACTTCTGCAATATCCTGTTGTTATACAAGTCATTCCTCTTCAACCTGGGATGGGACTGCACCAAAACAAGACTATCAGAAGATAAGAATCATTGGGACTGTCTTGGAGACTGGCTACCAACAGTGCCACTTCTAATAGAGGATATCAATAGAGCATATAAACTGAGCATAAATGTCCCAGCCTACAATACTCAAGCGCATACTCCATACTTCCACAGGGGTTCCTAGAGAGGCTGATCCATAGCTGGTTTATCAGCAGTCATCTCAGTGCATGACTTCATTTGTTTCTCCTGCTTCTCAGACTTTCTTTCCATGCTCCTTCACTTCTGTACTTACCTAATGCTTTTGGGGGGGAACAAAACCAAAATTCAAAGGTAATATCTCTAATTTTGAAATGGTATGAGACTTGTAAAGATACAGGATGGACCATGCAATTGGGATAGTGGTGACTAATTGCCTTAAGGCTGTGCAGGGAGTGAGACTGTACGTCAAGAAAGTCTTCGCAAGAAGCAGCAGGAATTGAGAGACCACAGCAGCAAGCAAAAAGCAAAGAGAGCTTTACAGCTTCAGTAGTACTCAGAGTGGACACAGGTCCTGGGCAGAGCAGAAGATGGAGAAAACAAGACACAGCAGAGACAAGGGTGGTCATTATGTGGGACAGTGCAACAGACTGTCCATGTGGAAGGCTGTCGTGACATGTGGATGAGAGGCGAAGGGGCTTAGAGTAGGTAAAGCTGGCTGGAGATGAAAGACGGGAGTGAAGTGTGAGGCCTTACAGCAGAGGCCAGACCTATGGGGCTCAGGAGCCAAGGCTGAGCTTCAGGAAGGACAGTGAGGAGACTATTCATTCACAGAAGATTATGAGGCACCTGTGAAATGATATGGACAGTTTTAAGCCTGGAGGCATAGCACCGAACAAGACTGTGAAACCCTGTTCTTAATGAGGATGCTGTCTAGAAAGAGCTATTTAGGAATCCGTCAGAACCCTGACAGGAAGTGCTTCCTGGGAAATAAATTCTGTACTTCTTTCAAGCTCTGTCCACAGAAGCAGTCACAGTGAGCCCTCTTCAGCTCGCTCACTCAGAGTCTGCTCCCTCTGGGTGCTCACCCCTTCTGCCATGGCACACCTCTGCCCTCCGCACTCCCATTACCGTCTGCTGGTTGGTGTGGACCATTTATCATCCATGAGATTCCAGCAGTGGTGCATTTCAGAGAACCAGAAGATTTGGTTGTTTCGCATAATATAACCTGGCACTTAAGATGTTGCCAGTGCCACATTTGTCCTGTGACTCAATACAAATTCACATTCAGACTCCTGAGTGGAATCGAAGAGGTATTGCAAGCCATGAAAAATACCCCTTTTAACTTGTCCTACCCTTCTTGCCCTTACACATGCCACACTCACTCTCGTGGAGCCGCTTGAGGGCGTCTGCACATTCCCAGAGCTCCCAGGCCTGGATGTTCTTATGTGTTTTCCTGGAAAGTCCCACCCTCCTTTATCTGCCTGAATTCTCATTTATCCTGTAAACCTCAGCTCAAATCTCCCCTCTTACTAGAAGCCTTCCCAGCATGAGCTTTGACCTGGTCCCTGCTGTGGGCCCTCTGCTTGCAGCTCTTTGATGGTCTCTGACTTGTTAGGTAGTTTTTTGTGCTCCTGTTTTTGCCTCACAGAGCAGGCTGCATGGTCCTCAAGGGAACATGTTTTCATGTTTTTCAGGACCTCACCTGGTGCCATGCAGGAGTGGATGCTCAAGGTCCCCTTTGCCAGATGAACGGATGGGAGGCACGACTGCTGATCCAGCTGATGTGCCTTACCTGGGCCCTGACCTGACACGGGCCTGCTTATCAGATGGCGGGATGGGGACTGGCAGGTCCTCAGTGCCAGCCAACACTTGGAGGAGGCAACGTATGGGGTTGGGGGAAACCCAGACACACCTGAGGCTGAATGGATGCTGCCCAGGCACTGCCACATTAGTCTGATGAGGTTTTGCACTTCCCATAGGCCAGAAGGTTTTGAGAGGAGTCCTAAAAGTGGGCTCAAACTGCTCAGGTGGCCTGTATTTGTGATTATGCTGTTGCTTAAGTCCTTACACTTGAAATCATTTGCATTTACCTTGAAGACGGAGCTAGCTGTTCTGAAACTTCAGGAAGCCTGAATGTAACTTAATAGTTTAGAAAAATAATATTTGCAAAGAGTTGATATTAAAAACACCAGAGCCTTTCAAGATAATGGATTTAGAGGCCTCTTACCTCTTCAAATGCATACATATGAAAATGCTTATTAATGCGAGGTACTTTTCCCATTCTTTGGTCTTCTCTTATTCTGAGTTATCCTGAAATCAGACAAAGGCTCAGAATTCTGATTCCTACTTTAAAAATCCAGGCTGTATACAACATGCCAGGCCATGAGTGAATCCTGTGTCTGTGGTTTTAATTCTTCTCCACAGGAGTGAGGTGTTAGGTTGGTAGGATGAGTAGGAGGAGAAAAGCAACCAGGCATTTTGCCTCTTAAAAACTAATGGGCACTTCTAGCTCATATTCCACAAGTGCTTTCATAGTTACTGTCTCATTTGCTCCTTCATGGTAATAAGGTTTGGAAGAAAGAACCCATTTTACAGGAAGAAGACTAAGGGTCAGAGAAATTAAGTAATGTATCCAGTACCTTGAAATGTGAAGTGATGGAGTGGAAAGCAGTCTTTAGTGGCCCTTCTGGCAGGACTGAAGTCTGCCTATGATTCTTGACCCACTCTCCTTCAAGTCCCAATTTGAATCTCCTGCTTCCTGGTAACCTCTTACCTCAATTCATCACCAACTGGTCGCATGAAGATGAGAAGAGCTGAAAAGTTTATGGTAGATTATTTCCCAGGCAGTCTAAATTTTCTCTAGGTATTAAAAAACCACATCACCTTACGTGGAAAAGTTTTGGGTTGGCGACAGGTTCACTGTGGAGCTGTTTTGGTGTCAAAGGCGTCTTGGCATCCCTTTGGCTACCACATAACTGAGCGTGTGCTATTCCCAGGCCTGGACACCACGGTCTATGGCACAAAGGAGAAAAGCTCCCGACTGAGTGCCTGCTGAGTAATTCCAGGTTAACGGCCTTAGTAGGTCCTCTGGGGGCAGTTCCTGGGTTAGGTGGCCTGCAGCTTCCACTGAATGCAGAAACCAAGCATGGCTGTTCAGATAGGATTTTCTGTATTCCCTCACACACTTGGATGAGGCCAAAGAAAAACAACAACCTGTTTCTTTATTAATGACACTTTCTGCAGAGCTAGATTAAGCACTGATTAAAGGCAGATGCTTCCAAAGCATAAATGTAAGTACCCTCTCAGTCTCTTCTCTGGTTACAGGGTTTCCTACATGATTCTTTAAAATCACTTTGGCTGTCTTCCCATTTGCCTTCTCTACCCAGCTGCTGAACTGCTCTTCTCAGTCCACCGTCAGAAGCAGGAGCTCAGGCTCCGGCGAGAGCTCTGCTCTGTGGAGAGCTTTGCGAGGTAGCTTTGGGCTGCTGCTCCCTGGAGCCACCTCACCAAGGAGGCAGGTAAGGCTTCTAGCCTGTTCTCTTTTAAGCTTAGACCTGCCACTGTGGAACCTGGTTTGTTCATTCATCAGGGTGAAGAACAGGCCTCTGGGAAACTTTCTTCTCACATCAGAGGCTGAGGCCAGGTGTGAGATACACCGTCCAGGTCATGGTCCTGCTGGTAATTCTCCTGAAAGGGTTGGGGACACAGGACAGGGAGTGGCTGGCTGCTCTGACAGGAGTTTGTGTCGGTATTTGGACTTTTCTAGAGATGGGCTCAAATTTGTCTTCATCTGAGGTTACAGTGTAAATCCTCCAAATATTTTTTGAATTCTTGTGAAACATTACTCAGAAATTGATGTGAATGGTTTCTTTATTAAAGAGTTAGAAAACTAATCATGGAATTGGCTTTGGATTGAGATCAGTTACATGAAAACTCATTCATGTTCATTTGTTTTCTGTTTTTCTTATTGGATCTGTGAAGGGGAAAACAGACATCTTTTTTTTTTTTTTTTTTTTGTAAGCTATGCTAGTGAGCATAGCTGATGTGTCACCAAAGCTAAGAATTTGTTCAAACCCCCTCCCAAAGTAAGTGAGAAACCTTCTGCAAGGTGTATTTACCATTAGGCTGTCTTCCCCAGTGGATGGGTGGGGGTGTCGTGGTGAGGCCAGTGGAATGCCTGGGCCTGACATGGAAGGGCGGTGGCAGTGGCGGTGGCCAGTACCCTGGGAGGCACATCACACCCAGCAAAGGTGCCACAGATGTAGCTCTCCCCTCTGGAGGCTGTGTGGTTTTCTCCTCCTGGTTTGCTTCTCCCATCTGCTTGGGGAAGTCTCAGTTTTAAGGGTGAAGAACTAGGCAAGCAGGTGGAATTGTATGAGGACTTAAATTTGAGATTCTTTGACACTTACTCATGGTCTCAGGCAAGTCTCTCAAGTTTTCTAAGCCTTAATGTCTTCTTTTGTAAAATTTGGATGATGGAATAATGCCCATGTTGTAGATTTCTTTGCAAATGCTGAGAAATAATCCATTTAAATCATTGATGCAGTGTTTCGTTTATAATTTATCTTATCTCAGTGTGAACGTGTGGCACTCCAGGTGATGTTATGGACTGGGTCCAGGCTGAAATGTTCTGGGTAGGTGATTGTGAGCCTTTCGTGACCTCCCTAGTGACTTTCTTTGGAAGTTAGGGTAAAACATGAGAGTCAGGTTACACAGAGAAAACTAGAGAAATATGCTGGTCAAGGAAGGTATATGCAAGGTTAAAACTCCTGCCATTTAACAGGAGACCACCCTAATTCACCTTTTTTAGATGAACATTTTGAAAGAAGACCCCAAGGATAATATTTATCTCATGAGACTGTTTTGAGGATTAAATGAGATAATATATATCAACACACCCAAAATTTTATCTGGACCTAGATAGGCATTATTAAATGACAGCTGTTGTTAAAATGTTTGTGATATAGGGTTACATAAAAAGATCACCACATACAATTGCATAAACATGACAATGACAGAAGTGTAAAATATATGCATAAAAAGACTACTGAAAAGTTAATTCTTTTGGGGGGGGGGTACCGGGGATTGAACTAACTGAAAAGAAATACACCAAAATGTTCAAACTTGCATATATTAGGTGGTTGTAATGTGTAGGTGAGCATTTCCTAAATTTTACCAAGTGGATGGCTGTATTAGCCAGAGACCTGGCAGAAAAAGTAGACACTTTCAAATTTGGCATTTTGAGGATATTTCATTAAGGAGATTTCATAAAAAGTTATGGATATATCTTAGTAATAGAAACAAGTGATGGTGAGTTTTCACTCTTTTAAGGGGGGCATGAAACCTCACATCAGAAGGAACAAGGGAAGGCAGGTGTTGTGGGACCAGTGAGACAGCTGTGTATACGGCCACTTCCCAGGAGCTGTGGTCATGGCACCATTAGGAAGAGATGTAAAGAAGCAACTCCTGACCTCACTCTCCATCATTCTCTGGGTCTGTTGTGGGGACTGGCCACTGGCCAAACCTCACCAGAAACCAGGGGGCAGGGACCGCATAATGGATGTACATGGGAATTGAGCAGAGCAAAGAAGGCTGGAGAGAAAGCTGAGTATGTCCCAAAGATGTCCAGCACAATGAGGTTATGTGTAAAATCGTATAAAATTCGTAAATAAGAACCCCAAATCCTTGTGATCACCTCTCTGCTTTCATACTGTGTTTTCCCATTGTCTAAAGCACCTTCTTTCCTCCCAGCAAAACGACTCTTGGCTCTTCAGAGCCACACCCTTCTAGGGCTCCCAGCGCTCTGTGCTTCCTGCCCTGGGGCTGCAGCATGTGGCTTCCTCCTCCATCATTTCCTTACCTGGTTCGCAGATACTCAAGAGCCTGTGGTGGTGTTTACGTTACTTTGCATCCCCAGCACCCCTCACAGGGATGCAGAAACTGTGAGTGATTCTCAGGATCATGAGGTCTCTTCTTAGGGAAGGGAGGTGTTGTTGTTCCTTCCTGGGTGAGTGTCTCCTCTGTCCTGGGTTGTGAGGCTGAGAACCTGCTGGGTAGGGGTTAGTCCTCGGGCCGCAGTCCCAGCCTCCCACTCAGGTCTGCCCATGCATGACCTCACGGAGGCCACACGGAGCCTGCTTATGGCTCTCCACGTCTCTGATTTCCCACCAGGTCATAGTTCACATGGTGTAGGCCGTCTGGCTTAGCACTGCAAATTACGATTATTTCTGCTTGCTTTATGATTCAAAAGGATTTTGACCCTGTCAGCATACCTTTTATTTGACTCTCTTCTTTTGAATCAGAAGATGTTTTGAGTCCCAGAAAGGTTTTTAAAATCCTCTTATAATCTAACAAACATAATACCACACGTGTAATTCATGTAGCTCAGAGCGAGGTAATGTTGGGAAGGGGAAAATGTTATTAAAAATAAAATATCTTCATCTTTATACCTAGTTCTACTTTTAACCATCTTAATTTTAATTTGTCTGGTCATCCTCTCTCTAATTCTAAATTTACTTACAGTGCTACTTACTGATTTGTCAAATTAAAGTAGAAGTTCCCGAGTTGTGCTTAGGTGAGATGAGGACTTTAGCTTGTTTATGGTAATCCCTGTGCTCTTCTGTGGTATAAATGAAGTGGGCATAACATAAGACTCCTCTGTTTGGTTTTAGATTCATGATTCTTTTAGGATACTTGTATTTTAAATGTGGTTTTTGCTTGATCGTTTAAGGATAAATGTGTTCATATTGCGTGATACACTGACCTGCACTGACTGTACTGACTCTCTGAGTGTTAAGGTGGACACATCGATGGCATGAGCTTCTCTCCACCTTTTTTCTCCAGCTCTGGATAGCCAAAAATACTGTTTGTAATACTTGCATTGTACTCAGTGATTATAATTAATTCTGCGTAATCCATAGGATTATTATCAAAATTAAATTAAAAATTAATAGGTAACCTTCATAATGTAATGATTTCACAGCTACTATTTTCCAAAACTAAATCTTATATTTTGACCCATAGTAAAGGGGATAGATTCTGATATCACTGACCATCTGCTACAGACAGGAGAATGTTGTAAATTTTAAGATCAGATAGTCTCTTGTTTTTTCCCTATTCTTGTGTTCTGTCAGCTGCTCAAATCATTTAGTTGACTTCATATTTACATAGGGCTCTTTAAGAACTTTTTTGATGGATTTTCTAATTGCCTTTGTATTTACATATTGAAAAAAGTTTAATACTTCGTTACATAGAATTTTCTTAATACTTTAAGCATTTTTCTTAGAGTTCTCTACCTTGTAATTCTAACTGAATCAATTGTTTTTAAGCCCATTGAAGTGAAGTCCCTTTACCTTTGAAAGGTTTTTAATTTTACTTTTGGTTACGTACACTATGTCCTGTATTCTGTGCATCCTGATTTTTTAGGTCCTCTTTTTCATTGTTTGCAAGCAAATACTTAAATCATTTTTTTGAGATGGGTGCAGTGGTACAGACTTCTAATCCCAACATTCTAGGAGGGTGAAAAGGGATCACAAGTTCAGCCAAGCCAACCTTGATCCAGGAAAAAGGGGGCTTTATAAAAATAATGCAACTCATGCAGTGAAATTTTCTTATTAACTGAAACAACTTGATGGAAGGATCAAATATTCTTTAGTAAAAGTAATTTTGCTATTTGCTTTACTTTACTTTAGTAAAGCTATTTAGCATCTTAGTGAAAAGACTTTGTCTCAGCATAAAAAATAAAAAAGGCCCAGAGATGTTACTCAATACTAAGGCCCTGGATTCAATCCCCTGCAGTATAAAAAAAAAGCTTTTTGTAGTTAGCACTTGAAAATTTACCTTCATACTTGATTATTAGTAGAACTTGCAAAATAATTGCACTTAGTCAATTTCATTTTTTTGGTCCAATTTTCTAATACAGTGAATCTACAGTACCCCATTTGATCCATGGCTCAAACAATATTAACATCTCACTGACCTAAACCTCATGTGTTTAAAGACTTACACTGCCTTTATCACGACCCTTAAATGCAACCCACCTATCTTGCTTGGGATTAAGTGGAGAATCACTAACCATGGTGCTGGAAAAAAGGTTGGCTGAGTAGTGTGTTCGGTTACCTCTCAACTAAATTCCTTCCAAAACTGACTGCATAGAGTAGATACTCTATGCACAGACACAACACTGGCCCCCTCTTCTGTAATTTACTATGCCTATCTGTGTCCTCTATTAACTGGAATAGTGTAATTTCAGAACTAGGAAGATGGGGACTGTTGTCCTCTTAGCATCAGTGTCTAACACCATACCAGGACCATGCAACAGGTACACAGTGGTGTGTTGGGTTTGTCACTAATTCACTGGAGTGATGTGACAGCCATTCCATTTAGTAAATAAGAAAGGAAGAGGAACCAGACATGGTGATGCATGCCTGTTATCCTAGCACTAGGGAGGCAGACGGAGGTAGAGGATCTAGGCAGCAGATCGCTGTGAGTTTGAGGCAAGCCTAGCCTGGACTACAGAATGAGTTCAAGGCATCCAGAACTGCATAGTGAGATCGCTGGTGCAACCACTGTGGAAATCACTGTGGAGATTTCTTAAGAAACTAGGATTAGAGGTCCCATTTGATTCAGTTGTTCACATTGTAGGAATCTTACGGAAGAATTAAAAACATCATAACAGAATGATACATCTGCACCCATGTTTATAGCAGCAACAATTTGTAATAGCTACATCTTGGAAACTACCCAAATGTCCATCAGCTGGAGAATGGATAAAAAGATGTGAATTTTTTTCTTTAATAGAATGCTACTCAACCATAAAAAGATAGACTTGAGACTTTTATAGGTGGATGGATGTCACTCAAGACCATTCTCATAAGTGAAATCAGACTCACATGTGTAAACATCCTATTGTCTCACTAGTGTGAGACTCTGAAAGAGTGTACAAAGTCTAAAATGTATAATAGATATTGAGAATAGTGAAGAAACTGATCAAAAGAAAAGAAAAACTGATGGGAGAAAGGGGAAAGGAAGGAAGGGAAAAGGAATAAATATATATATATATATATATATATATATATATATATATATACACACACACACACACAAGACAGTTAAGATGGTTTCTCTTGATTCACTGAGGGTAAATTTTTGTGCTGGTAATTTTCTAGACAACGTTTCATGCCTATATCTTGTACTCTGAACAACTACTGTGAATATAACAATGCATAATATGTTGATTATTGTTACTGTCCTACTAGCATGTTTTGAAATTATGTTTTACTGTTGTTTCTTACTTTTTTCTGTTTAAAGTTAAAAAAGAAAGGAAGAGGATCCCTGGCATGGGAGAATAAGGGCATTCAACCTGAATACTACTGGTTTTTCTCAGAGGCTGCTTTATCCCTAGAGCTATAGAGAAGTCCCTGCAAAAGCTATTGTCCTGTGACAGAGGGACTCTTTTAGCTTTGGGAAATTATTTGTGCTTTCCTACAGTCTCACTTTGTGAGAGTCTGGCTTCCAGGAATAAGAGAACTGGTGTAGGATTGTAGATGTTAGCATCAATGTTTATGTCTTTGTTTATCACTCTCTTGTTTTCATTCTAGTACATTTCAAGAACTTCATTGACCAGTATGAAAAAAGACACATGCATGTGTAGTTTTGCTTTTGCAAAACCTATGTGGCTACAGCCCACCTGTTCTTTCCCCTCCTGTCTGCACCATGCTGGCCACCTGTGTGCCTTGGCAGGCCTGTGGTCGCAGTTCAACCTTACTGTCTTGCCTATGCTTTGCTCTCAACCTTAGAGACTTGGCTTCTTCTGCTCTCTTGTTTCTGAATTCAGCCTCCTTTCTCTCCCCAGGCCATCTGGGAACTACGCTGTGCTTTGGTCTTATCTCTGTCCAGAGTTTCTGCTGTGCCCACGCTGGTGGTCACTTCTGACCCACACTACCACCAGTCAACACTCCAGCTTCAGCCCTGGTAGATTCCTATGACACCCTCTGTTGAGAGTGACCCCGAGGGAGAGCTGCATCATTTTCACCTCCTCAGAGCAGTCTGAGAGCCTGTAGATCAATTCTGTCTCAAGGCTGAAGATGGATGACAGGTTCTACTCAGTGATCTTCCCAGATGAGCGGAATTTCCGCCCCTTCACCGTAGACTCCCTGGCTGCAATAGAGAAGCGGATTGCCGTCCAAAAAGAGAGAAAGAAGTCCAAAGACAAGTCAGTGTCTGAACCTGTGTTTCGACCTCAGCTCGACCTAAAGGCCTCCAGGAAGTTACCCAAACTCTATGGCAACATTCCCCCCGATCTGGTAGCAAAGCCTCTGGAAGACTTGGACCCATTCTACAGAAATCATAAGGTAATATTGTGGGAATGTGGAGATATTCCAGTCATCCAGTGATAGCTCATCTTACAGGTCCTCCAAACACCAACCTTTGGGTTTATGGAGGGCAGGCTACGCTTCTTCTTTGCAATTAGCCCGTGTTATTGCCTTCATAGTTCCAAGAATCCCTTTAAGTCCCCATTTTCTCTCTTTGATGCATGTATTGAGGGAGAAGAGAAGGACAAGGGGCAGCAAAGGTTAAAAGAAGAACAGACAGAGCTTGGTGTAGTGGTGCACTCCTGTAGTTCCAACACTCAGAAGGCTGAGGCAGGAGGATTGCCATGAATTCAAGACCAGTCTGGGCTACAAAGTGAGAAAGGGTGCCTGGTTTGCATGGCCTTAGAATTGGACATAAGAGGGGCTGAGTGTAGAGGAGAAGGAAGAAGCAAGGGGAAGGGAGGCAAGGGTGAAAAAATATTCCAGTATTCCTCCTTCTCCTTATGTTCAGCAGCTCCAGGGGCTCCTTGTTGGTGTAGCTGCTGGTGCTGAGATGACAGGGAGAAGCTTCTTTGTACTTTGGTGCTGTCAGGGACCTTGGTCCAGCAGTGCCTGAGGTGCTTCAGACAGTGCTAGGAGGACAGACTATTCCAACCTGTGAGGTTGTTGGCTAACATATGCTCAGCTGGTCCTCCCTTTTAATCAGAGGACGTAAAGCTTATTTTCAGCTCTGCATGCCCACGCCCTGCTGAGGCTGGCACCCTCGGCAGCCGCTTGTGGGCATCACTCTTGCCTCACCTTACAGGTGAAACCATAGCATCCACAAGAAGTGCTTGTACCAGTCAGGCTGCCAGTGAGCCGGGAGGCTGGGGCTCACACTCTTGGGCTCTTTCTATAGTCCTAGCCCCTTTAGAGGGTCTTATTTTGGAAAAAGAAAAGAAGCTCCTGTTTTGAAGAGCTGCAGAAGAAAGGGTGAGAGGGGTCAACAGACAGGCAAGAGGACCAGGTACCTGTCTATCATGCTAATTACAAAAGCCTTAGCAAGTGTGACTACAACATTATTTAAAATATTTAAAGCAGGAAGAAGTTGTACCAATAAAATCTCAAAACCAGCAGGTACAGAAGCAGAGCTATTCTACCTGTTTTCTAAGATGACAACCTTAAAGAGTAGGTTACACAGAATCCCCCAAACAGGCCTTTGGATCTTGGAATCATGACATTAGCTTAACCCGGTGAGCCATTTCATTTTCCTGTAGTGGTCAAGGCAAATAATCCTATCCACATTTTGCCTGTAACCAGTTGCTCTCAGGTCAGGTCATTCCCACAACTCACTGAAGGAAGGTTGACGGTTGGCTGCAGTTCTGGTACCTGAGTCAGGACAGCACTTGCTCAGCTACGTTGGGACAGGTTGCCAAGGTCTGTTCTTCCTCTCTGAGAACATGCTGGACCACATGCCCAAGCAGGACTTTGTAAATCTGAGAGGAGCAATGAGATGGGAAAACCAGGGCCACCTTTACCCTGTGAAGGCTTTCATAACTGACAGCCTTGGGAACAGATAAGGGGACAGCTAGATTACAGTTATATGGAAAAAAAGAGAAGTCTGAGGGCTATGTTAGAGGCCATGAGAGACGGGTTATTGTCCAGAAGTTCCACTTTCAGAGCTTGGGAACACATGATGGCAGACATGAGCACAGGTTTGGTATTCTTCAGTGGGGCCCAACTGGGAGATCTGGGTGGGACAGTGATGATTTGGCAGGTCTGTCCTGTATTTGGCATCCCTGGACCTACTCACCAGAGGCCAACAGTTCCTCTAGGGATCATGGCAGGCAACCAAAACCACCCCACACTTCCAAATGCTTTTTGTAAGGGTAGCACCCACTGGTTAAATACTTGCCCCTATTTGTATGGGAGTGGGCAGAAAGAGAGAGCAAGTCAGAAATGCTTGGGGCTGTTTTCCTGGAAGATCCTACAAGTTAGGCTACATTGGTTATATTATGTGGAACTGCTGAGACCAGCGTAACTATGTGGACTCTCCAAGTCCCTTTATACCTCAAGATTCCTTATAAAGTGTTTTTAATCATTAATAATCTATTAATGTGAATATCCAAATCCAATTTCTATCTCTTTAAATTCTCTTCTAGTCCTCACAAATGCACACCATGACATTCTATATTAAGGGTTTCATTTGTCCCAGTTATTATATCATACCCTACTTTCTGTATTTTCAGGGCCCAAATGCTCCACCTGTGGTCCTCCAGAGTATCCCAGCAGGCAGATAGCTCACATTCCATCACTCATTTTGAGATGCAGGGTATGGTGGTGGTGGTGGTAGTGACGGAGGGGTCCCTTGGGCTCCAGAGTCACTGGGTAGCTGTTCAAAAAATACCTTAGGCTTCAAAATGACAATTCTGCAAGCAGAACCTGAAGTTCTCATTGTATGCAAAGTCAAGACTTGACCTGTGGTTCTCTAAACAAACTCATGATAAATATTTGGCCATTGCACTTAATTCCTGTTGTGTTTGACTTTCTGCAGACATTTATGGTATTGAACAAGAAGAGAACAATCTACCGCTTCAGTGCCAAGCACGCCTTGTTCATTTTGGGGCCTTTCAATCCCATCAGAGGTTTAGCCATTAGAATCTTGGTCCACTCATATCCTTTTATTAAGTCCATGTCAAGTGAAAAGTGCATAAGCCCTGGGATTCACATGCTTGCTGAACAGAATTAAATTCTCATTCTTTCACCAAGTACTAGCCAAGTGCTGCTGTGTGGCAGGCACTGTGCTGAGTGCTGGGTGTGAATAGTGTGGTTCCTGCTCTAGGATCCTCAGCTTCAGGACATGACCTAGGTAGGCAGTTTCTGTGCTGCAGAGACATTGAGGCTGACTTCTTGGAGGAAGGAGCATCTCAGCGGATGCTTGAACAAAGGTGGCAAGCCGGAAACCTGTGCACAACTGCAGTGGATAAATGTATTATGTTGGACCCATGCAGTGTTTAAAATGCTTGGGAAACATTTTCTAACATGAGCAGTTCAGATATTTAGCTTCTCTTGAAACCTGAACTTCTGCCAAGGCTAGACTTGTATGCTTACTTGGTAAAAAGTCAGTGTAGTATAGAACCACAAGCTCTTGGAGAGGGCATGAAAGCTCTTTTGTCTGTAACATCTGTACCTCTCTTCTGGTCCAGCATCAGTTGTTTTGACAAGTGTGTATGACTTGCCATGCTCTTTTGATGTAGTTTGAAGACTCCTTTTTAAAGGATAAAGAATAATTATCAAGCATTTCTAAGGTGTTGTGGGAAACACTAGACCGTTTGATATGGGTGAAAAAGACATAAATTAGTAGATCTAGTAAAATATTGAGGAGAATGGTAAAGGATAACTAGCTAGGTTGCATTCCCTAGCAGCAAGGCTGGGGTAGAGATCTTCCTAAAGTGATTTAGGAAGGCTGCTCGCTGAGGACAGAGGGAAACAAGGGTGAGGTTGTGCTCTTAGCAGTGTGTATCTAAACATGACCTGGGAGGAGTTCTGGAACATGGGTGAACCAGAGCTGGGCAGAGCTGTCCGACTCTGAAGCAAGGAGTCAGAATTTTGTCATCTGTGTCAGCCACGCATGTGAAAAGGGATGTGAGAGGTTGCCATCCGGCAGGAAGGTGTTCTCCAGGGGAAGGGACAGGAGCGAGTGGCTCTCAGGCAACTCTCGGTCAGAGCATGATTGCACCTCTGGAAAAGACTCCACTACAGTAGCAGCCCACACCACACTCCCCAGGGACATGTGCTGTCCTGCAGAGTGTCTGCCTTAATGTCATGGTCACATTGTTCAGCATGTTCATCATCTGCACCGTTGTGGTCAACTGTCTGTTCATGGCTATGACTACTGCTAAGGACAACAACAGCACAAAGGTCGACTTCCCCGAGTAAGTATTTTCCCTTCATTCACCGTCTTGAAGCCTTAAGCAAATGTGCCTGAAAGAAAAGAAATACATTTGAGGAGAGAGAAAGAGAGAGAGGGAGAGGGAGAGGAAGAAAGTGTGAGGTGGAGAGGGAGGGAGAGAGAAAGGGAGAGAATCTCAATTTTGCAACATAAATATTGGCAGTTAGTTTTATTTTTTTTAATTTTTTCTAAATTTTATTTAAAGAGGGGGGATGCAAAACAGAAAAAAGGGTAGAAACAATACAGAATTTCAAAAAAAAAAATAAACAGTAAGAAATCACTATTTGATACATTACATATTGTCTTCTTGGATATAGTTGTTCCAGTTACAAAATTAAAGCATACAAAGTGGACATTCAAACAGTGAGGCTGCAAAGAGTTCTGTTCACCGATCCAACAAAAACTTAGTAACATGGTTATCAGTCCTACACACTTAAGTATACATACAGTTATCTCTTTTAGAGCACTTTCTTTTCCTCCTCTTTTTTTTAAAAAAATTTTTTATTTAAATAAAAAATTTTGAAACAGAAAAAGGGTAGAAACAATACAAAATCTCAAAAACAAAACAAAATAGTAACCAGTAAAAAATCACTAGTTGAAAATTACCTACTTTCCTCTTATATGCAGTTGTTAGAGTTACAAAAGTAAAGTCCACAAAGTGGACATCCAAACAGTGAGACTGCAGTCAGTTTTGCTCATCCATCCAACTAAAACTTTAGCAACATGGTTATTAATTCCACACACTCAAATATACATGCAGTTATATCCTTTAGAATATTCTTTTCCTTTTTTTTTCTTTACAATGGCTATAATCCATTCTCGTAAACTACGTAGAAGTTCTACACATGTATAAGTCTCCACACATATACCTAGCCTTTCTGTATTAGAGGGAGAAACAAATCAAAACAAGTCAGCAATACAAATTCTTAGAGAAACACGAAATGAAAAGAACATACAAAAACACAACACTAGGTGATCTATGGTAGTCACTATGATGTCTCTTGTTATTTTCAACAAAGTTGTCTATATCGTCAAATATAATATAAACTTAGCATTGCTTTACACTATTAATAAAATCTAAACATTGGAGATATTATAGGACTTCAAAGGCAATTAACAATCAAACCAGAATGGGTATCCTATTGAGTCCTGTCATCTTCAGAGTAGTTGCCCCTACTGTCAGACTTGACACTCTCAGGCATACCAGATTCAAATAAAATCAGTCAAGATAAAACAGTGATATAACCAACCTTCTCTGTCTTATCTCTGCCACGCTATTTTTCTGTCATTGTTTGTTAACTTTTCTCCTTCATTCCACTGTCTGCCCCTTTCTTTGAGGCCTTTCTGACATTATTCCTGGAACCCTGGTGATTTTCTTCTCTTTCTCTAGAATGTTCTTCAGTATTCTTTGCAGGGTTGGATTGGTGGTCACAAACTCTCCTAGTTCCTCTTTGTCGTGGAAATATCTTGTCTCTCCATTAATTTTGGGGGACAGTTTTGCAGGGTACATCATTCTGGGTTGGAGGTTATTTTCTTTCAGGGCTTGGAATATTTTGTTCCAAGCTCTTCTTGATTTGATGGTTTGCATTGAGAAGTCCACTGTGATTTTGATGAGTTTTCCTTTATAGGTAATCTGTTTCTTTTCTCTGACCGCTTTTAATATTCTGTTCTTGTGATGGATTTCTGGGATTCTGATTATTATATGTCTGGGTGTAGATCTGTTTGGGTTGCAGCTGGCTGGAGTTCTATATGTCTCATTTATCTGAACTTCACTTCCGTTACCTATGTTTGGGAAGTTTTCCTTAATTATTTCTGTGAATAGACTTTTTATTTCATTTGTATTTATGGCTGCATCTTCATTCACATATTTTATTCTTAGGTTATAAATCCTCTTATCATCTTCTAGCCTTTGTATCATTGCTTCCTGGTTCCTTGTTATTTTTAAGAGATCCTTCCTTTCATGATCATACTTTGCAAATCTATCTTCAAGTTTTGAAAGTTTGTCTTTAGTTTCTGTTAAAAGGTTTTGCCAGGTTTCAATGGAGTTTTTAATCTCCTGATATTCTCTTTGGATCTGTTTCATATATTCTAGATTTTGTTTATATTCTTTCATTTGTGCCTACTTGAGGATTACCCAGGACTTCTTTTATTAATCTTCTTATATCTTGCTTCACCTGAGAGAATTTCAGATTTAAATTCGACGATGAGGTCGCGGATGTATTTATTTCCAATGAGGCTGTCTCTGACATTACAGGTTTGCTGCTCTCAACCTCCTCTGCATTTACCTCTGTTGGACTCACTTTCCCTGGTTCTGCAGTTGGGGACCTTTTGCTCTTTTTCTGTCTTGTCATGTTTCCGGCCCCCTTTAGACAGGTGGGTGGTAGAGGTCTCTGGGCCTTTCCTATTGCTTACAGGTTTTCCTGCAATGCACTTGCTAGGGAAGTACCACCCCCCAGTCCACTGCGAATCTGCGAGTTGCACGCTGAGAGCTGGCTCCTCCCCCTTTGCCAGTCAACCAGTTTATGCTTCAACAAGTTTGTGTGTTCCCTGGGGATGCCACTGGCCCAGAAAAGTCTCCTCCCTGGCTATTGGGTTTCAACCAGGGGCGTGGCCCTGCCCGAGCAGATCCCACC